>CM032329.1:5000-200000 GCA_019022515.1 Quercus aquifolioides | reverse complement strand
AAAAGTAATCTTAGTGTTAGGTTTAAATTTGAACCAATAACAACTAACCACCTATGATTTGTTGTGAAAATGTTGTGGATGTAGCATCTCTCATACATAATATATATATATATATATATGAGATGGGTTCAAGTTACACCTGGTGTAACTTGACAAGAGTTACACCATTTGTAGACCGTAAATTTGTAATTGATCTAATGGTTAAAAAAATAGCATTAAATGCTTATTGACTTACACCTCATTCACTTAATTAATAGCAATTTTGTTTCTCTCTCCTTATTTATTATTTAAAACCTTTTACATATATTCCTTTTATTGCCAATGACTTTACAAATATATTTGCAATACTTTTTTTGTTTTTGTTTTTTGTTGAGTTCGTGCTACTCTTTTTCTTTTTCTTTTTTTCTTTTCTTTTAAGCCGATCATACTCTTATAGTCTTATCAATTGTGAATATATATCATGTCTTCTTAAAAATAAATAAATGGCTAAGTGTTGTTTAATGACTGACCAAGCTTGTAATTTTTTGATCTGAGATAGAATTTAATCTTCACAGAGACAATGTGAGACCAAGGTACTCTGTACTTCCCTCAGCAATTTTTAATCTAATGACTGACCAAGCTTGTAATTTATCCAATGCCACTAGTGCTAATCTAATTTCTGTTAGATTTTTTGTCCCTTCAAAAGATGTGTCTATCATAACTTTGTATTTTTAACATAACTTTGTATTTTTCTCATTCACGGACAGTAATACAATCTATGATGATAATCAATGTGTCTGATGATGGTATTTTCCTAAACGATGGTTTGGTTCATCGAGCTTGGATCACCTACGATGGTCCACGTCGTTGGATGGACATTCGTTTAGGATCAAAAGATGAAGATTACCCAACAAAACCAATCTTCTCTAAGCAACTTGATCTCTCACCGTTTCTCAATGAATACATGTTCATAGGATTTTCAGCTTCCACAGGCAATTTGACTCAAATCCACAACGTCTTGTCATGGAATTTCACGTCCACAAGCCAAGCCTTTCTTCGTATTCCTTCAACAGAAACATGTGAGAGCAAGATCATTGTCAAGGATGGTTCTGGGACTAGGAAAGCTCGTGCAGAACCACCGAGCAGCTTCTTGATTTTTGTGGCTGTGGTAGCGTAGAGAGAGAGCCAGATGTAATACTTTTTTTGGGTTTAAAGATAGGTATAAAATATAATAAATAAGGGATAATTAATGAGATCATAATCAAAATATTAGCATTAATGAGGGTCTTTTTTGACCGTTGGATTTACTTAAATCCAATAGTTTTAAAAATGTGTAATTCTAAAGAGTTACACCAGGAGTAACTTGAACCCATCTATATATATATATAAAAAGAAATGATATGTCAACAACATTTTCACAACATTTTTATAACAAATTTTAAGTGGCAGGTTGCTACTGGTTGTTATTGTTAAGGCAAAAAAGTAATCTTAGTAGGTTCAAATTTGAACTAATAACAACTAACCACCTATGATTTGTTGTGAAAATATTGTGAAAATATTGTGGGCATAGCATCTCTTATTTAAATATAAATATATAATAATATATACATTTAAATATATATATATATATATATATATTTATATTATATTCAAATATTTTGGAATATGCCATAGAATATTCTAGGCATATTCCATAGTTTTCTTTACCGCTAAAACTCATTCAGTTTTAGTTTTTTTTTTTTTTTTTTTTTAAGGAATATTGTAGAATATGCCATAGTATTTCTTTAAGCTTGAACTCATATGGCTTCTTTTTCTTTTATTTTTTATTTTTTTTTGGAATATTGTAGAACATGCACTTTTTGGACCTATAGTGGCATTTGGTACTATAGGCCCCCTATTTTAATTAATTAATTTTTTTTTTGGTGCTGGATTCTTTTTCTTAAAGTTGGTTTTTTTTTTTTTTTTTTTTTTTGTGCTGGGCTATAATGGCGTTTCGCAAACGCCACTATAGGTCATACTCTTACAAATGCCACTATAGGTCCTACTTTTACAAGGGCCTATAGTGGCATTTGTCAAACGCCACTATAGGCCCTACCCAACTGAAAAAAAAATAAAAAATAAAAAGTACCTATAGTGGCGTTTAAACGCTGCTATAAACCCATTTTTTTAAAATGCCACTATAAGACACTCCAAACGCAACTATAGATATGCCTATAGCAGCGTTATAGAAAACGCCACTATAGGTCCAGTTTTTTGTAATGAGCTATTGTGAATCAAAGATGACAATGGTGCACACCAAACATACCAAAGTGGAATTATGATTGAAAACAACCAAATGAATGATGCTTTACTAAAGAAAATGTATAGCAATATGTTTATTTTCTTATAGAGGTTAAGAATGTTTACATTATCAAATATTGGAAAGTTACGACATAGTAGCACGTATAGGATAATGCCGCAACTCCAAACATCTACGTAAGGCCCCTTATAGAATTCTCCCAAAAGTACCTAAAGAAATAAATTGAGATAGTAACTCATGAGATTGAGACCATGAAAAATTTACCTAAATTTTCTATGAAAAAGGCCACAGATCCATACCTCTGGGGCAACATGGTTTGGACTTCCACACATTGTATTAAACCCTTGACCATCAGTCATTATATTGCATAAACCAAAATCAATAATCTTCACATTCCATTCGGAATCCAAAAGCAAATTGTCAGGGTTAAGGTCTCTATGAACCATCATATTCTCAAAACAATACTCCACACTAGAGACTATCCGTTTCAAGACACAGGAATTAGCAATTAAAGTAACTAAGAGTTGGAGGAAACTGAAAAATATTTGCGAGTCCTACCTGCTGAAATTTTTTTTGAGCTTCTTCCTCATGCAATTTTCTCATATATCTAAACAGATCTCCATACTTGGTATACTCCATCACAAGATAGATTTCTGTTGGGGTGTCTATAATCTCATAAAGTCTAATTATATGAGTATGCCTCAACAATCTAAATATTTTGATTTCTCTACTTACTACACCAATTTAAAGGAATTAAAAATAAATGAATGAAAATTTTAAGGTAAAATGAAAAGAATAAGCAAACATTTTATATCTATAGGCAAAACTAAAGTAACCATAAGCATGGAGAAACAAAGTTAGAAAACCTTTAATTAAACCCTTATTAAAATGTTTGCTTTTAAAATTTTAGAAATACTCTCTAAATCCATTAATATTCTTATCTGTTGAAATCATCGAGGACAAGCAATGTAAATATGATTGTGATTCAATACAACATCCCAGATTATAAACTAAGTTATTTGAAAGAATAAATGATCTTGCCCAATTGTAAATTCATTCAGATAGATCACATAATCATGCAAGAATCCAAACAAGTAATACAAGCCTCTTTCTTCCATTTTCTTTCTCTTCATCGTCTCATGGTCAAGGATCTTTACAGAAACCTCACACTTAGTCTAGATATCTGTTGCAATTTTCACCTTACCATAGGCACTAGAGCCAATTTTTTTTTTCCAATCTTATATTTTTCTCCAATAATTGAGCCTTCCATTTCCTATATAATAAGCACGATTGAAAAGTAAGACAACATAGAAAATTTAGAAAAATTTACCCACACACAAGATATAAAGTTTTAGGATTAGGAGCATTATTAGTCTAAATTAGTCTGAAGCAATTTATGAGAAATTTTCGTTTCACTTAGTTTATTGTTACAAACTTACAATCAAGATAGTAATATACAAACAATTTGAGGATTTTAATAACAGAGACATTTATGTTGGGTAAGATAGAATCCAACAAACTTGATGAGAAAGTAGAAAAGTGATAACTACTTAATTATATAATTTATATGGAGCAAAATTTGTATAGTTAGCTAACATGTAAATGGTTTGTGCATAATTCTAACATAGATGCTGAAACAATATGCTTACATCACATAATGTATGTAAAAATAATAAAAATCACCCAAAAAGAAAAACTTTCTCGGTAAATTAGAGGGCCAAGCAACATGATCAAACAAACCCATCTGCAAATTATATATAGTTTCGAGCACATTCAACTTAAAAGTTAAAACATATTTATATGCTTATATCTAACCAGTTAATAAGACTAACAAAACTACATACAAATATCACTTAGTGTAATTAAAAGTAATAAAAATCACCAAAAAAGAAAAACCTTCTTGGTGGGGAAAATCACAGAAAGTCAAACAAATTACAGGGAAAATAAAATCAAACTGCAAATCAGAATTTCAGATACAACCTACTATGATATTTCACTTAAAACATGAGTAGCCAGTTAATTAACAAAAACTAAATTCAAACCATGTAAGTAATAATATATATATATATATATATATATATATAGACACACACTACAACAAAAAATGTTTATTATAATGAACAACATTGTTGCAATAATATCAAAATCATTGCAATAGTTTATGCAAAGTGTTGCAATAAAATTTGAGGTAATAAGTTTGTATTACAAAAAATCTCGTTGCAATAAATTTTAAATATTTTAATGACAATTTTGATGTAATAATATATTTGTTGTTGCAATAATCAATTTACTACTTCGAATATCTTGTAGCAAAAGACTATTATTTCATGAATTTTATTGCAATAGATTGCAAACAATTGACACAAATAATTTTGTTCAAGTTATTGCAACGATATATTCATTGTAATAGAAAATTGGTTCATATTTTTCATTACAATAGATTGTAAAATAATTGGTATTAGATTATTGTAATAATGTATTCGTTGCAACTTCATGTTTGTCATTGCAATAAATTGTAAAATAATTGATATTTAGTTATTGCAATGATATATTTGTTGCAATAAGCTGACACTTTGAAATTTCTATTATAATAGATTGAAAAATAATTGATATTAAGTTATTACAACGATTTCTTCAATTTAAGTTATTGCAAAAAAAAAAAAAAAAAAAAATCTTAATGCAATTTAGTATTAATATAATAATTTACCACTTTTAAGTTATTATTGCAACGACTTTTAATTTGTAAATGTAATATTATGTCTAATACTACTATACTAATTTTGTTGTATTAACACTTGATATAATAGACTTATTTTGATGTAGTGATATATATATATATATATATATATTGTTTAAAATTATTATAAAGACAAATAAATTAGAGGGTTGTTCAAACTTGTCTGAAAATCACAATTTCAGATACAACCAACCATAAAAGAGGACTCAAAACTCAAAATAACTAACAAAACTGCATTCAAACATCAGTTCTTAGGTAAAGTAAAAACAATAAAATCATCAAAAAGTTTTATTGGTGAAAAATTCAATGAATTCATAGAGGGTGAATCAAAATCAAATAGACCCTATAGACCGACTATCTTAACACACAACGTGAAACAACAACATATTACAAAGTTAAGAATCCAATAATAAAATAGAGAAATCTAAATGGTCTAAGGATTCTAAGAATAGTTACCTGCAACTTTCTTAGCCTTACGCTTACTCCTTATTTTGTTTGTGTGTCTCTCAATCTCGGTCTCAGTCTCACTTGCTCACTCTCTCTCTCTCTTTGACAATGAAACTTTTTTTTTTTTGAGTCTGTGTATGAATGATGGCTCTGTTGTTTGTATAGAGATGGATATGTTAGTGAGGGTAAATTAGGATGTGTGTCTTGGGATTCAAGACATTAACAAACCGATTGAAAGCATAACTATGATTCGAATTAGGAATTCCTATTCCTCCTTTCAATTGTTTTTTGGCCCATAGTTAGCACAAAAGGCCATCCTTACAATGATCTATGCTTCCACGTAAGACTTCCAAATGCAACGTTGTGAGCTATGGCAGGTCAAATCCACCATGTTGGGTTAAAAAAAAATTCAACCTAACCCAATTCATGCATGAAAGCTCGGAAATGTGTTGAAAACACAAGAGCAATTTAGACCCCCCAATTAAAGTTACGGCTCGATAGATTTTACACTAACTTAATACTAAGTGCGAAATAGTGTAAATGCGAGCGGATGAACACATAAGCTACTCTAATCCATAAACTAAGCAACACAGCAGTATAATGGAATATAAAAGAGTAGGGAAGAAAGATGCAAACACAGAAAACACCGAGACGTGTTTTCGAAGAGGAAACCGAAGAACTCGGCGAAAAACCTCTCCGCCGCCCTCCAAGCGGAAATCGATCCACTAGACAATCAGTTGGGATACATGGATTAGCAAGAGACCCTCCAAGCCTAATCTACCCGATGCACCTAAGCCCTCCAAGCTCCTACTCCAACAAGGCTTCTCGGAACCGTGTCTTGTCTAGCTCTCCGGATCCCGCAACAAGCTCCATGTTGCATCTGCCATTCCAGGCTTCTTCCAATGCTTCCCAGCAGCACCAAAATGTCACTCAACACTCTCAAAGGGTGTGGTAAGTGTTTGGGCTATCAACCTCTCAATGATATGGAAATGGAGAGGGAAGAGTTGAGGAAATACCACAAGCAAGTGTATAGAGAAAGGTGGGGATGACAATCTCTAATTCCCAATGTGTTTGGCTAGGGTTTTCTCTCTGAAGCATTCCTCAACATTTGTGGGTAATGAGGATATATATAGGATAGGTACAGAAAGTGTGAGTCATTCAGTACAGGCTGGCAGAACAGATTGCCTCGCGGGTGTCTCGCGGGAAGGCCTTACCCGCGAGATACTCGCGAGACACAGCTGTCTCCACCTGGCCTGACTCTTCGCATTCCAACATGTGCATGGCACATGATTCATTTCGCGGGAAGCTAGGTCGCAACATACCCGCGAGAATTCTTCAGCCTTCAAATGCTTGAGTCTTCACACTCTCTCTCTATCACACATCCCTTACAACAAATCCCACAATAGATACAGGGTATAAACGATTGATAATGATTACAATCAAATTTGGCACGGAATAAAAGCCAACAAAATACATAGTTGTAAATAACAACTTTACAATGCAGATTGGGTTGGACAGATTTTTTTTAATTACTATTGTTAATATTAAATTGAAAATTATAACAACACTACCACAAATAAGACAAATTTATAACCAAATAATTTTAAGCATAACACTAAACTAACGCAAATTATATGAGGAGAACTTAGGGTTTAAGTTTTATTTAGAAAGATGGGTAAAAAGTAAATAGCAAATTATATAATATATTTTAAATATACTTTTTAAAATTTAAATATATCAAATAGACCCTATAGACCAACTATCAGCATATAAAAGGGGGCAAAATTCTCATCTTCATTAGAAAATTTACTACTTTTTAAGTACGTTTCAACAAAATAATCAAAATCCCACATACAACACAACCTAGTATTAACCAAGATCAGAAAAGATATCAGACGAGAGGACCGTACCTGTAATCAACGGCGGCGGGAAGCAACGACGACTGATGGAGACTGGACAGGGAGAGTGAGACTGATGGAGAGTGACGAAGAGAGGGAAGCCTGATCACAGAGCGAGCGAGGGAGAATGTAGAGAGAGTGATGGCAGAGAGCGAGGGAAAGAGAGTGTACAGGGAGAGAGTGAGGGAATAGGCGTTGTGAGACGTTAGGGTCCTATTGATTCAAATCGCTGAAGAAAACTCGATTTTTCGCTTCCCGAGTTATGAATAACTACACAAACATTTTTTTTATTGGGAAAAACCCACGTCTGTTGCGCCAGCGTGGCACAACGGTCAGACTAACTCGATCATAGGAATATCGAGTTCTTCATACAAACTCGACTTTCATATTATCGAGTTACAAAAGAGGGACATTTCCCTATTTAGTTTGGGAAGGGGGGCAAAATGCTGTTTAATTTGGCCGAAAAGGGCAAAGGGCAATTTTGTCTTGGAAACCAGACTACAATATTAATGGTAGTGAGGAAAAAATTCAAAGTAATAAATAAATAATGGGAAGATAAATAGATTGAATAGATGGATTAATAAAGATGCAGGATGGTCAGTATAGACAGTGGCGGCTCCAGGAATTTTGTTTAGGGGGGTCATTAAAAAATTTTAATAAAAAAAGAACTTGAATATATCAAGTTACCGACCAAAAAAAAAAAAATTAATACATGAAGTTTTACAATTTCCTTCTACAAGTATTCAAATTTTTAATTGTTATATGATAATTCATTATAAGTATCTATTGCCAATGTGGGTAGCTATGAGCCTATAATCATTTTATTTTGTTAAGTTTATATAACATTTTTATTTTTATGCAGCTTTTATTATCTATTTGTTATTGCTTTTATAAAAATATTTTAAACTAAATGACTAAACTAAACTCATTGGCTTTGTATTAATTATTGACGTACACAACCACATTCATTCATACATAAAATTATACACCAGTGTCTACTTAACTAATCAAATATTTGGACAATCACTAACTTTACGTTTTTTTTCTTGAATTTTACTAACTTTATAACAAAAAGTTATTATAACATGATAACAATATACACACATGTAATAAACCAAATCTATTTCCTAATTATTAAAAAAAAAAAATATATATATATATATATATATATTTATATTATAATGTATACATAAACATCCACACACATCATAATTCACACAAATAATATTATAACAAAAATTAATGCACACAATCAATATTAGACACACTCACATAATATAAATTTATAAAAAATAATGACACTTACAATTCACAAACACTTACTTTTTATTCTTAGAGGTAGAAAAACTTGTAATAAGAGTGTGTAAAATTTAAGTTGGGGTGTGCAAATATAATTTTAAGAAAAAAATTATAGTATTAAACTAACAAAAAAAATATATTTTTTATATATAATTTTTTTTTTTTTTGGGAAGTCAGGGGGTTCATTTGAACCCCTGAGAATAGTGTAGCGCTGCCCATGAGTAGAGAGTGTTAAAAGTATGTGAGGGAGAAAGAGGAGCTTTATTTTTCAGATTAAGCTATAATCAGAGAGATGGTGCATAGGGAAATTCTTGTCACTATTTATCATTCTGCCTAATATGGAAATATCATTGATTGTATTCTGACTATTCTCCTTGTTTCTATATATAGCTTTTGGTTTATTTATGCTTTTTTTTTTATCACTTTTATAGTTACACGGTTGCAGGGATTAAGAGAATTTTACGCCTTCTGATTTCAAAAGGTGGCAAAGTGGTCGCGATTTCTAATTGTGGAACACCATTACATAATGCAGCAGCTCACGGCAAGAAAGATTCTGTCAGAATTTTGTTAGATTCTGTCAGAATTTTGGTAAATTCCTATATATTTTCAGAACAGTAGTAAATTGCTAATTTTTTTGCTAAATAGTGGTAGTGGGCCATTTTCGCCTCTAAAAGCTACTTGAATGCTGACTGTTTTGTTCATTCCGTTCTTGAAACAGGGAAGTTGTTGGGTTTGTGATTAGGTAAAGTATGTGTATGTGGGGGGAGGAAATTACACAGTTCGAGTTTTGGTATGTTCTGCTAAAATTCCACATTGAGTTGTGATGAAGTGGGAGAGCTCTCGCAGTAGGAAATTATCTTTTTCTTTTTTTTTTTTGGTTGGGGGGGGGGGGGTGTTTTTACAAATGCTAGCAGCTAATTCAGTAACTTAAAGATGTGTTTTTGTTCCCTCGAGCAAAACCCATCTTTAATTAATCAATCAATATAAATACTATATATATTACATTTAGAATCTCACTTGAGCTTGATAGTAAACAAAGTAGTTTACCACATTGCTTAATTATCCATCCTACATTTATGATTTAACTCTCTTTTTATTTTATTTTGTTCAGTGTTGGTGTATTTTAATATTAAAAATGATAAATAAAGTGTAACTAAAAGGCACTGTCATGAGAGATTAGTAGGGTTTGATAAATAAATACGTGAGTTTTAATTTGTTAAATGGAGAGTGAGTGGCTTGTATTTTAACTCCCAATCTTTAATTTTACAAACTCACTGCATGGCAATATATGATATTAATATGACCAAAAATAAGTTATAATTCCAATCACACAGGTACTGCCTTGAGAGAACATAAGGAAAAAGTATAATCTGAAATGACAAAGTCATTGATTGGCAAGACCATACCTACTGCGGGTGCCCGAGGACCGAGGAAGAAGTTAAAGAGTTGCGACATTAGTGTGGGAATACCGCGGGCCACAGGCCCGAGGAGGAAAGCCGCCCGAGGAAAGGAAGAAGTGAGTCAAGGTACTCTAAGGCATTCTAAGTGGGAGCTAGAATCTGAAGAGAGAGAGAGAGTTAGTGGACATTAGGGAAGCTTCTGGTCTGGTATAGCCTGTTGCATCCACATTAAATGGTGGGCAACAACTTTATCACCTGCATTGATGAGGAAGTGACTTGAACAGTGTAAGTCACAGTTAAGCAGATTCCTTCCACCATCTTCTTCAGATATTAAAAGCGACAAGTGTCATGAGAGGAGGGAGGTTAGGTGAGAATGGATGGTTGAGATATGATAAAGGTAGAAGTATATAAGGAAAAGAAGGTGCATTGACAAATGGGGAGAGACACAAGTACCAAAAAAGAGAAAAGAGATAAGAAGAACACAGAGAGGAGAGAGTGAACAGTGCCATTTTTCTGTATAGCATTGACCTCCTCGGGCTAACTTAGAAGAGGAGATTAGCTCATCTATTCAATAATATAAGCCCTTTCCCCCTTATTTTCATCTTCGGGCAGAGCCCCCTCTTGTTGTTTGTTTCCCTCTCTTACAAATTTATTGATTTGGGCCAAGGCTGGACTGTACAACTCACTGCTCAAAGTGGGCTTAGGCCGTTGGATCTTTTGGTCCTTATAATTGGTGCCGTCTATAGGGACAACAGAGTGTGCTGGATTTGATCTGAGTGTTCATGGCTAACGTAGGCCAGGATAGGGAGGAATCGGTTGGTTTGTAAGGCGAGAACCAGTTTGTTAACCTAGAACGAAGAAGAGATAGGCAGCATACACCGAGCATTATGGTAGAGTCTTACCATACTAAGCGCACTGAACGGAGTCATTCAAGGCCTAGGAGCCAGGTTTCGCATGATTAGGAGACAAGGAAATTGCAGCTGGAAATTGATCACTTGCGTAGAAGGCTAAAGCGCAGGGAACGTGTTAGAAGGATTCCATCCTCCCCACCAAGTGATGGTTCTAGGGGAAGCAAAGACAGTTCATATCATCGCAGGTCTAGAACTCCATCTAGTGAGTCTTACTCAACTTCTTCGCGTCGGGACAAGTTGGACAAGAGTAGTAATAAACGCGAGAAAAGGTCTTCCCACCATGGCATGGAAAACAATGCAATGAGTAAAGCCCTACGGCAGATTTCTAGGTCGCCCTTTCAGGAGGATTAACAAGGCAAAACTTCTTCAGCATTTTTCTCAGCTGACATTTACCATTTACAATGGGAGAACCGATCCCGTGGAGCATGTGAGCCACTTTAATCAGAAAATGGCGGTCCAAGCAAACAATGAGGCCCTTATGTGCAAAGTGTTCCCCTCTAGTCTCGGACCCGTAGCAATGCGCTGGTTTGACGCCTTGGAGGAAAGGTCAGTGGGGTCTTTCGAGAAGTTGACAAGGGTGTTTGGGGCTAGATTTATAACATGCAGTAGGGTACCCAAACCATTAGACTCGTTGTTGTCTATGTCGATGAGGGAAGGAGAGACCTTCAAGACTTACTCGGATAGATATTGGGAAACATATAATGAAATTGATGGAAGTTTTGAGGATGTGTCCGTGAGGACTTTTAAGGTCGGGCTCCTCGCCGAGCACGAGTTGAGGAAGTCATTGATGATAAAATCCTCTTCGAACATGTGCCAACTCATGGATCGCATAGATAAGTATAAACGGGTAGAGGAGGACCAGGAATAGGGAAAAGGGAAGGGTAAGATGTTCCCGGAGAAGAGGGATCCCCAGGGAGGGGGATACCAGGGTAATCACCCCCGAATGGAGTTTTCTAATCAAACGTCACCCTCGGGAACTCAATTGGTCAACTCATTGTTTAAAGGGCCAGTGTATTAGATACTTGAGAAAATCAAGAGTGAGCCTTATTTTAAGTGGCCTAATAAGATGGGCAAGGACTCATCCAGGAAAAACCAAAGCCTTTATTGCCACTACCACCAAGACCGAGGGCATACTACGGAGGATTGTAGAACCTTGTAGGATTACCTAGGCCAATTAATGAAGGCCGGGAAGCTCAACCGGTTTCTACATTAGCCTTCTGGACAGTTCGGTCACTCGGCAACTAAGTTTCACAGGGATAGCACTCATCGGCCAGCATTGGGTATTATCAACGTGATCTTTGCCAAGCCAGGGAATAGTGGGGGCTCGGGTTTTGGGGTTATGTCCGTGAATGGGGGTTATGACTAGGAGGCCAGTGCTCGAGCTCCCAAAAGGGCTAGGCTGGTGGTCACCCTTACCCCGGGCTTCTCAAAGGAGGATAAGGAGGGAATCCTCCAACCACATGATGACCCTTTGGTGGTTACCATTAAGATTGGGGGCTATGATGTAAAGAGGGTGCTAGTTGATCAGGGAAGCGGAGCAGAGATTATGCACCATGATTTGTACAAAGAAATAAACCTGAAGCCCGAGGATCTGGAAAGGTACGACTCACTGTTGATGGGCTTTGATGGTAGGATGGTGGTTCCCCAAGGAATGATAAGGTTACCCGTACGAGCCGGGGATGAGGAAGTGCAGGTTGACTTCATTATTGTAGAGGCGTTTTCCCCCTACACGGCTATCTTGGCCAGACCCTGGCTTCATACTATGGGTGCCGTATCCTCGACCCTACATTTGATGGTTAAATATCCTACTTAGGGGAGAGTGGGAGAGTTGGTGGGTAGCCAAGCTACAGCTAGGCAGTGTTTGGTGTCAGTGATCACGCGGCAGCCTTCAGATCCTACTGCGGTGATGAAAGATCTAGCCTCGTAGCAACTAAAAGGGCCCCACAGGGGGGCAACAGACTGGCTCATCGGAGGAGTTGTCCAAGGGGCTAGAGAAAGTGATAATAGGATGAGGTCAGGAGCAATATTTTTAGGTGGGATCCCAGTTGCCACCCTTGAAAAAATCAGAGTTGGTGAAGTTTCTAGAGGCTAACCTTGATGTCTTCGCATGGAGTACTTATGATGTTCCTAGGATTGATCCAGGGTTTATATGTCACCAACTGAATGTTAATCCCGGGGCTTTGCCACGTAAACAGCCTCTTCAGCAATCATCCAAAGATCATGCAAAGGCAGTAAGGATAGAGGTAAACAATTTGAAGCAAGCTGGAGCCAATAAGGAGATCTTCTATCCCGAGTGGTTAGCCAACACCGTGGTGGTTAAGAAGAATAGTGGGAAGTGGCGAGTCTACGTGGACTTCACAGATTTAAATAAAGTTTGCCCAAAAGATGCCTTCCCCATTCTTAGAATTGATCAGCAGGTGGATGCCACGGTGGGACACCCTCGGATGAGTTTCTTGGACGCCTTTCAGGGTTACCATCAGATAACCTTATCATTACTTGATCAGGAAATGACGGCCTTTCGTGCCCCCAATGGGAATTATCATTATCGAGTCATGCCCTTTGGCCTCAAAAATGCAGGATCCACATACCAGCAAATGGTAAAATGAATGTTCGAGTCACAGATTGGGGGGAATATGGAGGCCTACATTAATGACATGGTAATAAAGAGTAGGCGGTGGATGAGCATTTGGCCGACTTAGGGGAGCCATTCACAGTCATGAGAAATCATAAGCTACGCCTTAACGCTGCCAAGTGTTCTTTTGGCGTGAGCTCGGGAAAATTTCTTGGTTACATGATCACTCACTGCGGGATTGAGGTCAACCCCGAGCAAATCAAGGCTATTAACAGCTTGCACCCTCCTCGGAACCCCCAAGAGGTGCAGAAGCTGACTGGAATGGCTGCAGCTTTGAACAGGTTCATCTCCCGATCTGCGAACAAGTGTCGTCCCTTTTCCAACTCCTCTACAAGTGGAAAGATTTTCATTGGACCCAAGAGTGTGTAATAGCTTTCGAGGACCTTAAACAGTATTTGTCCAATCCACCAACACTTTCCAGGCCCGATAAGGAGGAAGTGTTGTATGCATACCTAGCAGTCACAGACTACACTGTTAGCCTCAACCTGGTCAGAAACGAGGACAAAATACAGAGGCCTATCGACTATGTTAGCAAATCCTTACAGGAGGCTGAGACGCACTATCTGCCTTTGGAGAAGGCGGTGTTTTCCATAGTGCATGCCACTAGGAAGCTTCCTCATTACTTTCAAGCCCACATTGTAGTGGTGCTCACCCAACTCCCTTTGCAAGCTCTATTGAGAAAATTGAATTATACTGGCAGGATTGCTAAATGGGGAACTAAGCTGGAAACCTATGATGTTAAGTACATGTCGCGAACCACCATAAAAGGACAGATCCTAGCAGACTTTGTAGCAAATTTCACCGAGGGTAGACAGTCTGGATATGGCCAAGGAAAGAAGAGAGGTGGCAAAGGTAAAGATGGCATATTACCAATAGAAACTTAAGCAAAGGTATGATAAGGGGGTGAAGTCCAGGCCATTGGCTCCAGGAGACCTGGTCTTGAGGAAAGTGGTGGGGACGGCCTAGAACCCTGCTTGGGGCAAGCTGGGCCTTAATTGGGAAGGGCCATATAGGATCACTTCCATTCTTGGCATTGGGGCCTACTACTTGGAAGATTTGGATGAAAATGTAATTCCTCGCCCTTGGAATGTAAACAATCTACAACGTTATTATTATTAATAATTTCTGTTACCATTCATATCTTGCTTGGTTATATCTTGTTATGGATGTGTTTGCTGAGACAATTGGTTTGTTAAATATTCTAAGTGTTAAACAGAACCTAGGCCTTGTCTGGCTCCTCGGGTCACAAGCCTAGGGTAAATTAACATTGCAGTAAATATTCTAAGTGTTAAACAGAACCTAGGCCTTGTTTGGCTCCTCAGGTCACAAGCTTAGGGTAAATTAACATTGCAGAAAATGCTCTAAGTGTTAAACAGAACCTAGGTCTTGTCTAGCTCCTCGGGTCACAAGCTTAAGGTAAATTAACATTGTAGAAAATGCTCTAAGTGTTAAACAAAACCTAGGACTTGTCTGGCTCCTCAGGTCACAAGCCTAGGGTAAATTAACATTTTTCGGGAAACATTTTAAGTGTTGAGCAAAAATCAAGTCTTAAGTATTTCCTCGGGTTTTTGTACCCTTGTTAATGGTTTTGTTGTAGGATTCCAAGTCCAAGTTAAGGTAAGTATTAGTTGAAATTCTTCCTAAAGTTCTATGAATCAGTCTCTTAATTGTAGTTCAAATCATTCCAGATTATATAGAAGGATACAGAAATTCCCCGAATAACTCATAAGTTAGTATGTTGATATTGTTATTAAGAAAAGGTAGTCACGTAAGATATAAATTGACAAGTATGAATTGACTAATTAAAGAAACAGTAAATAAATTCTAAGTCCTTTTCATTAATTTGCAAAGAATTAAGTACAAAATGGGAGGCATCAGATGCACTTGAGCCTATTACAAAATTGACTATGTAAATCCTAGTCTAAGGCATCAGATGCTCCTTTTCCTTCGCTCCCTTTTTCTCTTGTTCCCTCTCCCTTTTCTTCCTCTTCAGCTGTGACACTTCGGCCACTTCTTCTTCAGTCTAAACATTTAGTGCCTCGGTTGGAGGTGGCAGTTCTTTTTAAAGGGGAACAGAGGCAGGCTGGTCTAAGAAAACGAGGGGAGCAAAGCTGGGATCTGCTGGAGGCAGTTGGGAAGTGGGTGCCAAACACAGTGCTGGGCAGGGGCGTAGCCAGGAATAAATACTTGGGGGGGCTGGCTTGTAACAGAGATATACTAAATATAATTCTTAAGTCTATTGGATACAAAATTATCAACTTTCATATATCATCATATACTTGAACATGTTGGGAATTCAATCGAAATTCCAAACCTGTGAGAAACAAAAAAATAAAGAAAACAAAACGCCAAAAGAAAAACAATCACACGCACAAGACAGTATTTATGTGGTTCGGCAATTTGCCTACGTCCACGAAGTTGCAGGGATTTCACTATTATCAAAGAAAATTACAATGTGCGGCTATAGTGTTTTTCTTTCTCAAAAACAACAACAAGACAAAACCCTAATCACCAAAAAAAACGGCTTTTATATCCTGCACACAGGATTCACAATGGGCTACAAAACGGGCCAAAAAAATTTTGTCGGCCCAAGCCTCCGCTCCATGGACTAAGCCTCAGTAAATCTCCCATTAAAAACCACGCAACATTATTTGGGTCAGGTTAGGTCATCAACCGGATCAAATCATGCCTGACGACGATTTTTCATGGAATAAAATTCATCCATTATCATCTCTATAGTGAAATTCCCTGCAATTTCCTTCTCTATATAAACTATCATATTATCTGCCAAAAGCTTATCCTCCATTCTATTGCGAAGTCTTGTTTTTAACAACTTCATAGCTGAGAAAGCTCATTTTGTAGTTGCTGTAGAAACTGGAAGGGTCAACACAAGACGAATAAGTCTATCAATCAAAAAATAGATTTTAGACTTTCCTGAAATTTTTAATCCCCTACATAGCTCGGAAATTGTACTCATATTCTGAAAATCTGGATGTTTTATCACATCAAGCTCATAATGTTACAATTGAGACTCCAAAAGTTCTTGTTCATGTTCAGTGCTATCTTGAGGATAATATTTCTTAACCAAATTGCATATTTGAACTATACGGCCCCAAGATGTCCATGCACATTTGGGCCTTAAGTTCTAACACCAACAGTGTGGCCCATGGTTCCCATCTCCCTCTACCCAGGACCTCAGCCTAAGCCCACACAGATTGTAGGCCTAGGTTTCATCACTTACTCTTTGCTCGGGGGACCATTACCGGACAATATGGGAAGAATAACGTCCGAACATCCCATCATAAACGTACCCGGCAACGCCCAGGAGCGTCGCAACCGGGCACGACCGCTGAAGTGGGAGCCAAGTTCCAAAGCCACCTTCGCCCCATCCCACTCCCACCTAACCATCCACTTATAGCTGATGATATTGGACCTCTCATTACACTAACTGCAAAAGTAATCATAGCACCCCACTAATCTGAAGGCTATAAATAGGAGAAGTGGGAGAAGAAGAGAGGAGGAAATTTGGAGAAAAAGAGATAGGGTGAAAGGAAAGTAAAGGAAGAGGGTGGCAACATAGAAAGGGAAAAGTGATCTCATTGAGTCTCTGTGCCGAGAACGACCCATAGTAGGAAATCCATACCCATTAAACAAATAAGTTGTGAGTCTGAGTGAGGCCCATTCCAATAGTCTCATTTTCGGTGTGTACAATTGGCACCGTCTGTGGGAATCTCCTACAAGGCAGTGGTTCCACTGAGACTCGTGCACAGGAAGATGTCTGGGAGACGTTCTGGAAGTGACGCTGAAAGTGGCTCGGTAGGATCTTCTCGGGGATCCTCTTGGCGAGAACTGAGGCAGAAGGGGCGCGAAGATCGAGCTCTCGAGCAAGAGGAAGAACGGTCCGGCTTTGGAGAAGGTTCATATCAAACACAGAGAACAGTGTCCAATGCTTCAGGGCACAGGCAATTTGACGAGCGGGATGAGGAGTTTGAACGGCTGCGCAGGTTGATAAGAGATTTGGAGTTGGAAGCAAGAAACAGGCGCCACAAAATGGATCAAGACAACCAAGAGAAAAGGCCTGGTGCCGGGGTCCAATCAATCTGGATCCCACCACCACCGAGGGCGTTCACATTCGAGAGAGTCATGTCGGCGCCGAGACCGTTCGCATTCAAGGGAATCTCGCCGACAATGAGACCGTTCACATTCGTGGGAGTATGCAGATCAGGGCTCGGACTCTTCAGAAGAGAGACGGCCCCACAATGCAGCCACGGATACGATGAGTCGTGCACTGCGTAGAGCAGCTCGGTCCCCGTTCTCAGCAGACATTGAGCGGGCACCAATGCCGGATAGATTTACACGCCCACCTTTCAATTCATATGATAGGAAAACGGACCCGGTGGAGCACGTCAGCCACTATATCCAAATGATGTCTCTACATACCCACAATGACGCGCTGATGTGCAAGGTTTTTCCCTCAAGCCTTGGTCCCACAGCTTTAAGATGGTTCAATGGGTTCGTATAATGCAGCCGGGTGCCGCAACCGGTAGACGCATTGCTATCTATGAAGATGAGGGGAAACCCTTCGTAGTTATACTAGCCGATACTGGGAGCTTTACAACGAGATCGGCGAAGGAAACGAGAAGATTGCCGCGAGCACTTTTAGAATGGGATTGCTCGAGGATTCCGGGCTGAGGGAATCATTGACTAAGAAGCCTCCTAAGGATATGAGGCAGCTAATGAGGCACATTGAAGAATATAAACGGCTGGAAGATGACCGGATACAAAGCAAAGGTAAGGCGCCGATGACAGATCGTCCTCGACCGAGTGGTTTTCAACCGAGGACCCGAGGGAATTTGAGAATTCAAAAGCCAGAAGCACCAGTAGGGGAGGTAAACGTGACGTTTAAGGAGCCGGTGCACAAAATTGTGAACAAGATTAAACACGAGCCATATTTCAGGTGGCCGAACAGGATGGGTGGTGACCCCTCTAGGAGGAATCAGAGCTTGTACTACACCTACCATAAAGACAAAGGCCATACCACCGAGCAGTGCCGAGTGTTAAAAGATCATCTCGGGCAGCTGGCCAAGGCTGGGTATTTAAAGGAGTTTGTGGTAGACGCGGGGGACTGAGGGACGGGGCAAGGAGCTACGCAGAGGGGCAACCTCCTTCCACCCCCACTCGGGATAATTGAGGTCATCCACGCACCCCCGAGGAGCCTTGCCTCGGCAAGAAAAAAAGGGGTGTTAAATGTGGTCCCAGTGGAGGGCAGCTCGGGCGCACAACCGGCGGGGAAGAAGATGAAGCTTACCCGGGAGCCTATCACTTTGGTGATAATGATTTAGAGGGAACGATCCAACCGCACGACGATGCGTTGGTAGTTACGGCCTGGATAGGCGACTTCTTGGTAAAAAGGGTGATGATAGACCAGGGAGTGGGGCCGACGTGATGTATCCGAACCTGTACCAGGGGCTCGGGTTGAAAAATGGGGACCTCTCTAAGTACAATACACCTTTGGTCGGGTTTAATGGCAAAATCGTAATACCCGAGGGGCAAATATCTCTGCCCGTGAACATGGAGGGCAAAGAGATGGTAGTAACGTTTATAGTGGTGGCTTCTTTACCCCCGTACACGGCGATACTTGGCAGACCGTGGATCCATGCAATGGGGGCCGTCCCATCCACCCTGCATGTGAGAGTGAAGTTTCCTACCAAGCATGGTATTGCTGTGGTGAGGGGAAGCCAGCAGACGGCGAGACAATGTTTAATTGCCATGGTTAACCAGAGGAAGGAGACAGCCGATCAGAGGGGAGTGTGCCCAGCAGAAGGATCCGCCACAAGGGGTCTCGTTATAGCAATTACAAGATGACTGAGAAGAAATAGGGGGAGGTTGTGCCGAGGAAATGATGAAAGTAAAGGTACTTCCAGATGTCAACAAGTGTTTTCATGTAGGGAAAGGCATGGACAAGCAAGATAAAGTGGAAATGTTGTTACTCCTAATACAGAACGTGGATGTGTTTGCATGGAGTCCATATGAGGTGCCTGGGGTGGATCCCGAGTTCATTGTCCATAGACTTAGAGTTGATCCCTCGTTCCCCCCTAAAAAGCAGAAGCCCAGGAGATCGACCAG
Source organism: Quercus aquifolioides (assembly GCA_019022515.1). Taxonomy (NCBI): domain Eukaryota; kingdom Viridiplantae; phylum Streptophyta; class Magnoliopsida; order Fagales; family Fagaceae; genus Quercus; species Quercus aquifolioides. The sequence goes on along the minus strand of CM032329.1, from coordinate 180,272 downwards.
GGAGCACGCCGAGGCAGTAAAAGCGGAAGTCCAAAAGTTGATGGATACTGGGGCAATAAGGGAAATTTTCTTCCCGGATTGGCTGGCAAATACCGTGGTAGTGAAGAAGAAGAACGGCAAGTGGAGGGTTTACGTGGACTTCACGGACCTGAATCGAGCATGCCCAAAAGACCCGTTCCCCATGCCTAAGATCGATTAGTTGGTAGATGCCACGTATGGGCATCCGAGGATGAGCTTCCTGGATGCTTTTCAAGGGTATCACCAGATCGCCCTGGCACCTGAGGATCAAGAAAAGACGGAATTTATCTTCCCGGAGGCCAACTATCATTACACAGTGATGCCCTTTGGGTTAAAGAATGCCGGGGCCACGTACCAACGACTGATGACGAGAATGTTCCAAGACAAGATAGGGCGTACGGTTGAAGTGTACATTGACAACATGGTGGTGAAGAGCAAGCAAGTAGCACGGCATATGGAGGACCTTCAAGGGGTTTTCAAGGTTCTTCGGCAACACAAGTTACGTCTTAATGCCAAGAAGTGCGCGTTTGGTGTGGGGGCCGAAAAATTCCTAGGATATCTAATTACTACGCGGGGAATAGAGGTCAACCCCTACCAAATTGAGGCGGTGAAAAGACTGAAGCCACCGAGCAATCCGAAAGAGGTGCAAGTGTTAACCGGGATGCTAGCCGCCCTTAATCGGTTCATCTCCAAATTCGCAGATCGCTGCCAACCATTCTACCAACTCCTGAAGAAGTGGACGGGTTTTTAGTGGAACGAAGAATGTGACAAAGCTTTTCTGGATTTGAAGGATTATTTGTACGGGCACCCATGCTGACGGCGCCAGAACCGGATGAGGATTTATTTATGTACCTGGCAGTGTCTGACCACGCCGTGAGCGCCGTGCTACTGAGGGACCAAGGAATCCAGCAACCCGTGTATTACATCAGCAAGACCCTAGTTGATGCCGAGATGAGGTACATACCTCTGGAGAAGCTTGTGTTGGCTCTGATACATGCTACGAGAAAGTTGCCACACTACTTTCAAGCTCACACGGTTTACGTCTTGACCGAGTATCCCTTGTAGTCACTATTGAAGAGGTCAGACTTCACGGGCCGAATAGCAAAATGGGGAACTCGGCTTGGTTCTTTCGACATACGGTATAGGCCACGAAGTTCGATGAAGGGCCAGGTCCTTGCAGATTTTGTCGCCGAGTTTTCGCCGAAAAGGAATGAGGAGATAGTGTGCCATGTGAAGACTCGCCCGTGGAAGGTATTCGTGGATGGGGCGTCGAGCTCCACGAGGGCCGGTGCAAGGATTATCATAATCACCCCGGAAGGAATACGGTTAGAGCACTCATTTAGGTTGGGCTTCAAAGCCTCCAACAACTAGGCAGAGTACGAAGCCTTACTGGCTGGACTGAGGGCAGTTTCAAGTTTAGGTGCCCGGGATGTAGAGGTGTATTCAGATTCGCATCTGGTAGTTAATCAGGTGCAGGGCAGTTTTAAAACCTGAGATCCTCGGATGAAAGCATACCTGGAGTAGGTGAAGCAAGCTATAACCAGCTTCAGCACGGTAAAGGTTTTCCAAGTGGCTCGAACGCAAAATAGACACGCCGACTCCCTCGCCACGCTGGCATCATCAGTAGCCGAAGAGATACCCCGGCTAATCAAGGTGGAGCTTGTTCCAGAGCCGAGTGTCAGGGTAGTAAGAGATCCGGGAACTGGAAGGATCAATATCGTAGCAATCACAACACTTGGGCCGTGATGGATGGACCCCATCATTGACTTCCTGATCGAGGATCAACTCTAGTGTGACGAAAAGGAGGGCAGCAAGATCCATAGAGTGGCTCCTTGGTATTGGTTATTAGAAGACCGGACGCTATTTCGGAGATCCTTTGGGGGGCCTTACCTTTTATGCTTACACCCAGAGAAGGTGGGTGAGCTCTTGGCCCGAGCTTCATGATGAAGTGTGCAGCAGTCATGTAGGAGGACATTCATTGGCGCACCGGGTAATGACTCAAGGGTTTTGGTGGCCTCAAATGCAAAAGGACGCTGCCAGTATGTTCGTAAGTGTGAACAGTGTCAAAAGCATGCCCCCCTAATCCATCAGCCCGCAAGCCATTTGAACCCAATCAGCAGTCCCTGGCCTTTTGCACAATGGGGGCTAGATATCATCAGCCCATTCCCCCGGGCGACGGGTAATCGAAGATTCGTTCTGGTGGCTGTCGACTATTTTACCAAATGGGCGGAGGCGGAAGCTTTGGCCAATATCCGGGACGTGGATGTAAAGAAGTTCGTGTGGAAGAATATAATCACAAGGTTTGGGGTGCCGAATTCCCTTATATCAGCAATGGGCTGCAATTTGACAGCCGTGCTTTCCATGAATTTTGCGGTGATCTCGGCATCAAAAATAGGTATTCAACTCCAACATATCCCCAGGGTAATGGCCAGGCCGAAGCTGTAAATAAAGTAATTGTGAATGGGCTGAAAAAGAGGCTGGAGGGTGCAAAGGGAAACTGGGCCAAGGAGCTGCCCAAAGTATTGTGGGCGTACCGGACAACTCCTAGAAGGTCCACCGGGGAGACCCTGTTCTCTCTCACGTATGGAGCGAAAGCTGTGATACCAACCGAGGTGAGTCTGTGCAGTGCATGAGTCGCGGGATTCAATCCCGCCCAAAATGATGAGATGCTGGTGGGATGCTTGGACAAGTCGGAAGAAAGCCGTGAAGTGGTGACTATACGGCTCGCGGAGTATCAGCAAAAACTCACTCAGAGATATGGCCGAGATGTAAAAACGAGGGAGTTTAACACCGGAGATTTGGTCCTGAGAAGAGCCGTGGGAAGTATGCGAGATACGAATGCCGAAAAATTGGCGCAAACATGGGAAGGGCCTTATAGGGTCACCGTCGTCGCTGGCGCGGAGGTGTATTACTTGGAGGACCTAAACGAGAGGCCATTGCCTCGGCCGTGGAACGTCCATAACCTAAAGAGATTCTATCACTAATGGGCAGTGCTTTAAATTGTGAGTTAAATGTAATATTGTACGGGTTTTGCTAATGAAGATGGTAATGATTATCCGTGCAAACTTTTTCAATTTTGTTGTTGATTCTCTATTCGATTCCCATTTCCGAGCAAGAGAGAACCTTAAGCTACAAGTCTTGGTAAAGACAGAAGAATCCTACCCGGTTCGATCCCAATCACCGAGCAGGTGCAAACCTTAGTGCTAAAAACTCCTAAGGATAGAAGCCTGCTGCCCGGTTCGATTCCAATCACCGAACAGGTGGAAACCTTAGTACTAAAAACTCCTAAGGACAGAAGCCTGCTGCCCGGTTCGATTCCAATCACCGAGCAAGTGGAAACCTTATTACTAAAAACTCTTAAGAACAGAAGTCTGCTGCCCGGTTCGATTCCAATCACCAAGCAGGTGGAAACTTTAGTACTAAAAACTCCTAAGGACAGAAGCCTGCTGCCCGGTTCGATTCTAACACCGAGCAGGTGGAAACCTTAGTGCTAAAAACTCCTAAGGACAGAAGCCTACTGCCCGGTTCGATTCTAATCACCGAGCAGGTGGAAACCTTAGTGCTAGAAACTCCTAAGGACAGAAGCATGCTGCCCGGTTCGATTCCAATCACCGAGCAGGTGGAAACCTTATTACTAAAAACTCCTAAGGACAGAAGCCTGCTACCCGGTTCAATTCCAATTACCGAGCAGGTGGAAACCTTAGTACTACAAACTCCTAAGGACAGAAGCCTGCTGCTTGGTTCGATTCTAACACCGAGCAGGTGGAAACCTTAGTACTAAAAACTCCTAAGGACAGAAGCCTGCTGCCTGGTTCGATTCTAACACCGAGCAGGTGGAAACCTTAGTGCTAAAAATCCTAAGGACAGAAGCCTACTGCTCGGTTCGATTCTAATCACCGAGTAGGTGGAAACCTTAGTGCTAGAAACTCCTGAGGACAGAAGCCTGATGCCCGGTTCGATTTCAATCACCGAGCAGGTGGAAACCTTAGTACTAGAAACTCCTAAGGACAGAAGCCTGATGCCCGGTTAGATTTCCATTGCCAAGCAGGTGGAAACCTCAGCACTATCACCGAGCAGGTGGAAACTTTAGTTCTAAGGAATATTCTAAGGACAGGAACCTACTGCCCGGTTAGATCACCATCACCAAATGGGCAGGAAGCACCCTAAAAACAAAGGCTAAAAATTGATATCAAATAAAACATTATTCACAAATGGGAATTCGTATCTCGGTTTCATACGCCACGCATGTTGCTGATCAGTAAGTAAATAGGCATGCGCGAAAAATAGAAGAGTGTGACAAGTGAGATAACACGAAAATAAGCATCACATAAGTATAGTAAAAGCATAAAAATTAAACCGTTGTCCGGTCACCAAAGCCCGGTAACCATGTGAGAGCTAAAACGAGATAAAGTAATGATCGTTTAGCCACCACAGCCTGGTGACGTGAGAAAACCAACAAGAAAAAGAAAAACATAATAAAAATATAAACTAAAGGAAAGCATTAGCAGTCTTGTTCGAAATCTAAGTTTGAGAATCTGTGGGCTGCGTCTGGGCAGCGAGCTCGGTCGGCTGACGGTCGGCATGTTGCTGGGCTGCATCCTCACTAAGCTGACTGGTAGGCTGCGGGACACTGGTGGCTTCCGTGTCATCCGCTTCCACATGGGCATCTATTTGCTCCACCAACTTCATCAACTTGCCGTGTCCCCTTCATCAACGAGCACTGGGGGGTTCTGCACAGCCAGGGAAAAGCTAGGAAAGGGTATTTGGTTGGGGTCCTTGAGGGGAGAATCCTCAGGGACCCCCATGACCTGTAAGGCAGCTAACCATCCGGCCTCAAAACCCAACCTTCGAGCTTGGTTCACGACCGGCTCCACGGAATTTTCCGCGTCTGTAAACCCTTCCTGGTACCATTTCTCTTCGGCAGCCCCTAGCGCCACTCTCAAATCGACGAGCTCCTCAGCTTGGGCAGTGGTCAGACTTATCGCCTCGGCTAATTTTACGTTTGTTTCGTTCTGCTCCACCAAAAGCTCCGCACACCTGCTTTCCGCCAGCGCCCTAGCCTTCTCAGCGGTAGTAGCCTTCTTCTCGACAGTGTCAGCAGCCTTTGCCTTTTCCTTCGCTTTCTTAGCAACCGCCTCCCTGGCTGCCCTTTTCAGGTCTGCATCCTCGGAGACTTCCTTCAAGCGCCCATCGATGATGTGAGCCAACTGAGCAACCTAATAAAACCTCGGGGGTCAGTACGGCGGAAGATAAAACACGTGCACGTATGCATATGATAAAAAGCAAAATGACGGTCATAATTGAAACATGTGCATGTATGCACGTGTATGCATTGATACTGATAAGAACAGACAATAAAAGCATACGAGAGATTACTGTGACAGTAAACCACTGCAGTCTTCTCCCCATGGACTCCTCTGTCCCTTGCTCGTAAGCATGCACGTCCTCGGGCAAAAGGATTCCGTGCACTAAGCTCTGGGCAACGCGACCCCCTTCACCCTTCTCCCAAACCCGTACACTGGCAGTATCAAGGAGTGGTTCACCGTCCAAGAAAAACTTGGGCTGCCACGGCTGAGCTGCCCTAGAGGAGGATGACGCGACCACCCCGGTTTAAGCCTACGGTTCCTGTATAACGATGGCCTTGGACGGCTGTGGGGGTACCCGAGTAATGGCGTCTCCTGGCCCGGTAGACAATTTTGAATAATCTAAAAGCATCCTTGGGATTTAAAGCTGAACTAAGAATGACAAGTTCCGTTGTTAGCTCACAAAATCTACTTTTCAATTCTTGCAATTGAAAGTCTATTGCAACTGTAAATATGCCAATTCTAAAATGATGTTCCATTGTTAAATCTTCATCTTGACGACGATATCTACCTCGACCTTTAGTGTAACGAGCATTCATATCAAGAATATCAATTTCATGTTGCTCACAAAATGATATAACACTAGCAAGTAAAGGCTCCCATCCATCATCTCTCAACTTTTGAATAAGTTATTTTGTAGTTAAAACTAAATGCGTGACATTTAAAAGGTCTTGAGAATGTTGTTACAAAGCTTGACAAAGAACATTAGTAATTCCCATTATCTCTTTCATCAAATGCAAGATTAAAATAAATTCAAATGATGTTAATACCTGATAAGCTCCCTCGGCATCACCGCGTTGTTTATAGTTAGCCCCTTCCTCAGAGATAGTGTTGATAACTTTGCAAGTAGCATCAAACATTTTAATCAAACTACAAATAGATTGAAAATGAGATCCCCACCTAGTATCTCCAGCTCATTGCAAAGTACCAATCTGGTTTGCACCTCTTCCAGTCTCAATTTCATTAGAAGCAATCATATTCTCAACTTGTTCTGCTTGAGCATGTTGCAATTCATCATTACGCTTACTAGAACCAACAACAATATTGATAATATTAACCAAATGATCAAAGAACTGATGAATATCTTTTACTTCTCTAGATGTTGTAACTAGAGCTAATTGCAACCTATGAGCCATACAATGTACATAATAAGCATATGGGCAATCTTTAAGAAAAAGAGCTTGTAATCCATTCCATTCACCACGCATGTTACTAGCCCCATCATATCCTTGACCTCGAATATTTTCAATGTGGAGATTGTAATGAGAAATGACAGCACGTATCTCATTCTTTAAAGTTAATGCAGTAGTGTCTCTAACATGCACAACATGAAAGAAATGCTCTTTAATGGAACCTTCTTTATCAACAAACCTCAAAATGATGGCCATTTGCTCTCTCTTCAACTCATCCCGGGCTTCATCAACAAGAATGCAAAATTTTGCATCCCCAATTTCTTCACGAATAGCATTTCGCACATTACTAGCAAGAATATGCAAAATCTCCTTTTGAATTGTGGGTGATGTATATTTGGCATTTCCTGGAGCATTTTCCAAGACAAGACTAGCTACTTTGTCATTGAAAGTTGATGTGAATTTTATCAATTCAATAAAATTACCTCTATTTTTTGAATCAAGACTTTCATCATGACCTCTAAAAGCACAACTTGGAATGCTAGCTGTCGAGCACACTCTATTGAGGTTTTGAGCCGCAACCGATTATTCTCTAATTCTTTTGACGTTTGTTTCTCAATTAGCTTGTCAATATGTCGTGAATAATTCTTTAAATCCTCGCAACATTTCACAGCAATTTTATGTGGGGATTTTGGTTCTTTCCCTACATGACGAATTAAAGGACAATTCATTCCATCTTTCACATTTTTCCAATTATTAAAACCTGTTGAAATGAATGCATCTGATCTGAGATGACCTATTGGTTTCTTACTAAAAAGGTAGCAAGGTAGACAATATATCGCATCCATTGAAGGTGAGTATTCCAACCAATCCTTATGTGATTCAAACCATGAAGGTTGAAATTGACGATGATGAATATCATCATTGTATGGATAGTCTATATTTTTAGGTTGATATGAACCTTCTTTGAGATAAGCTCATCGGATTTCATCTTATTTGTTGATAGGGAATTCACATATTTGTTTACGTGATCCTGGATCACGATCTATCTCTTCAAATTGAAGTTTTGGACATTTGGAGGGGTGTTCATCAGGCATTGAAGTATTAACATTTGTTTCTATAGCCACAGGTGTCCTAATTTCTGAATTGCTAACATCTTTTTTCTTAAAGAATGCATCAATTGTTTTTCGTTTGCTCATAATTCTTTTAGCTTTAAGAATATGACTCAAAAATTAACCTGAAAAGAATTTTAAAAAATAAAATTTTAATTAGAAATTTTTACTTAGTTATATGAATGTTATTCATACTCAAAAAAAAAAAAAACAAAATTTCCACTATAATTTAAACAGTCAACCCATTTTTAATACAACTTTAATTAATAATAACCCCTCAAACAAAAACAAAAACAAAAACAAAAATAATTTAATTAATTTGTCTTTTATAATGTATTGGTTAATTTAATTATATAGCTTTAATTATTGTTGTTTAGCGTAACAATAAACTATATTGCTTTAATTTATTTGTCATTAATTATACTGCTTTAATTTGTTATATTGTTTAGCCCCATGTATACATTACACTAAAAGAGCCGAACATTATACATTCCATGTGCAGCACAATAATTAAAGCAGTGTAATGTGCTGCACATTACATTGCTTTAATTATTGTTTACCCGGCCTCATGAGCCCATGAGCCCATCTACCCCCTCCCCACCCCACTCAACAGACAACAGACAAGCACAACATGCACCCCAATCACAATAGCCAGCTGCAATCAGAAAATTTCGCAATGCCAATCACAAATCACAACGCACATTACACTAAATGACAATCAATATCTCACCAACACCAACACACTGACCAACACCAACGGATAAGATAAAGTCAAATTCAAAAAGACAAAAACAGGAAAAAAGCAAAATGGCCAGCCAATCAGAGACTTACAGTTCAAAAGAGAGAGAGACTTATTGAGATAGGCTATTAAAGAATAAAGAGAGAGACTTGTTCATAAATTTCATTTCATTTTTTCATTTCAGTGAGATAAAGAGAGAGAGACTGAGAGAGAGTCAAAGAGAAAAACCTTGAGGGAGGGCCGGAGGGAGCACCGAGCACCGAAGCAGAGGCAGAGCGATCTACGATCTCCGATCTCTGATCTACGATCTGCGAAAATTTCATTTCATTTTTTCATTTCAGTGAGATAAAGAGAGAGAGACTGAGAGAGAGTCAGAGAGAAAAAGAGAGAAATACCTTGAGGGAGGGCCGGAGGGAGCACCGAGCACCGGAGCAGAGGCAGAGCGATCTGCGATCTGTGATGAGGGGCGGCCGGGCTAGCGACGACGACGACGACGTGACCGTGGGTTTGGTTTGCTGGGGTTTGGTTTTGGTTTGCTCTCTATTGGGGTTTTTTTTTTTTTTGATAAACACCTCTGTATTTGGTTTGCTGGAGTTTGTTTTGCTTTTGCTCTGTATAGACAGTATTGGGGTTTGGATTTCTCTGCCAGCGACGTGATGGGTTTGATTTCTGATTCTCTGTATTGGTTTTTTTTTTTTTTTTTTTGTTGAGAATCCGTGGGCTTGCCATGAGTGAGCTACCTCTGTAATCTATTGGGCTCGCCGTGGGATTGGCTCTGTTACAAATTTTTTTTTTTTTTTTTGCTTGAAAGTAGAACAGATAAATTTTTTTTTTTTTTTTTATTTTGAGGGTGTTTCTAATTTTTGATTGAGGGTGTTCCTGATTCAGCTTAAATATAATTTTTTTTTTTTAATTTTTTTCAGGTCAAGGTGTTCCTGGGAACACCCTGACCTGTACGTGGCGTCGCCACTGGCTGGGAGTGGGCTGGGAGAATAGGTGAGAAATGAGTAGAGGGGCCGGCTGTCTAATGTTGGGGGGGCCCATTTATTTTTTCTTCATAGTCTAATGGGAATTTTTTTTTTTTTTTTTTTTTTTTTTTGCCGGGGCCACAGCCCCCCCCAAGCCACTATGTGGCTTCGCCCCTGGTGCCGGGGGGTAGTAAACCTTATTCGAAGCCCTAAGCTCAAATTCGGTACTAACCCCAGCGACATTCATAGCTTGGCCCCACACCTCCAGGCAGAAGGCTCGAGCAACATCCATCCTTGAGTTGGGCAGTAAGACTTTAAGCTGTCTTAGTCATGCCCGCATCATAGGCTGCCTACTCGGCCTTGACCATTTCAGCCGCTTTGTCATCCAGCTTCTTCTTCGTCTGCTTGAGCTCCACCACCATCAAAGCCTTTTTATTTTTGGCCTTCTTCTGGGCCTCCAAGGCGTTAGCCTCCTATTTCTCGTAGCCCTTAAGGGCGGACTCAGCATTCCTGTGAGACTTCTCCACTTTGGTTAGCTGGGCAAAAGTCTTCTTGAGCTTCTTGTCCGTGTCCGCGTGGGCCCTCTCGGCAGCCTCCAACTTATTCTTGGCATCCCTAGCCATGTCCAGGGAATGGTCCACCCATTCCTCAGCCATAAAGGCAGCTTGGACAGACTACACAAAAAAAAAAAAAAAAAAAAAGCATAAGTGTTATACAGTTCATATAAGGTCGTATGAAGCAATCAAATGGGAGCAGTCATGTACCTTGGCCAGATCTTGTTTCGGGGCGAGGAAGACTTCACGCTTCCTGAAGGATCTCAGCTCCGCCATATCTTCTGGCAGGCATAATGCCTTTTCCAGGCACTCGGCCACCAGGCCTGAGCTACCCTTTTTGGGGTCCATCAGGTTAGCATCATCCAATACTGGATTACCTGAGCTCAAGTGGGCCTCTAGATGGAAGCCTTCTTCAATTGGTCCCCCCAACCTCCTTAGAAGTCCCAGTGGAGGCGGACTTCTTTGGCTGCCCCTTTCCAGTCTGGGCTTCTTTAGCTAGGAGCTGGTGGGAGGATTGTGTAACCTCTCCTTCCTCGCCACCCTCGGCGCTCTTGCCTCCCTAGGCCCTCTTCCTTTTCTTGTCCCCAGCGTCAGCAAAAGACGTGTGCATAACGGCCGGGGTGGGTGGTTGGGGCACCACCGCCACGGCTGGGAAGAGCCCTCAGCGTGGGCCGTGAGCAAGGCAAGCAGGTCTGTGGTCTTCTCTTCGAAACCCATGTCTTCAGAGGTACGAGCTTATGATGAGCTAGAAGCGTCTTTGTGGTAGAAAACCTCGAAGTCTTTGTCTGTCACTTCTTGAATAGACTCGGGCGTAGACTCCTTGTCTTCGCTGTCTGATGGGAGAGTCGACTTTTAGGAGTAGAGGAGTCTGGCAGCTAGGAGGGTTGGAATCTAGGTGTCTTGAGTCCCTTCTGGAGAAGGTTCAGACAGCAAGAATCCTGGGATTGCTACGTTGATTAAAGCCAAGCGAGGGTCCCTGGCTTTAATAATGTTCTTCGGACTTTGGAAGCGTTTGGTGGACAGCTTGTAACCAAGGATGACATGAGCTGCCCGAAGTTATCCGTCCTTGTGTAGGAAGATCTCTGCCTTGAGAATTTTGTTTTTAGTCCTTAAAATTCACCAAGTTTTTGGCTGGGGCAGTGTGGTACTCGTCTGCCAGATAAGACAAGAAGGGTTGTTAGTAAAAAAAAGAAAAGAAAGAAAGAAAATGTTAACACTAATAAAGCTGTGTAAAATCCTATGTGTGACCCCGGTCCTCGGGAACACTACTTGGTTCCCCTTCCTAGGTAAGGCAGTGCAATCCATCGTGCCAGTCTCCCGAGATAATGAGAAAATCCTCGTCCATGCCTTTGCTTGAGTCAGGCAGGCAGGAGATTAATCTAACGGTAGGAATCCTACACTTCATGTAGTATTTGGTTTTTTCCCCTTTCTGGCAGTTGTATACCCAGTTTACATCGTGCCAGGTGAGGTTAGTCCACATTCTCTGGTTTAACACATCTACACACCCGAGGATCCTAAAGATATTTGGGGAACATTGGGTCGGGTTTAACCTATAGTTTGTTAGATAGTCCCTAGTAACCCTCCCCATGGGAAGTTCCATCCCGCCTTCAATGAAGGTGATTATAGGAATGACCACGGATTCGGGAGGTCTGTTTAAGACCAACCACTCACCCTCTTTGCAGTGTTGGATTTCAACACTGTTGGGAATCCTATATTGTGCCCTAAAGACTGCCCTAGTCTCGGCAGTGTCCACTAACTTAGCGTATCTACCCATGGAGTTTTGTAGTGTGAAATGTTAAAATTGTGAAAAAGAAGAAATAGGGAAATCAACACACCTATAAGTGAACGCGAAAAGTGCTCCTCGGGAGGTTTCTTCAACTTAGATTGCCAGAATGTTCAACATGAACCTCAGCCAGCTCCAAATTCTCCTTTTATAGGAGTGAAAAAGTGAGCGGTAAATTTCCCACCCATAAATGAGGGGGAATGAGGACCGTAGGATCTTGATCGAGTCGTAGAACGTGGGGAGACAAGCAGCCACCTGACACCATAAATGTAAGTCGTGGATTCCGAAGTATCAGAAGCGTGCAGAAGACAGGTGAAAGGACGTTAATACTTGGGAACACATATGGCATGTGCGTAGTTTACCTGTTAGACTAAAACTTTGCTTTTGTCTCATAAACAAATAGCAAACGTTTTAGGGGCCTATTGTGGGTGCCCGAGGATCAAGGAAGAAGTTGAAGAGTTGCAACATTGGTGTGGGAATGACGCGGGCCACGGGCCCGAGGAGGAAAGCCGCCCGAGGAAAGGAAGAAGTGAGTCAAGGTACTCTAAGGCATTCTAAGTGGGAGCTAGAATCTGAAGAGAGAGAGAGTCAGTGGACATCAAGGAAGCTTCTGGTCTGGTATAGCCTGTTGCATCTACATTAAATGGTGGGCAACAGCTTTATTAGCTGCATTGATGAGGAAGTGACCTGAACAATGTAAGTCACAGTTAAGCAGATTCCTTCCACCATCTTCTTCAGATGTTAAAAGCAACAAGTGTTATGAGAGGAGGGAGGTTAGGTGAGAATGGATGGTTGAGATATGATAAAGGTAGAAGTATATAAGGAAAAGAAGGTGCATTGAGAAATAGGGAGAGACACAAGTATCAAAAAAGAGAAAAGAGATAAGAAGAACACATATAGGAGAGAGTGAACAATGCCATTATTCTATATAGCATTGACCTCCTTGGGCTAACTTAGAGGAGGAGATTAGCTCATCTATTCAATAATATAAGCCCTTTCCCCCTTATTTTCATCCTCGGGCAGAGCCCCCTCTTGTTGTTTGTTTCCCTCTTACAAATTTATTGATTTGGGCCAAGGTTGGACTGTACAACTCACTGCTCAAAGTGGGCTTGGGTTGTTGGATCTTTTGGTCCTTACACCTACTTATAAAAAAAATAAAAATAAAAATAAAAAAACCTATAGAATATAGGGACATATTACTATACAACTACAAAAGTAAGCTCTATATACCATTTTCAATAGAAAATTATTGAAGGAATCGTTCATAATTCCACATTTGAAGCATTCTCTAGAAGAAGAAGAGGTAGATTTCTAAATGTTAGATTCATAAAACAACTCCAACTAGGGTTCATAACATTAATCAAGGGAAAGGCAGAGTACCAACATCCACATATAAGAACCAATTCAGTCAATTGGCTCATGCCAAGCAAGCATTGCCTTATAATAAAAGAGTAGGAAGAATAACAAAATAAAAAAGAAAAAACTGGTTATATAATTAAATACAAGGATTACGAGACCAGAAATATTAAACATTAAATATCCAATAATGGATTGCTAATTATTCCTTCACGAAGACTAGGGACACCTAGAATCCACCTGCACTTCATGCTCTGGTTCCCACCTCGAAGTAATTAAGCATTGTGGGCATTTGCCCCATGAAGAAAAAGTGGAAGAGTTTGTTTCAGTTGTTGAAAAGTTTGTGCAACGAGTTTTTAGTGAACCAGAGAAGCAATGTCTGGAATCTGTAACATGAAATATGTCTCATATACTTTGTTATTTTTCTTTCAAAATGCAGATTAGTGAGTTTGAAATGCAAGACTTAAAATTAGTCATATGTAAAATTTACTGCTCTTAAACCCCATAATATCACCCATTAGGATACGGAAACATGGCTCAACCAAGCAATTAAAAGATGCTCATAACATTACTTCGATGTACAAGATAAGTTGGATATTCAAGGGTTGTTATACACTTCTACTAATAAATCTAACTCATGCAATTAGTGTCTCTTCAGGGATATTTGATTAAATTGGGACTATTGTAGTTTTATCCAGAGGAGTGCAATATTTAGATAGAATATGACAGGCAGTGAGATGTTTCATGTGTTCTGAGATGTGTTTTCACAGGCTAATGAACCAAAACATTTAGAATTATTCTCTGTTATTGGGAGAAACCTTTCACCAATAAATAAAGTAGTTGAACAATACAGAACAGAAGAATTAAATCACTGCATTTGAAGTTTTAAACATATTACAGAAGTTTCTGCTTGTCAGAACGGAGGATCGGTTGATATAATAAGACTAGCATCTTGGAAACCTCCTCCAAGAACATCAAATCCTGACATAAAGTCATCGCCAAAGATCACGGCACCTGCTGCCAGTGCTCCTGCACCTAGGCCCATTCCAAAACCAGGTCCCCCACCACGACCACGACCAGATGGTGGCATATTTATGTAAGACTGATCAGTTCTAGGGAGAAAAGTGGGTATGTAACCAACATTAGAAGGTGGGGGAGGCGGTGGAGGAGTTCTAGGTGGTCGGTAGCTTGGTCCAACTGCTGGTGGTGGATAGCTTGGTCCATCTACAGATACAGATGGATTGGAATAGTTTGGAGGAAATGGCATTGGATTTGGATGGGTGTATGGGAAACTTGTCTGTAAATGATTTCCTGGTCGATGGGATGGAACTATAGCTGGTTTCGGTCTATCTTCAGTAGCCAAGGTGATATTGTTGTGGTGATCTGTGAGCATAAATCCTTCCTCATTACCTACCCAAAAGAAAAAAGATATTTGAAATCAACCATGAGATACTAAAAATTTAACTAAATCCATTATATTTATTTTTATATATATAATGATTAATGAATATACCTTACCTATATATGAACTTGAACTTGGCTCTTCCCTTTCCTCAGAAATACGAATTGAAATATCAACAAATCCTTGAGGTTTGCTGGAATTCTTTTTCCGCAATTGATAGCTCCCTACTTCTTCTTGTTCTTCAGTTACTGACCTTGAAGTTGAACCCTCCTCATGATTAATATTATTCTTGGCTTGCTTAGCCAAAAATTCTTTCAAGACGACGCTTGCTGTGCCCTGAAGCCTTTCTCTAAGGAAAATGGGCTCTCTACTGTAAACTTCAACGTGCAAGGTGGGCTGTGACTGTGACTGAGAGTCATCGACCAAGACAGCAAACTTGGTTTTCCAGACGGGATTTGCATTGCCGGAAGCATCGATCTTGGTGCAATATTTATTATTAGGATCAATCCACCCAACAGCAAACCATTGGAGCTTCCACAGTGAAGAAGAACGCCGGAGACCCCTAGCAGATATCAGGCAGACTTCAACCCAAAATTTCCCCATAATACTATACTTTACTATTCAACTGATGAGATGAAAAAGGGAGATGGTGATGCTGAGTGATATTCGTATACCATCTGAAAGAAAGTCTTTCCCTGTTTAAAGTGGAAATGGGAAAAAGGGAAAAAGGTAAAAGAAGCTGTTAAGCATTATCTATGACTATGATTGTAAGGCTACTTTACTTTTGATAGAAGAAAATTCTTATACCTCAGCACCATTTGAGGGTCATCTATTGCCACCTTTTCCCCACTAAAGTGCATCACAGAATGGTAGGAATCTCATCTGCCTGGCCAAAGTCTCAAAATCCCAAAACTAGGCTTCCTAATTCTCGTCTATCTATAATTCTAATTCTATATCTATATAATATCCAAATGTCAAAAGGTAGTTTGTAGTGTTGTTACGCCGCTGTTAAGTCACATCATCAGCCAAATCACTATTTTTTTTTTTATTGATCTATTCCCCTAATTTTTTGAAGCAAGAGTGGGGAAGGCAAAAAAAATTGTAGAAGGAATTCTTTCAAAATTTAAGTAAATGTATGTGTAAAGGCAAAGTATATGTGAATGGCAAAATATATGTAAAGCCAATCGATTAAAGGAACAAATCAATAAATAAAAAAAATGGTGATGTGGCCAATTATTCGGTCCAATTTAGTCCATTTGTTCCTTTTCGATTCATTTAGTCTGCTTCAGTTCGTTCAGCCTATTGCAATCCATTATGGTTCAATTCGGTTAATTTGGTCCATTTTAATGTGGTCCATTTTAGTGCACTTAATTAAAAATGGAAAAAAGACAAGTTTGGTTTGAGATAACCTATTCTAAATCCAAAATTATTAAATATATACCTGATAAAAATTGGGAGAGGGGAGAAACAAAACAAGGAATTTTGTCTCGGAATGGAGAGTGGTGCAGCAAGCACACTCTGAGCAGAGGTAGTGGCCAGGCAACCAATGGGTTAGTGGGCAAGCTTGGAGAAATGCCCACAAGGAACCAAAAATGGTTGGTGAAGCCCTAAGGACAAAAGGGAGAAATCCCATAGAATTAAGAGGTATAAAAAGGAGGAGAGGTAGCCAGGAAGGGACAACAACAGAGAGGGGAGACAGAGAGAAGAGTAAGGAAGAAACTAAGAACTAGAGAACATAAAGAAAACTAAGTGGTAAAAAAAGAAGGAAAAGAGAAAACACGGCAGAAATAGGGGCATGCATCAGTAGACCACCTTTTCTCTCCCTCATGACATTCCCACCCTCTGAGACTCTGTGAATTGGAACCCAAAACCATTTAGGCCCTTTCTCCAACACGGGTAACTTCAATGGCAGAAGTATGTAACGATGTTATCCGTATTGGGGTTTGGTTCCCTTTTTGGACCCATTCCTACTAAACAAATCAGCCCAGTACTGGGAAAGCAAGTCATTTCCATTACAATTACTTAGAACCGTTGTTACTACTCGGCAGTGGTGATTTTTAGTTTCTTTAACACTTTCGTTGTTATTCTTTTCCTCTTTCTGTTATAGAGTTTTATATTATTAACCATTCTGTTGTGATATCTTTTGCTCATTCTGTTGTATCAGTTGCTCAGTTGTAACCCTCTTTTATTTAATATGTGGTATTAGTTATTCTACTGTACTAGTTATTTTATTTGCGGTATTAGTTATTTTCTGTTGTATCAGATATTCTGCTGTAATCCTTTCACTTAGCATATTTTATTGTAGAAGTCATTCTGCTGTAGAATCCCTCGTTGTGCTAGACAGTTACTCCGTCACAACCATATCTGCCGTGCCAGCCTATCACACGCTTCCCAAGGTGTCTCAATATTGGGCATGCTTGGCTTGCGCACAAGCTGGCCTATGGTATAACTCCCAAGGGGTCAGTCCCGACTCCCTTACCCATCAACTCATAAGCCTTAGTGTAGCAGACAGGCCCAAGGCCATCAACGTAGAAAGGCCCCACATGCGGAAAGAGGAGTCATTTTGTTGGCAATTATGTCATATTTTCAGTGTAATGTTGATATATTTTTATAAAATTACATTGTTCTTATGTTATTAAAATCTTGTATTTTTTTCTCTCTAATATAAGTGATGGATTTACTTATATATCCTTCATCTTTAGGTTATTTAAGACGTATAAAGAATACACCATTTGTAATCAAAATATAATATATTGTACCAAATATACTTTGTTAGAAAATAATGACATCATTTGAGAAGGATTTGGGATTAACACTAATTAGAAAATAATCACATCATATAATAAGTCTAGTCTGCTATTTTTTTATAGGATACTATTTTCATTTTTTACTTAGCAAAAAAAAAAAAAAAACAATTCCTTAAATTTTTGTACATCATCCAGGTTTGCGACTAGTGTAATTAATTTTTATAGAAGCCCCTACTCCCAAGCACATTAAGAAAAAGAATACTTGCTCATTCTCGAGTTCTAGTAGTCATAATAATAGAAATGAATACAATTTGATACAAATTCCCGAGTGCTTTAATTTGATAACATGAACTTGATTTTTAACAAATATACTTTGTTAGAAAATAATCACATCATATAACAAGTCTAGTCTGCTATTTTTTAACATAAACTTGATTGTATCAAATATACTTTTCTTTTTTCTTTTTTTGAGAAATGTATCCAATATACTTTGTTAGAAAATAATCACATCATATGGTAAGTCTAGTCTACTATTTTTATTTCTTTATAGAATACTATTTTCATTTTTTACTTAACAAAAAAAAAAACAAATCCTTAAATTTTTTGTACATCATCCAGGTTTGCGACTAGTGTAATTAATTTTTATGGAAGCCCCAACTCCCAAGCACATTAAGAAAAAGAATACTGGCTCATTCTCAAGTTCTAGTAGTCATAATAATAGAAATGAATACAATTCGATACAAATTCCCGAGTACTTTAATTTGATAACATGAACTTGATTTTTAACAATCTGAAACATGAACTTTGTTTCAAAAATTTCATGCACGAGCTTAATTTCTAACAAATATTTTGTTTGACTTTGTGAATTTGACGAGGCAGATCTCTCAAGTCTAAATTTACAAACAGAACATTCACATTCAGACTCTTTCAGTATTTCTAATATATCCGACAAAACTCTTGTCTTCTATGCGTACTAATGCATGAACTGAGGCTAGAGTGTGGCTCGACTTCATGAATTCTTAGCCTTCAGAGATGCAGAGGTTTCTTTAAGCGCTGGAGCTAACAGGAGCTTTCGACCTGCACGTATAACTAGTTGATCGCCTTCATCATAAGTTGAAACCTTCCTTGAATACATCATTGTAGTGGAGCCCAAAATGTCATCTCCAAATCCACATGCTTTGAAAAACATCCTGACAAAAAATTTCGGGAAATCACCAACACCAGCCAAAAGTTTTTTAAGTTCTATGTCAAAGTAGAACTATGTAATATCATGTGCATTTTTATTCCTTTCTTAACTTCTATACAGCACATTCCCAGTGGCATTATGGATATGGAAGTGACCTACAGCCTGAGAGGGATACTGCCCATGTTCAACATGACATGGTAACCTAACCATTTCCTATGTTAACTTAATTTTTTTTAACTTTCAAGATATAACAAATTTTCTAAATACCTTTTTTTTTGGATAAGTCAATTTTCTAACTACTTACTGCTTGGAGTAGGTAACAAGCGGCAAGATTGACATAGATAACAAAAATACTTCCAATTATTGCACTGGTGAGAAATTATGATTTAATTATAGTTAACAATGGAAATGAATATATGTCAATAGTCCTAATTAATCAGGATTTAGGCTTAATTGAGTCAACCTGATTAAATAAGCCAAATGCTTAAATCAATTTCAAAATTTGAGGATGGTCGTAACCTTCACACTTGGGCTTTTATTAATTTTTTTCCCTCCATCCAAGAGAGAGAGAGGGTGGAGAAGAGAGAAAAATAAGAAAAGTTTTTTGTTGATAATTTGATAGTTGGGGGAGAAGGGATTCAAACCCTAAATGTCTTTATTGTAAACATCAGGAAATGCCAATTGAGTTACAAGGCACTTGGCAAAAAAAAAAAAAAAAAATGAGGGCCATAATTAAAAAGAAATTTCCACTTTCAACAATTAATCTTGAAAATTATTTATAACAAACTTCTCTAACTTATTTGGGTATGCGTGGATAAGTCAGAGAATCTAAAAGGGTAAATTTTGACCCAAGCCTTGAGATCTTAAAATTCAAGCAGAGTAGTATATAAGTACCTCTCTTTCTCTGAGCAAACCGCTGCTATGTCACATATGTCTCTACTTGCAAGCATCCTAGAAGAAGGTGAATGTTACACTTAGAGATATTATATTTTATAAATAAAGATCATACAATTATATGAATTGGATCCTCCAGCAATCACTGGTATAAAGATCACCAAAAGTTGGATGAACTGGATTAAAGTAAATTACCAAATAAATGATTTGGAAGGAAAGAAAAGAAACTCACAAGAGATCAAAATTCCTCCTTTTTATTTTTTTGATAAATAATATCACAAGAGTTCAAAGTACTATTAACTCAACGTGAGAAGTGTGATATCAAATGAAGCAAATCAGAATGTTTACTAACCCCAAATTTGCCGGTTAGTAGGCTACCTTAAAACTATGATCAGTTATGGGAAATTGTACTGACTAACCTTACAATTCTTTTAAGAATCATTCTGCCTATTCCCATTCCTCGTAATGAAGGGATAACCTGGGAAACACTGAAGCACAATTGTAAATATATATAGATGCTCACTATCTAGTTAAGGTAAAAATGATAATTGAAAAGCAGAGAAGAATAATATCTTCGTAACTAAAACAAAAAGAAACTGATAGTTATATTTTTTCAGTTCAGTAGAGATGTTATGACCATCCTGAAAGATACTAACACAGCATTTCAGTAGCTTAACCAGTTAACCCTATGTAGTCATTGTGGAAATTGAATAAAATCAGACAAAAAACATGTGCATGCAATGTGACTTTTAACACTTGAATTATACAAGCCTAGAAAATTCATGTTTCACAGCAATTCAAGGACTATGACAATCTTGTCCCTTGCACTTTGCAGACGACTGGTGGTCCAATTTCCCAAGTGTGGGTCTTATTGTGTGTACCAAAGCAAATGGAACTAACAAAAAAAGAAAAAAATATATCCATGACTGAAAAACAAAGGCCTAGAATTATCTCCAGAAAAGACAGGATTTGGGGTAGAGCATTCCAGTCCAGTGAGCATGATTGGAAAAACATGATGAGGAAGTAAGTAAATTCAAAATTGAACATCTTAATATGTGACTTTGGTTACTAAACTTGGAAGATCCTCAGAGTGGAATGCATCATCACTCTGGTTTAGTAATTGAATCCACCGACATATGGATGGAGAGATGCAGTCGTTGGTCCTAATGACTAGCAATTCTAAGCTATTAAAAATAAAATTGAATCATTTAATTTATGTAATCTTGTTAAAGTAGACATTAAATTAATCCATATCTATATTCATTATTAAAAAAATTCCATCAATAATAAGATGGGGCAATTCAAGAATGGCATCCGTCATCACAAAAATGTTTGGAAGGCAATCTGCTACACCCCTACACGTACGTACACGGTACACCACATAATAATAACAAAGAAGAATAATTCAAAGATGAGGGAAGGATATGCAAATTATTAAAAAGGTACTGACATAATAGATGATATGAAACAGTAGAAATGGATAGAGAAGAGTAGAGTGTGGTACGTATACCATGACATCGTAGATGGAAGCAGTCAATCCAAAATCGGAAACGGCGCGGCCAAAACCCACCAACTGGGCGTTGAATGGCGTGACAGGCATGAGTTGCTGGAACAAATCTTTAAGACCCAGACCCAGACCCTGATTACTCTCTGATGAAGATTTAGTGGTAAATAATAAAACATCAGTGGGTTTGCAGAAGACGGAGACGACGAGAGAGCTGTGGGAGAGAGCAGTGCGGAGCTTGTGAATATCGACCGCTTCCACAACGTCAGGATCACAGTCCAGATACTTAGGGAATCGGTGGCAAGAGTGATTGCAGGCACTATAGAGGTCTCTCAGCTCCTCGGAATTTATGTGGGATGGGTTTGTGGATATGTATATTGGCACTTTTTCTTTTTTATTCTTTACCGACACTCTCTTTTCCTTCTCCCCTTTGGCTTTGCTTCTAATATTTCTGCTTACCCATCCTAATTCCATGCACTTCCCTGGATAACCCCCTAGTATCTGTCGTGTACTACCGCCAACAACGGCAACCTCCATCTCTCTCTGCACAGTCCATCCTTGTAGATAAATTAAAATATATATAAAAAATAATAATAATAATAATAAACAGAGGAAAGGCAGGATTCTCAATTCTGTGTGTCGTAAACACTTTTTTTTTTTTCTTTTCTTAAAAAAAAAATGGCAATTTCTAATTAAACCAATTATTCATCAATCATGACACATCAACAATTATATATATGACCCAAAAAAAAAATTATAAAAAGTTTCGTGTCAAACACAAACCTATTGATTTGTTTTTAAAAAGAGAAAGTTAAAAACGTCACGTGACAACTAAAACAAAAACAAAAAATCAAAATAAGTTAAATTAAAAATGGCTAAATAATAAAAGAGAGAAAAAAGGGAAATTATAATTATTAAATAAAAAATACTAGGACTATAACTTTGGACACGTCTTTGCCACAACCTGTTCATATGACGAGTTATAAACAGTAAAATTGTGGTCTTAGCATTTTTGTTAAGTTAATACTAATTCATTCAATATTCAAAGTTGAGCTTGAATAGTTGGAGAGTTGAGGTATTTTAAAAATAAAATAATAAAAATACATTATTGGCCCTTAAATTAAAGTTTGAGTACTAAATATTTTTGGTTCTTGAAGTTTGTTCTAAGAGAAATAGGCATCAACGTGCTTACTAGTGGAGGTTAAGGAGATTTAAATCCAAGACCAAAGTCTTGTTAACCCAAGACTTGGCCACTAGACCACTTGTCATCAAGGTTTTCATATCCGGACCGTTCATTGAACCGTAAAAGGGAGAGGTTCAAGATTTTGAGTTTGAACTGAGGTCGAACCGGGGTCGAACCGTGATAACGACATAATTAATTTAATAATTAATTAAAGCCTAAATATAGATATTAAATTTATAAAATAGCAAAATTGACTAATATATCTATATATGTGAGGGAAATTTAATGATTTTCAAGCATATATTTAATAATTAAATAAGAAAGTTAATAAAATAAAATAATAACCATGAAAACATTAAAATTTATGATTAATTTTTGAAGTAAAGTTGAATATCTTTGAAGGATTTAAATTATAATTTTTTATATTCCTTGTAAGAGATGGATAATTTAATTAAATAGAATAAAATTGTGTTAAGTTGTTTTTATAAAAATAAAAATAAAAAATAAAAAATTGCTAAGGGGTTGGACCGCACAGTTCTTGACCGATTCATACGGTCCAACCCTGGTTTTAGGGGTTCACGGAATTACCACATATGCCCGGTTCTTTATGCTTAAAAAACCGATTTTCATCACGGTTCACGGTTTTCACGGTCCGACCTCCCGTCCGATCCGATTCTGAGAACTATGCTTGTCATGTCAACTGGTTCTTGAAGTTTCAACTTCCAAATAAGTGTTATTAATCCTTTAAGTTTAAAAAATGAAGCATTGATGTGACAACTTTCTTATTATTAAAAAATTACACAATATATTTTACACATTTTGAGTTTTTCCCCAAATCAAATTTGTGGAGAATATATACCGCATATTGAGCATGTGTATTAATTCTCTCATAAGATAAGTGTCTATATATTATGGAGTCCACATATTTTATGAGATAAATTTTATATACATTAGATATAGAAGATAATTATTAGAGCAGTTGTTAATAGTAATTACTCATTATCAAACAAATTTAATTTTTAAACGAAAAATCAGTCGTATCATTTTTTTTTTCTCTACAATCTCTTGGCAACCTAGTTGATGTATATCAAATTCCCATTATAGTTTTCTAGTCATGTTTATATTTACACCTTGGTTATTTGAGTTTGGGTCTTATTATAATATGAGATAGGTGGTAGGGATTTAATATGTGATCCATAATGAGTAGCTATATTGCTGGGAAATTTTAAATTCTTATTGTAAAATTTAATTGGAGTTTCTTATTGATGAAAGAAAAATTCATTTGATTAACCTTTAGGAATTTTTCTTTTAAAATAAGTTATTGGGATTCCTTGTCAAAAAAAAAAATGCATTTCTTGCTCAAAAAGAAATACAAAAATTAAGGTTTTATAAATAAACAGTGTTGCAAAAGACTTGATGGCTTTGGCCCAGGGGCCTCTCCTAAGGGGAGAAGAGAAGAATTTCAAAATTAAGGGTGATACCAAGAGAGAAAAATAAAGGAATTTTCTCTATTTTTATAAGGTGAATATATTAAGAAGAATTTGTGTGGCTTGGATTAATGTTGTGAAGTAAGAAAAAGAGAGAGTGTCATCTGTGTAAAAAGAAAAAGATAGTGTAACAATGTGAGCACAATGCTAAGAAAAACAAGGTAGAATACATGTGTGTGTGTGTGTGTGAGAGAGAGAGAGAGAGAGAGAGAGAGACTGAGTGTAAAAAAGCAAGGGGTATTTTCTTCTCATAAGGAAAATAAAAATAGGGTTTTATCTAGGAAGAGGTTGTTTGGGTGCTACTACCACAAAGAGTTATTATGGTTAGAGTAAGTGAAGATCTCATGTGAATATGAATTCCTAGAAAGAAAATATTATAGTTGGTATGAATGTTAAGTTAGACATAAACTTGAGAAAGTATCATGATTGATTTATTAATATTGGATTTAACAACAAATTCAACAATGGTTGAGTAGTACCCCAATATCTGAAATGATTATACCACTGAAATTTCTGAAATAGCCCAATATCTACATCCATACGTTTCTAAGAGTTGAGTATGGTGATCATATGATTTTTCAATGGTAACTCATAACTGAAGGTAGGGGTGGCAATTCGTGTTCGTGGGTCAGGTTCGTGTCGTGTCAACCATGAGTATTCGGCTAAATGGGTTGACCCGAATCCAACCTGTTTAGTAAACATGTCAAGAATCCTCAACTCGAACATAACCTATTTATTAAACAGGTCGACCCGACCCGACACGTTTAACTCATTTAATTGACAAGTCATGTAAAAGTCAATACAAATAACTCGTTTTATAATTTATTTGATTAATAGGTCATACCTAACCTATATAATTTTTATCAATTTCCATATATCTAAAATTAAAATACAATTACAACCATAAATATAGTAATAAACATATAAAAACAACCATAAATTAAGCAATAATATAAAATAAAAAAACTAATAACTTAATAAGCTAAACAGGTTAAATAGGTTCGCATGTTGAACATGAACCCGACCCGTTTATTAAACAGGTTAGCCGTGTCAACCCGAATATGACCCGAACTCGTTTTGCCTCAACCTATGACCTGTTTATAAAGGGGTTAGTCATGTCGGGTTCGTGGGTTGTGTCAAATTTTGCCACCCCTAACTGAAGGTAACTTATAAAAGAGAGCATATATCTTGTTGGGTTCGGAGGTTATGTAATGCGGCAGCTCATGAGGCTACTAAATTTGCACTACTCTCCGATCAGTCTTTTTTTTTTCAATAATGGTAATCTCACACCAGTGTAAGGCAAATTACCCTCCCTGTGTTCTCTCTGTTGTTTAATGTCATTGCAGCTTATCAAAAAATAAATAAAAATAAAAGAGAACATCTTAATTGTTTAATTGTCAACTTGTTTTCAAAATAATGGTTCAAAAGGGCTACATAATCCTCAACATGTTTTGCAAATTGAGCTAATGACTTCATCTATCATCTCTTTCTCCGTAATTACTAAGATTTTTTTTTTTTTTTTTTTTTTTTTAAGTTAATCATTTATATATACAAGCATTAGAAGAAGGATTAGCACTGTCTTTGTGTAAGACGAGACTCCCAAACCCGAAGAATGAGATAAAGTAAATACTAAATAGATGAAAGAAGTACAGATTGGGAATATGTACCAATACATCGATCCATTGCATGCTAGAAACAGCAAGAGTTTCACTTTGCCTAGCTAGTACTATTAGAAAGGAAAGTTGTTCAAATTGGAGGAAAAGAAGAGATAGGCGAGGCCTATATATAAGTGTTATTCATTGGTGGAAGTTAAACTTAAATCCTTTTGATGAGGATATGAACACCGTTTCCGGGCTCTACAATCATTTTATAAGCAGGAGAATGTTGGTACGTGGGAGATAGGGAGAAAGCAAAGTTGGAGACAATGAGAGAGAGGAGAACCTTCAATTGAACCATAGCAAAGTTTTTCCCCAAGCACAAGCGAGGACCCAGTCCAAAGGGGATATAGGCTTGGGGAAATTTGCAAGCCTTGGAGACACCGTCGGTGAATCTGTCTGGTCTGAAATCGTTGACGTCCGGTCCCCAAATATTGGGATCCCTGTGCAGTGTTGGAATGAGAGTCCACAAGCATACACCCTTGGGGATGACAATGTTTCCAACTTGGGTCTCTTCAAGGGCCTCTCTTGACACGAAGGCTGCTGGTGGGTATAAACGCAACACTTCTTGAATCACAATAGTCACCTGTACAGTACGTACGTACGTTGAAATTAAATTTTCTTTATTATAAATATACTTATATAAGCTAGATAGAGAGATTATTATTACTTATTAAACTCTAAACTAATGTATATATATACCGTTTTCAAGTTCATGACTGAATTTACATCTGGCAGGCCACTGGGGCAAACTTGAGCGACCTCCTTCCTTATACGATCTTGCCACTCTGGATGTATAGCCAGTAGCAGCAAACACCAGGAGGCCGCAACAGCAGTGGATTCATGCCCGGCAAAGTATATGTTCTTGCAATTATCAACTATGAAGCGCTTGGACTTGGCTGAATCCTTGCCCAGACTTTGATCAGTCATGGCTGCCTCCATTATCAACTGCAATAGATCCTTTTCAGATGAACATGTCTCTAAGCATTCTTGTTCTCGTTCTTTCACCACCTTCCAGATCAATGACTCGATCTCTCTCTCCAAATTGCTAATCTCCTTTTGCTTCCCCGTTTGAAGAAACCTGCCACTTCATTAATTGTCAAGTGTCTTGCCAAGATCCATCGACTACACTTTTTTTTTTTTTCCTTAATATTATGAATCTGCATCCATAGATGGGAAAGGAGCCTACAACTGCAAGTCTTATAATTGCATCGTTACAACACATATATTCAATTGTCATATTTTGTTAACTCTTAACTCAAAATCAACCGTACGTAGGGATGATAAACACGTACAAAAGATTTGTGAATAACATATTTTTAGTGAATTATTAATAAGAGGACCATATATATATAATCATATTTATAACCTACCCGAAACTTGTGACCCCCAAAAGAAAGCCTTGCTGGGAAATAGCTTTCTGAAGGCTTCTAAGCTTTAAGAAAATTTCTTTGCCTTTGAAATAAGAGCTCCCAAAACAAGCCCTTGAGATCACATCTCCTGATACACCCTTTAAATCCTCATCCACTTGAATGTCTGCTGTCACACCACCTTGATCTTCGATGTAGTCTTCCCATTTTCTTAACAATGGTTTTGACGATTCAAGCATTAGCCCCACCATACCCTGCCAATATTTAATGTTATCACTTGTCCTAAAAGTTATGATGGTGATACTGGGAATTCGAACAATTGTACATCTTTTATTACAAATTAAAATTGAGTAATTCTGGTGCCACACCTAAAACTACAACTTTGTTCACAACTCGTCCAGGTAGAGAGTGGAGAGGTGATGGAAGGTCCATGTGTGGGTAAAGTTGTGGTTTTAGGTGTGGCACAAAAAATTTTCATTAAAATTTTCATAAAATGGATCACACTTATTAAAGAGAAATTTGGTCTCATTCAAAGTAAAGAGTGTTAGAATAATGGTAAAATGCTCCTTCGCAAGAGATCAACCTTTTAGAACTGGCAGTGATTTATCATCATACATTATAAATGTGCATACGGGAAAATTATATTTTGTGCTGACTCAACTCTCTCAAGCGTTATTTAGCCCCACCATTCCCTACGGCCATCCGACTAGATCCTATTAGATTAATTTAAATTTAAAGTATGGAGAAACCCCACATAAATGGAGAGATCTTGATCCACTACCTTAACTTTGTCCATGAAGAACTCTGGTGCAACAATTTTCCTCTGTTGTGCCCAAATAAGGCCGTTGGACCTCAAAATGCCATTGCCGAGCATGGGTGCAAGTCGCTTTGTCACATAATAAGGCTTACCTAAGGCCAAAGTGATACACTGGTTCATTTCCTTCACTAGCTCCGGCTGGTTTACATACAAGTGTTGCCTCATCCCCGTCGAATAAGTATATATCAGACCTGCATGCACCGTAAATATATAACAAATTAAATTTGATGTTAGGCAAAAGGCCACCAATTGAAGCGAGTGGCAATAAATCAAGAATCCATAATTTAACAGACCACAACCAATCCATCTAGTTTTGGACTTGAGCCCAATCATTGCCAGCTCCATACCAGGCCCACTTTCTATAAAAATTATAATAATAATAATAATATATATATATATATATATATATAGCATATTTCGTTTGGGTTTTTAATTATATGATTTATAATTCATACCTTCTCATGCACAAAATATTTAGGAGTTTAAGGGAGAAAGAATTCGAGCTACGAATTAGCAACATATTATAATCATCTAAATAAAAATTTAAGATCATTTTCAAGGATTTTAATTGCTACTATTTTATTATGATATTTATTCTGATATATATTATATAATGACTATTGATCTTTGACCTAAAAAAGAAAACAAGTATAGATCTTTCAATAAACTACTATGTTGTTATAAAAAAATAAAAATAAAAACCTACTACATTTATTGTGTTACCCAATATTATAGTTGAAAAATATTAGTCATTGTCTTAATCTATTAAAAAATTTACTATAAGAGAATTCCGGTGCAAATTGCCGACTTTAATTAATATATTTGAAATCACTGGAGGGTGAGGATGAGGATGTACCCAAAATTGTTGCTTTTGCTAATGGTAATTGTCGAACTCGACAAGTCGACGACATCTGCATTCTAAATCTAAAATAAAAAAATAAATTTTGTATTTCGAATGATAATGGCCCGTTTCCTCGGGGGTCGGGCCCTAGAGGCTAGAAGTTAGAAGTGAGCTGGGGAGGGCCAGGCCAGCCAGAGTGGACTTCCCCCTTAAAATCTGATTCTGATAGATGATAAACAAAACTGAACTTCAACAAATTTATAAAAGTTGGAATCAGCACCAAACTAGTTCCAGATACAACAAAAACAGTTAATTTCCTTCTTCTGTCAAGATCTTAGAAAAAATAAATAAAATAAAATAAAAGCACCAAACTACACTTCAATTGGCTGGAACTGGAAGACGTTAATTGTTTTTGTTGGGTTTTGACTTGGAACTGTATCCTCTTTAGCATTTCAATTTCACAAGGACTATCAAAAATGAAAAGGAAATAAAAGCGAAGAATGGCATTTGCCCTTTTACAAGGAATGCTTAATTTATTAATCAGTTACCTTTAATTACCTGTGCTGAGCTGAGATATATATACATATACAGGTGAAATTATAGTGAAACCAATTAACAAACTGATTAGTACCATATATGGATTTAAACTTTAGACTACAGTGTAAAGAACACAAATCAAGTGAGCTTTCGATATGTCTTAAGCTAGCATATCAATAATATATCATGCCATGAATCATGAATGGTATTATATATAATTTATTACTACGACAAACAGAGGTGGACCGACGGAAAGAAAATTAGAAAGTGGAAAAGAAAGAAGTACATAATTATTCATACCGTATTCTTTTCTCCAATGTTCAAAATATGGGAAGAGGGTAGAAGTGTAGTCGTGGGCTAGAATCTGATCAGCATGATTTGAGGCTGCTTTGGTGGCCTGGAATTGGATCTTGTGCATCTCAGTAAGATTCCCATGTAAGAAAGAAGGTGGAGGCCCTTTGATACCTTGCATTTGTAGCTTCTTCCTGATCTTTTTAGACTTAAGCCACACACGATTGAAAAGATGAAATAACAAGCCAGACAATCCCATAAGAGCTACCCAAAAAATGGTCCTCAAAACAAGGGGAACGACCTTCATCATCTCCTCCATTCTTTCCATTCGATCACACACCTCTCTCTTCGACTTATTATTATTGTGTGGATGCCACTTGCAACTATTATGTGCATATATATATTGGTAAGAGAGGTCCCAGGTGATGACATACGAACTATTTCGGAAAGAGAGAGAAAAAAAAACCCAGGTGATGGATAGAAATATATAATTAAGAATATAAGTTTTTGAGGTTAATTATAAACTGTCCACTATATTTTATGGAGTCATTTATAATGTTCATTTCAAACTATTAAATTTTGAAGTAAACATCATAATTCAAGTTAAATGTGTAATGTTTCTCAACCAAAAAAAAAATTTATGTGTAATGTGCATCTCACCAAATACCCTAATTTGTAATTAGAGTCAAAATTAACAAATTAGTAGAGGAAGGATGGCGTTAACATTATTTACTAATAGCATTCACATTGGGAATGTCATATGTCATATGTAGGCAAAATTTAGCATAAAAGCCCAAAAAATCTTCTACATCCGGACTTGTAAAAAGCAAGTATTGCAAAAAAATTTGCAATACTGCTACAGTGCAGAATTGCACTGTAGCACAAAAAAAAAAAAAACTAATATTTTATTCGGTTTTCACTTTATCAATTCCTCTCTCTCTCTCTCTCACCAGTCACACTCTCATCTCCTCTCTCTAGCTTTTTTTCTTTTTCTTCTTTTTCAGTTCACTCATTCACAAACGACGTGGAGCTGTGAGCGTTAACAGTAGATCAAATCAGAGGGGAGGTGGAGAAGCACCAAGCCACAAATGGAGAGAGAGATGAGAGCGGGTTTTGTAGTGATGTCGGCGGTGTTTTTTTTTTTTCATCGATTTGAGTTGATATGGATGATGGAGAATAAAGGAATGGAGTTGTGTGGAAGAAGGTGAAAAGTAAAGTTAATGGAGGAGTCTGGAAGGTAGCACGTGGAGGAGAAAATTGGGAAAAAACAAAAAAAGAAAAAATATATTTTATTATGTAGATATATTATTTTAATGAGTAGAATAGGAAAATAAAAGTTGGAATGGAGTGAGTCAGTGAACATATATTCAACATTGTAAATTAATATGAATATGCATCAATCTTTTAATATTGACATATCAATGCATCCCACTGCCGAATACACCCATTGATTTTTTTTTTTTTTTGGTAAAAAGGGTATTTGTTAACGTTGACAATAATTTTGACGGTGCAAACTGCAAATTAATCTCGAATTACGCTTTAGATTCCACATATTTATAATCTAAAGAGGACATTACAAATGACGTCATAGTTTCTACCGAACATGCAATTAACCTATATGTAAAGAGGACATTGTTAACCAAAAAAAAAAGAGGACATTACAAATGACGTCATAGTTTCTACCAAACATGCAATTAACCTATATGTTGGTTGTTTCTCCAAAAAAAAAAAAAAAAAAAAAAACCTATATGTTGGTAATGGTGGGGCATCCTCAATTTTCCTGTATATAATTTGTAATAAGATAAACTGCACCCACACATCAAAAAATAAATAAAATAAAAAAATTGCACCCACACCCTCTATGGTTTAATATAATTTTTGTGCTCATCAAAAAAAAAATATATATATATATATATATTTTGTAGGGACTGGGTTTGGGCACTTCTGCTTTTGGATGAGTAGACTTAAACCTAACTAGCCCAATACAATGAATTTGTAGAGAGTGGGCCAAATAACTAGGCTTTAATGTATAGACAACAGTCAGTATGGCATTCATGACAATCGGACAGAGATGAACTGAGATCGAGAAAGTTTGTCCTTGGCACAATCCGATGAGCTTTGTTCTACTCATTAATGAATAAGAGCGGTTACAGGAATTCTCCAACCCCTCCCCCTATGGTTGGTTTCTCCTATTATATAGTCATCTTTAAACGATCTTTGTCTTCCACTTGTTGATCATCTAAGCCTATACCTGACTGTCTGTCCCATCAGTCACCTTACCAAACTTTCTGTGAGTTGCAACAACTAAGGCGGCACTGTTCAGAGTTCATTTCCTCATTAATGCGGCCTGGACGTTAGTTGTGGGCATTTAATGTGGAGGTGACAGTTTCTCCTTGAATTGCCCCTCCACCATGTTTCCATGGCTGACTCATCGCACTTGTCTTCTTCTTAGGGTGTTGCTCTTCCTTTCTATGATCTCGGCTGACAGAGGACAGGATCGCCCTCGGCGATGTTTCTTGGCAACTTGGGCTTTCTTCATTCATTCTCGGACGCTTCTTCATCCTCTGCATGGGCCTTTGGCTTAATATAAAGTGGGCTGGAGTTGCCAGATTCTTAGGCCCCACATATATATATATATATATATATATATAATATTTGTGACAGAATGCTTTATATAATTTTTAGGATAAATTACAAAGTATTCTCCTAAAATTTGGGATTGTTTGAATTTTACACACTCAAGTTTACCTCTGTTAGCAAAAGTAACATCTCCATTAGTGGACTCGCCTACATGATGGCCATTAAGTGACATGCTGGTGTCTGATGTATAATTTTTTTGCCATGTAGGCAGGGTACTTTTGCTAGTAGAGGTAAACTTTAAGATGTAAAATTCAAGCAAACTTAAACTTTAGGCCTCATTTGGGAGGAGGGAATGGAAAGGAATGAAAAGAATAATTTTATAATATTCTTCTCTTCCCTTATTTGGGAGTTTTAATGGAGAGAATGAAATGTTCATTCTCTTATTTGGGAGTTTAAGTGGGAGAGAATGGAATAGGTAGGAGAGAACACCCATTCCTCTCTATTCCCTTAAAATCTCAAATTTTCATTCCCCCCGAAATTGGGAGGAATAGGAGGGAATAGAATTAGATTTAATGAATTTTTTATTAAAACTCTCAAAATACCCCTATATAGTCAACCCTTTATTTTAAAATAGAGGTCTAATAGTAATATTTTCATAAAATGATTCCATTGCATTCCCTCCATGTTACTCCCAAACAAGATTACTTACATTCCATTCATTTTCATTCATTTCCCTTACTTAAATACATTCCATTCTTTTCCATTCTTTTATGATTATACCATTCCATTCCCTTATAAACTCCCAAACGAATTAGGGATATACTTTGCAACTTAGCATTTAAAGTACAAAAAACTTGAAATTACACATGAGATAATTATTGATCTTTGATAGTATTAAAATTTTGCATGCATGAAAAGTATAAGGAGAGAATGTAATTCTATATTGAAATTAAAAAAAAAAAATTATTGAGTTTTGTAATGTTGCAAAAAATTAACACAGGTATAACTTAAATTTCATGTTGATTTGTTGATATATTCCTTAAAAGAAAAAAAAAATGAATGATGTAACATTAACACATAAAAGATTAGACCAAATGTAACTTAAATTTATAGTTTTTCCCATAAAGTGTAAATTACAAAGTACACTCCTAAAGTTTGAGATTATTTAGATTTTACACCCTAAAATTTGCCTCCATTTGTAAAAATAGCCCCTCCGTTAGTGGACTCGCTTACATGGTCATCAAGTGACACGCTAGCTTCTAAAGTGTCTTTTTTTTTTTTTTTTGCCGTGTAGGTGAGTCCACTAGCGAAAAGGGTTGCTTTTGCTAATGGAGGTAGCACAAAATGTACACCCTTTATGTTTCAATGCAATTCTAACAAGATAGTGGTAGAAGCTATAACCCCTTCTTCTCTCCCCTATTTGTTTTGTTTCTATAAAAAGATTTATAAAAAAAAA
This sequence comes from Quercus aquifolioides, assembly GCA_019022515.1. Lineage (NCBI taxonomy): Eukaryota > Viridiplantae > Streptophyta > Magnoliopsida > Fagales > Fagaceae > Quercus > Quercus aquifolioides. Next base: position 147,299 of record CM032329.1, on the reverse strand, counting down.
GATCTCCTTGCTTTTAAAATTTCTAATTACCAATGCACGCCCTTAGTGCGATGGTCACTCTACAAGTATATGTGCTTATGGGGTATAGGGGGCAAAGATCGAGGTTCAAGTCTCCAAGAGAGAACTTTACACACATATACACTTAGATTAGGTTAGAGTAGAATTTCTATCTTGTATTGAAAAAAATATATATAATTAAACTCTCTATTGTATCTGATTCTCATAAACAATTACTTCTATCCACTTTCAATTTGAATCATTAATAAAATTTAAGTCACATTAGAGCATTCTCATTTGATTTTGCATATCGCATCAAAATACAAAATAGATGATACTTTTCACTAAAATTGCACAAAAAAAAACTCCCCACATCCAGTGTGGCCTTTTACACAAGCAAAATAGCAACATATATATATATATATATATATTTCTCTTTTATTTTCTCTCTCTCTCTCTCTCTCTCTCTCTCTCATCGGGTTGCAGCGTATTGGTTGTGGATTGCAATGGTCACAAATCGATGCGTTGGTTGTGGGCCTCGTTGTTGTTGGTGGCAATTATGTATCAGCCTGGGACGATTGAGTTTTGTGATGCTGGTGGTGGTTGAGCGGCTGGTTTTGGCCATTGAATTTGGTGGTTGTTGTGGCCGGATTTTGGCCGTGGGTTTTGGTAATGTGGGTTTAATATATTATTTTAATGGTGTGTGATTGTGTGTGATGATTGAATGATGAGCAGAAGCATGAAAGAGAGAGCACATATAAAGGTTTACATGGTTCGGCCTACGTCCACTATGAGAAAGCCCTTGACGTTTACATATTATATTAATAATTGTGTTACAATGTACCCAATATAGAGTTTATATACTAGAGAATATTTGACTAACCCTAGGCTAACCATAGACTAACCTAAGGTTAATATGCTTATGATTCAAAATTACATGAGCCTATAATTGGTTTGGGCCACTTTGGCCATAACGTGTCTAACATGATGAATTGTAAAATAAAGGTTGGGATGTGGGGTGTATTGTCAAGTGGGAATGTAAAAAAAAATAAAAATTGGGGAGTTAAATGGTGTTTTGAGGAGGTGAAATGTATATTTTTTGCATTCATGGATGGGAATGCTCTAAGGTACTCTTGAAATTGAACATATGAAGTCAACATTTAGTGGTAAGAATCACTATTAGTTTGGAGTGATGAACAAGTATGGGATTCAAAAGGGGTTAGCTTAGTGATTCCTAAAACTTCATGGTATTTATAAAATACTGGATTTGAAACCTCTTGACAACATCTTGAGGCTACCCTCGAGAAATTTCTCTCTGCAATAATACGGTGTATGTGGGACAAGGGGATTGTATACACTTAGAAGAATAGTCAAATACTCGAAAAGATCTAAATACCCTTGTTTTTAAAAAATGATTAAAAAAACACTTGTATCCCTGTTGAACTGCCCTAGTAAAAGGTGTTCATAAAAAATTAGAATTTTTTTTTTTGAGAAAGTAAAAAATTAGAATTAATAAATCCTTATTCTTGTAACTTTAAGGAAAAAAAAATAACTGTTCAATAATAAATGTTTGTGATTTATTATTAGAATTAATTTTAATTATCAACCAATGATAATCTATATATGATCTAATACAAGAAAGCCTAAGCACATAAGACATGATGGGGTTGGTGGGTTAGGGCACTAGCAGAACGCAATTCACGTCTCGTGAATTTACCATGGTCCATGGAGGTGAGGTGACGGCTCCCTATTTTACACAAGATGGAGAGAGGGAGCAAGTTGATGATAAGAAAGTGAATTTGGAATGAAAAATAAATACCATTCATTAGAGCATGCCAACAGAATAGCAATGTATCATTTTGTCTAAATTTTGGAGAGTGACACCCTAAAATTCATCCCAACATATTAACATATTAAGAGTACATTTGGTTCACTGAATGTAAATTACACTAAGAATAATAATATTTATTACTAGAAATAAAAGATATTGTAATGGAATAACTATTATTATCTATAAGTTTAGTTGTTACATATGGAAATCTTATAAAAGATGATATATAAAGAAATATTATATTTTGGAAATATATTAATTTTAAAACCTATTATATGCACTAAAATTCATCCCCAACATATTAATATATTAAGAATACGTTTGGTTCACTAAATGTAAATTACACTAAAAATAATAATCTTTATTACTGGGAATAGAAGATGTGAGAGGACTTTCGTTTCGGCCCCTAATCAAGTATTGTCCCCTTTGGAAATGGCGTTGAGCCTTAGTCCTCAAGGATTTGTTCAATCCCACATCGGGGAGAGACGCCTCCCACCCATGCCTTATAAGCCTTTGGCCTAAGGATGGGAGGCGTCTCTCCCTGATGTGGGATTGAACAAATCCTTGAGAATTAAGGCTCAACGTCATTTCCAAAGAGGACAATACCTGATTAGGGGCCTAGACGAAAGTCCTTCCACAGAAGACATTGTAATGGAATAACTATTACTATCCATAAATTTAGTTATTATATATGGAAATCATATAAAAGATGATTGTAAGGACTAGGTTGGAGATCCCAGCCCACTACGTGGGTGGACTTAGGCCCAAAAAGCCCAAAACAATGAATTTGTAGAGAAATGGGTTGGAAAACTAGGCTTTAGTTGATCAAACAAACGTTGGAATAGATTCAGATGATAAAAGAATGAAAAGAAATAGGGTTGTATTGAAGAAAAATCATCCTTAGCAAGGTTCGAGCTGATCTGTTCTTGTATTTTATTCTCAAATCAAGTTACAAGTTTGGTTCCTAAACGCTACAGTGTTTCTTCCTCCCCCTCTCCTCCTTTTTTCTTGTTTCCACCGTCTTCTTTTATACTCTCCTCTCTTTTTCCTTCCCACCTTACACGTGCATGCTAGAAGGTTGGTGTTGATACTTGTCCCATCAGCCCATCCTCTAAGTCACGATGCAGTAACTGTAAGGCTGAAACACATTGTTCAGGTATCACCTCCACATTAATGCGGCCAAAGAGTTAGTTGCAGTGCATTTAATGTGGAGGTAACAGCTTTTCCTAGAAATACTACATGATCACGTTCTGTCCTATTCACCTGTAGTACTTATCTTCTCATATGAAATGGTATGGAAGGTTGCCTTTATCGGTAAAACACTTCTTCGTACCTTGGCCTTGGTTAATCAAGGAAGGGTTCGTCCTTGGCGTAGTTTTCTAGACTGTTACGATCAACAATGTCTTCTTCGCCTACAACTGTAGGCCTCTATGACACCACGTGTTTGTCCTCGGACATGTCCTCGTCCTCGGTTTGGGCCTCGGGCCCGATACATATGTGGATGCGTATCTTTGGACCCTCCGGCCCCACAATGATGTATAAAGAAATATTATATTTTGGAAATATATTAATTTTAAAACCTATTATATGCACTAAGGAATAGCTGTTATATCCATTTTGAAGAAGAATAGTTATTCTTCAATTTAAAGAATAGTTATTCCAATGTAATAACTAATCCATGTAATAAAGATGCAACCAAATAACCGAATTGCTATTACACATAGGAATGGCAATATTTGCCCTACCCGCGAGTACCCGGTCCAGTCCGACCCTAATGGGCCGGGTTTTACCTGGTCCAATTAGGAATAGGGTCGGGTATGGGTTTTAAAAAAAAAAACCCGAAGCGGATCCGGGTCGGGTCCGGGTTTTATCAAAAAATTTGAAACCCGACCCGAAACCCGGCCCGGATAAAACCTGGTTTCCCTTAAATTACAAAAATACCCCTATATATATATAGTTATAATCTAACCCTAAATCACTAAATCCCTCATTTCTTTAGTCACGCCTCCCTCAGTCCTCACTGCCTCACTTTCCTCTCCCTCTCTCTCTCTCACTCTCCTCTCACAGCCACAACCAATCCTCACTCACTCTCCTCTCTTCTCACCACGACAGCCCCAACCAAGCCCAGAAAACCCATACACTAGCGATGCAGTTGCAGCATCACATTTTGTGCCCTCTATTCCTCAGCGAATTCGAAGCCACCAAACGCCCAAACAACTTGTCGTTGAAGAATATCTGTCGAACCGCTGTACTGTCTCTGCAATTTGACCGAGAAAAGAAGCTGAGAAAATGGGTTGGTCTGTTAGATCTTGGATCCATTTGGATGGCAAGAAAATAGCCCAGAAAATGTTGTAATTACTTTGGGTGGGTTTTGTCTTGTTTGGTTGCATAGAAAATTCAATTTTCTCGAGAACCAAATAGAAAACTCAATTAGCGTTAGCTGTATAGTGTTTAATGAGCTCTTCATTGTGTTGTTGATTTTTTTTTTTTTTTTTTAAATGATCGTTTTTGTAATATGTGTTTTTGATGAGCTTGTCTTTGATTTGTTGGAGAAATGATGAGATTGACTGTGAGCGATGGCAGATCTGTGGATTTTGAGCTCGATAATGCTATATTTGAATCAAACTCTTTCTCTCTCTTTAATTCTCTGTTTTGTTGCTAGAAAAATTAGTTTTCTCAAGAACCAAACGGAAAATATATGTTGGTTTTAGTTCTATATGGTTCTGCGTTATTGAGATTTTTAGGTTCGTTTGGTAACAACTGATTTGGGCCACGTTATATGGCTTGAATGGGCTTGAATCTAGGAAAAAAATCATAATGGGCTTCAAATTTTTTTTTTTTGTTGGGGCAGATTTGGGCCCAACTGCTAAACGGGGCCCATGGGGCCCGGCAGGGCGGGTCTGGGCCCCGGAAAAAAAAATCCGATTATTAATCGGATCGGGTTCGGGTCACGGGTCCTGCCCCGCGGGTCGGGTCCGTGTATGCAAAAACCCGGCCCGAACCCGACCCGTTGCCATTCCTAATTACACATGAATAACTATTCTAGTACAGGAGCTATTACAGCATACCAAACATACTCTAAGTATATGTTTGAGATTTGCTTAAAAAATTTTGTTTTTAGTTTTTGTCTTAGGTTTTTTGCAAATAATATAATTTTTAGTTTTTTTGTAATAAAAGTTTTGTTTTTTCCTTTCACTCTAAATAAATTAATTTTTAGTTTTTTTTTTAAATAAACTAATTTTCAGGTTTTTGTATCAAAATTAACATAAAAGTTACCATAAAATATATATTTTGATAAACATTGTGCAAAAAACTACAAAAAATAAGCAAAAGTAAACAACACTAAGTATTCTATTTGGGTTATATATATATATATATTCACAGGACTCTTCACACCTAGAGGCTAGAATGTCACTTAGATGAGCATTAAATTTTGTCCAAATAAATAATGGAGACAACTTGATAAAATATTTAGTTATTGCTTATTAGTAAACTCATTTTCGCATCTCTCTCTCTATCTCTCATTGCTCACACCCCGTCCAATCTACTGTTCACACTCGGCCCTAAATAAACCTTTATATCCTTTATATATATATATATTCACAGGACTCTTCACACCTAGAATGTCACTTAGATGAGCATTAAATTTTGTCCAAATAAATAATTGAGACAACTTGATAAAATATTTAGTTATTAGTAAACTCTCTCTCTATCTCCCTCTCTCTCTCATTGCTCACACCCCCCGTCCAATCTACTGTTCACACTCGGCCCTAAACAAACCTTTATTTGCTGCTCTTGCCTCCTCGATCCTCACCATTCAATATAACGTATTTAAGGCTCTCGTGACTTTCTTAATAGGTCTCTATTCGACTCAACCACCAGTATGAGTTGCGTATGCTAACAATTTTTGAGAACTTATCTGCTTGAGAGTTGAGATTCGCAAGCATGTTTGAGAAAGGCAATGTCTAAGCGATACATTTTAGTGTATTTAGTATGCGTATGCTCCAAATTAAAAAGTTAGTTTATTTTACTATTTAACTTTTTTTTTTCTCTACTATTTATAAGCCTCACTGCACTTTTTGATACTATTCATGAGTCCTACTGTACTATTTCAGCTAACTTTTACATTTATCTACAGTACTTTCAACAAAAAGTTTTCAATTTCAGCAAAATAAGCAAATCCCAAACAAATCCTTAAAATATATATATATATATATATTGTAAGGACTCAAATTGGATTGGACCCAGAATAAGGATGTGTTTCTAACCCAACAAGCTCAAATAATAAATTTGTAGAGCGTAGGTGCAAGAACTAGTTCTACTACGTAGGAAAAAGTATCATAGTAACGAAGCCTAGGAGATTCAAGGTTAACCAGCCGGGAAAATATTATCCTCGGCCTCTTCTTTTAGGAGTTTCTGTGATTTCTCTTATATTGCTTAGGGTTCTAATGTTTTGATCTTTTTTCTTTTCTTTTCTGTTTTTTCGACCTCCCTCCTTTAGGCCACTTCCCCCCGTTATATATCACAACCCTCATCTCCTTTTCACCATACACGTGTAAGCGAACTTCAAGGAACTCCTTCCTGTCCCATCCAACACCTCCCAGAACCTTCAATCAGCAACCATAAGGCTGCTTGATTACTGTTCAGGTATCACATCCACATTAATGCGGCCAGAGAATTAGCTGGGAAGCATTTAATGTGGAGGTAGCAGCTTTAGAAGATATTTGTTATCTCTCCCTGCTCCTCCTTTGCTCTGTATTCATTTTTCAGTTCTAATATAACTTTGCGGAGTACCCTGAATAGTAAGATAGTTACATCTACCTCGGATCATGGTATCCGAGATGGGTCTCATCCTCGGACGCGTTTTGGGCCATTACATATGATTTCCATCTCTTCTTCTTGTACTATTCCCACAATATTTTTCTTTAACCATCCTCGGATAGATGAACGTCCTCAGACTGGGCCGTTGGGCCATAAGCCCATTTCCTATGATTTCAACATTACCTTTTTGGATAACCGGCCCCACAATAGCCCCTCAAAATCTCGCTTTTTGTCACCTTGAAAAAATGGAGATTTTGATATCTTGCCCTCACCCCTTTCGTGGATTTTCCTAATCTCCAGAACGCCTTTCTACCTGCCCAAGGCACGCTCCTGACGTTTCGGCGTCAGGAGCACGCCGTCATTAAATTATGACGGCCTCTCTGTCCCCCACGTTCAACAGCGAGATGCAAATCGAACGAGGGAGGATTTTCATTATTTAGGAGCGGGATTTTTCCCACTTACAATTTCTGAGCCATTATAAATAGTATTTCAAATCACCTCTCTTTTCAATTACCACAATCACTCAGTCTGAATGCTCATACATTGAACTTGTCACTCTCTTTTACTTCTCCGTGTGTTCATAAATACCAAACCCTGTCCGATGACTTCCTTTTTAAACCTGTAAGTCTCCTCAAACCTTCTTAGCTCTCATTCCGTTTTATTAACTTTTCTTCATAACTTTTAGAGAATGGGTAGGTTTAAGTGTCTGGTTGAATCCGAAGAGGATATAGAGACATTTAGAACTAAGTATAGGATTCCCCTAATAGTGGGTATGAGATACACTTCCCCCGAAACGTGGTTAAACGACAGGAAAACAGGAGAAGTGGTCATCCCTATGATCGCCTTTATAGAGGGAGGGATGACCATTCCTATGGGTAATCTCGCTAGAAGTTACCTTAGATTCTTTAGGTTATCTCCCATGCAATGTGCCCCAAATATGTTCAGGGTGCTAGGGAGTATAGAAACCTTAAATGAGAGGATGAACTTAGCCCTGACCCATCACGATGTGAACTGGATGTACAGTCTTCATCATCTGAAGTGCCAGGGATACTATCTTAAGTCTAGGCATCCTGAGGTGAGGTTCATCTAGTGTCTCCCTACATCAAACAAGGGCTTCAAGGATGATTTTTTAATCTTTTCCAGGGAGTGGCATGATAGCCTCCCCTGCCCGACTAGGGAGGGGAAACCAGGTGTGGGCTCAGCTGTAAATCTATACGACTTAGATTGCATTTTCTTTTGCCTCGTGTTATTCCTGTTCCTGACAAGATTCTTCTTTTGGTTTAATGGTTTTACAGACAGGCATTCTACCAGACCCCAGTTCAGACTCGTCAACAGAACAAGTCTAGATAAAATTCTTCGATCTGAGGTGTACGTAAACGAGTCTGACGGTCAGTTACGAGCGGCGCACAAGATCCTTGGGTACAAACCCATTTCCACAGCATTCCAAGCCCCCAAGTGTGTAATAAGGGCCAAAGATCCTCGGCTTCACCGCATCAGTGTAGCTTTCGAAGGATTTATTGTTCCTGAGGGCGTTCCGATTCCTGAAGGTACACCTCCTACTCAGCCGCTATTTGTGGCCACTCCTTCTGTAGGAGCCTCTTCGTCGCCCCTCATTCCTCAGGAAGGGAAGGAGGAAGAAGAAGAAGATGAAGAAGAACAAACTTCAGAGGGAGTTGTAGAATTGTTGGATTCTGCAGACGAATTTGAAGTATTCAATCAACCCCCATCTCCCAAGGTGATTTTCGACAAAATGGGCATCCAGAGAAAGAGTCAGAGGAGTTTGATGGAACTGATCGAAGACCAGCCTGAAAGGGGTATGCCGGGGAAATCAATTCAACCCAAACTCCCCCCTCCCCCCAAATCCCCTCTTCCTCCTCAGCCATCCCAACAATCCAGGATCAAACCTAATGATCCGAAGAGGAGGAGAGAGCCAAAAGATAAGGAAGCGATGGAGACTGGGGGGCATCGTCCTACACGTGAAGACGAGGCTCAACGAGCTGCGAAGCAGCAAAAGGTTAGCCATGGGCCTCAACGAGCCGTGGAAAGGACAACCACTCAATCCTCGGACCCCAAGGCTTGGCTCCCTGCAGCCATGCTCGGTGGTGAGCCCCTGAGGGTAGATGCATTGGTTAGGGACTTCAATGGTGGCATTGGGTGCCACGTCGCCTCAGCCTTAGAGGAAACTCTCCTACTTCCAAAGGATATGACCGAGCTTAGAGGCTTAAAGAGGACCGAGGTTTTCTTGGATGCTAAAAGATACTTGGGCATGGTATGACACCCTTCCTGCTTTGTTTCTTTAATTATATATGTCATACACACAGCTTCATATGTTACATCTCTAACTCTTTTTCCTCTAGGCTGTTCAAGCCACTTTCAGGCTGGAGTAGATAACTAATTCTTGCTGCCAGCAACCGGACGATGAGAGGAAGAAGCGAGCAACAACTGTGCAAACACTCACCATTGCTGAACAAAGCAACGCATAGCTGAAGAAAAAGTTAGTCGAGGAAGAACATGCTCGGAAGAGTGCTGACTCAGCTTTAGAGAACACCCATAGGCAAGCAGAGGAACAGAGGAAACGTTTGCACGAAGCCAATGACCAGCTGGCAACTTCCAAGGAACAGATATCAACTCTGAAGAAACAACTGGACGAAGCCCAGAGGCTCAGAGATCAAGCTGAAAAAGCAAAGGCTGAGGCGGAGAAAGCAAAGGCAGAGGCTGAACAAGAAAGAGACCAAGCCGAACAGCATGGATACAACGTTGGCGTTGCTAAGACGGAGGATACCCTCCGGGCTGAGGTGCCCCTCGCATGTCGAACATACTGTGCCCAAACTTGGGCAGAAGCTCTCAACCGAGCTGGGGTGGAGTCTTCTTCCGAGTTGAGAAGGCTAGAAAACGTTTACTTCCCTCTGGCTATACGAGCCTCAAGCCCCTCCACTCAACAAAAGGAGGCATCCTCCACAGTTGTTGATTTGGCCAAAGAAGCCCAAACTCGAGATCCTCCCCTTCTCAATCAGCAAGAGCAATCTAAAGCGCCTGAAGTTCCAAAAGATATTTCTTTGGACAAACCAGCAAAGGTGCCTAAAGAGGGAGCAGCTTCTCAAAGCTTTGAGCATGCTACCATCTTACCTGTTGGGGAAGTTCCAAAGGGAAAAGAGAAAGAAGTTCCTCCTGAGGCAGTTGGCAAAGCTCCCCAGCCCAAGCTCCAAATAAAATTAAAACCATAGTTAACTTAGTTAAATTCCCTTTATCTTCCATTTCATTTCTTTTTTGAGGACATTTTTAATGTGATGTATATTTTCCTTTTCTACATTTACATGAGATGTTATTGCTTTATCTATCACTTGTACAATTTTCTGCACGAATATTCTTTGGTTTTACATGATCTTATGTTACAGAAGAGCAAACTCTGATAATATAAGGGAAAAACTTCACTTTATGTGTGCTAATTAGAAACCAGAGTAGACCATAATCGTGAATTCCACAGCATTACAAAGGCTTGCTTTTAATTCATTAAAAAGTGTCTAAATTTGAGAAAACATTCTAAATGTTTAAACCAGGGAGGTATTGAACACCTTAAAATGTTTTAAGTGATGCTCATGGAGCTTGCTTTGATATACAATTTTGGTTGTACGGACCCCATTTAAGAAGCATTGATTTCTACTAAGTTTGTTGTTCGAACAGCATGTCATGCCTTAGTTTCTGTTTAGTACTTTAATAGATGTCAAAGGGTATTAATTTTCACTAAATTTGTGGTCCGAGGACCTGACATAACTTAATTTCTGTTTAGTACTTCAATAGATGTCCAGGGGTATTAATTTTCACTAAGTTTGTGGTCCGAGGACCTGACATAACTTAGTTTCTGTTTAATACTTCAATAGATGTCAATGGGTATTAATTTTCACTAAGTTTGTGGTCCGAGGACCTGACATAACTTAGTTTCTGTTTAATACTTCAATAGATGTTGAGGGGTATTAATTTTCACTAAATTTGTGGTCCGAGGACCTGACATAACTTAGTTTCTGTTTAATACTTCAATAGATGTCCAGGGGTATTAATTTTCACTAAGTTTGTGGTCCGAGGACCTGACATAACTTAGTTTCTGTTTAATACTTCAATAGATGTCAAGGGGTATTAATTTTCACTAAGTTTGTGGTCCGAGGACCTGACATAACTTAGTTTCTGTTTAATACTTCAATAGACTGAGAAACACAAGTTGCAGAATTAGGATAAATTGTAAAATGAAGTAAAACAGAACTGTTCTTATTAATAGTAATACCTCTTTAGGTTGCTTACATTCTAGGGATGGAGTACAATTTTTTCATCTAAATCCTCCAAGTAGTAAGCACCTATTCATGCTACAAACGTGATACGATACGGTCCTTCCCAATTAGGCCCTAATTTTCCCCAGGTTGGATTTTTGGTAGTTCCCAAGACTTTTCTTAATACCAGATCTCCTGGGGCTAACGGCCTCAGTTTTACATTTGCATCATAACCTTGTTTTAGCTTGTGTTGGTAGTAGGCCAATTGAACCATCGCATTCTCTCATCGTTCGTCTATCAAGTCTAGATTCTTTTTCAACAGTTCATCATTTCCATCCGAGGTGAAAGCACTAGTTCTTAGTGTAGGAAAACCCGTTTCAAGAGGAATCACAACCTCAGCCCCATACGTCATCGAAAATGGGGTTTCCCCTGTTGACCGTCGAGGCGTCGTTCGATACGTCCAAAGGACATGTGGTAGCTCCTCCACCCACTTTCCCTTTGCATCATCCAACCTTTTTTTAAGCCCACCCACTATGACCTTGTTGACAGCTTCGGCTTGTCCGTTTCCCTGTGGATAAGCCGGAGTTGAATATCTATTCTTTATCCCCAGATCGGAACAATACTTTCTAAAAGTCTTGCTATCAAATTGAAGACCATTATACGAGATGAGAGCTTGAGGAACCCTGAACCGAGTAATGATATTTTTCCAGACAAACCTCTTGACATCCACATCCCTGATATTGGTCAGAGACTCAGCTTCGACCCACTTCGTAAAATAGTCTGCGCCAACCAGCAGATACTTTTTATTTCCTACCGCTTTAAGAAAAAGGGCCAACGATATCTAAGCACCATTGAGCAAAAGGCCAAGGACTAGAAAGAGGATTAAGAACTCCTTCTGGCTGATGGATGCTTGGTGCGAACCTTTGACATTGATCACATTTTCTAACATACTCTTGCGCTTCTTTTGCATGCTCGGCCACCAATACCCCTAAGAAATTGCCCGGTGAGATAAAGATTTTCCTCCAGTGTGACTCCCACAAATTCCTTCATGTAGTTCTTCTAGAAGTGCCTCTGATGCTGGGATGTACACAAAGCAGGTATGGCCCAGAGAAAGAATGTTTGTACAACTTTTTGTCCTCGGACAGCCAAAACTGGGGAGCTTTTCTTCGTATCTTTTCAGCTTCTGACTTGTTCTCAGGCAGTATATCCTTCTCAAGGAACAACAGTATAGGATCCATCCAACTATACGCCAAACTGATTTGGTGGACCTAAAGCAAGTCCTTCGTCATTGGAGAAGGTGCGTTTAAGTCTTCAACCATTATCACTCGGGGTAAGCTTTGCGTCGAGGAGGTAGCAAAGGTAGCCAAAGAGTCCGCATGGGCATTTCCACTTCTAGGGACATGGGATAATTCGAAAAACTCAAAATTTACTTGCATACGCCTAACCTAGCTTAAGTACTCCTGCATTCTGGTGTCCCAAGCTTCCGACTCCCCTCTAACTTAGCCCACGACCAGTCTTGAATCCGAGAACATCTCCACTATTTTTCCACCCAGTTTCTTGACCATCGCCATCCCCATTAATAACGCTTCATACCCTGCCTCGTTGTTAGTAGCTGAGAATCCCAACCTTATAGACTTCTCGATAATGACCTCTTCAGGAGATACCACAACCAGCCCCACTCCTGACCCCCGCTGGTTTGCTGCTCCATCCACATATACTTTCTAGGGTGAGGAATGTTGCGCGGAGATAAGGCCAACTGATTTTTCATCCATGCCATGTTGACTTGCTTCTATTTCTTCAGGGCCTTCAGCAAATTCGGCCACTAGGTCGGCGAGAATCTGACCCTTCACGGAGGTACGAGGCATATACTTAATATCAAAAGCCCCTAAAATTGTGCCCCACTTGGCAATCCGGCCAGTGTAGTCTGCACTCCGAAGTACTGATTTGAGCGGATACTAAGTTAGGACGACCACAGTGTGTGCCTGGAAATAATGAGGAAGTTTCCTTGTAGCGTGCATTACTGCCAAAATGGCTTTTTCTAACGGCAAATAACGCACTTTAGCCTCATAAAGCGACTTGCTCACATAGTAGATTGGCTGTTGTATGCCATTATCTACTCGTATCAGAACGAAACTGATCGCATAAGTGGCTATCGCCAGGTAGGAAAAAAGGACCTCATCCACCTCGGGACTAGACATAATCGGCGGCCGAGATAGATACTCTTTAAGCTGTTGAAATGCCAGGGCACACTCCTCGGTCCATTCGAATCCTTTCCACTTATGGAGCAAAAGGAAGAAAGGTCTGCACCTATCTGTCGACCTGGATATGAATCTATTTAAAGCAGTAGTCATCCCAATCAACCTCTGGACCTCCTTGGGATTCTGAGGCGGTTGCAAGCTATTTATGGCTCTAATTTGATTGGGGTTTACTTCAATTCCTCGGTGAGTCACCATGTAGCCCAGAAACTTCCCTAAACCTACTCCAAATGAACATTTGGATGGATTTAGTCGCAGCTTATGCTTCCTCAAGATCTCAAAAACGCTTGTGAGGTCTGTCACATGCTCGGACACCATCTTACTCTTCACAACCATATCATCAATATAAATCTCGACACTCCTGCCTAACTGTGGCTCGAACATTTTCGTCATCATCCGTTGATAAGTAGACCCCACATTCTTCAAGCCAAAGGGCATTACTTTGTAGTGATAATTTCCTGTAAGAGTGAGGAAAGCTGTTTTTTCCTGATCGTCCAATGCTAGTGGGATCTGATGATAGCCTTGAAAGGTGTCTAGGAAGCTCATCCAAGGATGGCCTACCGTCACGTCCACCAACTGGTCAATACGAGGCATGGGGAAAGGATCTTTCGAGCAAGCTTTATTAAGATCGATGAAGTCTACACATACACGCCACTTGCCATTCTTCTTTTTCACTACGACCGTATTGGCTAAACACTGGGGATAAAACACCTCTTTGATAGCCCCTGCCTGCTTAAGCTTTGCCACCTCATCCCTGATAGCTTCGACGTTCACTCTGGATGGGCGCCGAGGTGGCTGTTTCTTCGAAGTAACAGAGGGGTTAACATTCAAATGATGACAAATGAAGTTCGGATCCACCCCTAGGGCTTCATAAGCATTCCATGCAAACACATCAATGTTTCTTCTAAGGACCTCAATCAATTGCTCCTTCTCTAATAAAGGCAACTGTGCCCCAACCTGAAAGAATTTGTCCAGATCATCCCCAACTACCCTTTCCAAATTCTCACACTCCGCCTCACTGGCCGGTGTGCTGAAAAGGGTCGCCGGAGTCTTTGATTGCTATAAATCATTCTCGGCGGTGGCCGAAGTATCCGTCTCTGGCCGACGTTGAATGGCCGTTATCAAGCACTGCCTAGCCATAGATTGGTTTCCCAATATTTTTTATACCTGGCCTCCTGAGGGATATTTCACATTTTGATGAAACGTGGAAGAAACGGCTCCCAAGGTATTCGCTCTCAGACCATTAAACCATCTCATCGCCACTAGACCCAGGCTAGATGGGAAGACCTTACACATCAAGGCCTCATCCTTAGTGTGAACGGCCATTCTTTGACTGAAATGGTTAACATGTTCCACTAGATCTATTCGACCATTATAAATGGTGAACGTTGGCTAATGGAATCGCCGAGGAAGATTTGCATCCTCAATGCGTCGCGTGAAGGGCAATTTAGAAACTTGACTCAACGCTCTGTTCAGGGCGTCATTCCCTAAACCTTTGCGTGGCGGACTCTTATATTCTCGTCTACAGTGGTACTCCTCATCATAAGAAAAGGATTCACTGGGTGGAGTTCTTGACCTTTGTCTATAACTGGTGTCATCTAACTCCTCAGAGGACTGCCTAGAGTTGTGAGCCATGTGCCTTCGTCGCTCGTGCCTCAATTCTCTTTTCAATCTGTTAATCTCGTGTTGCATGTCCCTATCGTTCTTTACATGGGAAATATGGTTTTTCCCTCGAGAATGACTTCTACCAGTGTGGGTTGTTTGCACACTTCCCTCACGACCCCCTCTTCGTTCAAGGATCACCAACGAATTACCATGCTGAGACCCCCTACACTCTGCCTGATGTGGATTAACCTCCATCTGCTGTGGGCCCACTACTGGCTGCTGCAGTGCTCCCCTTTCCATCACAACCGCTGCACTTGTCTTTCCCTACAAATAGATCAAGTTCTTCCCACAGGCGGCGCCAATTGTAGGGACTCAAATTGGATTAGACCCAGAATAGGGATGGGTTTCTAACCCAACAAGCCCAAACAATAAATTTGTAGAGCGTAGGTGCAAGAACTAGTTCTACTACGTAGGAAAAAGTATCATAGTAACGAATCCTAGGAGATTCAAGGTTAACCAGCCGGGAAAATATTATCCTCGGCCTCTTCTTTTAGGAGTTTCTGTGATTTCTCTTTTATTGCTTAGGGTTCTAATGTTTTGATCTTTTTTCTTTTCTTTTCTGTTTTTTCGACCTCCCTCCTTTAGGCCACTTCCTCCCGTTATATATCACAACCCTCATCTCCTTTTCACCATACACGTGTAAGCGAACTTCAAGGAACTCCTTCCTGTCCCATCCAACACCTCCCAGAACCTTCAATCAGCAACCATAAGGCTGCTTGATTACTGTTCAGGTATCACCTCCACATTAATGCGGTCAGAGAGTTAATTGGGAAGCATTTAATGTGGAGGTAGCAGCTTTAGAAGATATTTGTTATCTCTCCCTGCTCCTCCTTTGCTCTGTATTCATTTTTCAGTTCTAATATAACTTTGCGGAGTACTCTGAATAGTAAGATAGTTACATCTACCTCGGATCATGATATCCGAGATGGGTCTCATCCTCGGACGCGTTTTGGGCCATTACATATAATTTCCATCTCTTCTTCTTGTACTATTCCCACAATATCTTTCTTTAACCATCCTCGGATAAATGAACGTCCTCGGACTGGGCCGTTGGGCCATAAGCCCATTTCCTATGATTTCAACATTACCTTTTTGGATAATCAGCCCCATATATATATATATATATATATATATATATATCAATTAATTACGATTTATTCAACTAACTATATTATATTTTTTTGGGTTCATAAACCATTCGTTTTGTTTTTTGATATGCAAAATTGCTTATTAAATTTTTGTATTTATATTTAATTAACATCTCTTTAATAGGTTGTTAGAAAAATTCATTGTCAATGATTATTTGGCATACTAATAATTTTTTTAATTAAATTGTTCATGATTTCAATTGGGTTGGATTTCTATTGGCTCAATATTTTAGGAACATTTTTAAAGGTGGGGAAAAGAATGAAAACCCTCTATATATATATGTAGGGACCGGGTTTGAGCACTTCTGCTATTGAGAGAGTGGACTCAAGCCCAATTAGCCCAGTACAATGAATTTATAGAGAGCGGGTTAAAGAACTAGTCGCTAATGAGGGATGCAACGGCCATGCATGGTTGCATGTGGATCTAATAGCTAGGACACGAGTTAAGATGCATAATGGTGCTCATCGGCCCTTCTCTTGGGGGCTTAAAGTTCTTATTCCTTCTTCAGAGAATGGTTACAAGAGTTTCTGAGAGAATACCAGTTGCTACAGTACCTTTTAGTCCAGATTTCCCGGTCCCTCTTTACAGAGAGATCCCTTACATTATATACCACCCTCTCAATTGATCCTAGCCTTACATTTGTTGATCAACTAGACCGCTACTTGAGTGCTTGTCCCATCAGCCGCCTTCTCATTCTTCCTGTGGGTAGCAGCAACCAAGGCAGCACTCTTCAGGGGTTCTGTCCTCATTAATGCGGTCAGGGCTTTAGTTGTGGGCATTTAATGTGGAGGTGACAGTTCATCCTGGACTTGCTCCTCCACCATGCTTCCATTGGTGACACGTTGTACTTGCTCTTTCTCTTTGGATGCTCAGGAAGGCCACTTCTGGTAGCTCGTTACTTCCCCCTCCAATGGTCTCGGGTTGCTGAGGACAACATCGTCCTTGGCGATGTTTCTTGGCAGCTTGAGTTATTTGCGCTCCTCCTCGGACGTTTCTTGATCCTTGACATGGGCCTTGGGCCAGGTATAAGATGGGTCGAGGTTGCCAGATTATTAGGTCCCACAATATATATATATATATATATTCTTTTAAAATAATTAATTATCATTTTACGATTTGGGAAATTTTTGTATGATTTTGGGGGCCTTGGGACCCTTTGTAAATTTTATGGACATGTGAGGCCTTAGGCCTAGGCCTAGAGATGGCCATGGAGAAAAGAGAACCTCTTTTGGTGTTTGACCATTGGATAGATAGAATAAAGAGTGAATGAATAAAGAATATTTAAATAGAATAGACAAAGAATTGTGAGTCTATGAAAAATTATATATATATATATATATATTATGAACTAAAAAATGGGTAGAGTGTGACAACTTGAGTTGGCGTCTTCCACCTGAACATAGCTATAGTGACACTCTACCTGCTAGGTCCAGGCCTACAGGAGCAGAGGATTCGGGTTAGAATTTAGAAGCTTAGGTAGATAAAAAGTGTGATTTTAGAAGCTTAGGTATATTTATTTAAAGCTTAGGTAGATAGAAAGTGTGATTTTAGATAAAATTCGGGTAAAAATTTAAAGATGTTGTAAGAAAAATCCATGTAAAGCATATACATCTCACTCTATAAATCATCATTTTAGTTAAGTTACAATTAGTCACATCCAAAATTGCTTCTAAAGCTAGTCACTCTTTCAATCTCTTTTTTTCCCCACTAATATTCCACCTCAGCTCTGCCCAACAGATTTAAAAAAACAAAAAAACAAAAACAAAAACAAAAAAACAAAAACAAAAACAAAAAACAAACAAACAAAGAAAACAACAACAACAACACAATTACTAATTTAAAAAATCCTCTCCCCATCTCTACTTCTCTCTTCATCTTATCTTCATCTCAACTCCAATAAGTTCTTAAACGCTCAAAACAACATCATAGCAATGGAGCTCATGAATAGACGGGTGTAGCTCGGATGATAGAATTGCGAACGAGTCTAAAGTCCAAAATGAAGTAATTTCTAATTTTTCTAAAGTAGTCAATAAAATTAAAAAAAAAAAAACAAAACAAAACAAAAAATTTACTTTATGTCGCCTTAAAATATTTAAATTATAAAATAGACATTTATCCCTAATTAATGTGCCAAATTTTATTTACTAAGCTAAGGCAAAAGGGGGAGGGTATTTGGTGTATAATCTCTTTAAAAAATCAAGGCTCACATAGAATTTTGTAAATTTTTAAATATATTATCATACTCTTAATATTTCTTTTTCTTTTTCTCTCTCTCATTTTACTCTTGAGTTATATATCTTATAATAATTATATATATATATATATATATATATATATTTACTTGTTTGAAACATGTGTTTAGTAACTCAAAATTATGAAGTATTTTGAGCATAACAATAATTATATTTGTAGGGACTCAATTTGGAAAGGCCCCAAACAATACATTTTTAGAGAGTGGGTTGAAGAACTTGGCCCTTACAGACGAACAAAGCCCAATGGTGGATTCAAGTTTTCTTTTAAGGTTGCTCCTCGGCATTGATTCGAGGAGCCTCACATTTATCCCCCTTTCTCTTTTTTTCCTCCCTTTTAAACTGCTCTGTTGGTTCCTCTTATATAGTCATCTTCCTCCCATCTCTTTCCTCCACCTGTTGATCATCCATGCGCTTTCCCTCTGACCGTCCGTCCCATCAGCTGCCTTATCAGTACTCAAGTGATTTGCAATGACCAATGTTGCCCTGTCCAGGGGTCACATCTCCATTAGTGCGGCCAGAGGGTTAGGTGAGCGTATTTAATGTGGAGGTGACAACTGGTCCTGGGCCTGTTCCCCCACTTGGAGTTATTCTCGGTCCACCGAGGACAAGGTTATCCTCGGCGGGGACTTCAAAAGTTTAGGCCTCCATAAATCGTCCTCGGACGATCCTTTTTCCTCGACATGGGCCCTAGGCCGGATGTAAAGTGGGCCGAGATCACCAGGCCCTCAGGGCCCACAATATTAAATTTCAATTCTAACACTATGCACCAAAAATTATATTAATAGTTATAATATACATTCATATTATATTTTCTGTGTCAATTTTTTTTTCTTTTTTACTTGCAGCACAATCTGTTTTTTTAATTAATTTTGTCATCAAATTTTTTTTTTTTTGAATTTTTTTCCTTGAACTAAAATTCGTTTTTTTTTTTCTTATATATATATATATAAACTAGTCTTTCATGTTAGTCTCCACGGGTAATCACTCTCTTACCCTTTTATTAATAAAAAGATATATTGATTAACAAAATAATATTCCTAAAAAAAGGAGAATAATAAAACTAGTACTTAATATATAAAATAATCCATCTCAAAAAAGAAAATATATAAAAAATAAAACTTGTACCTAAAATTAAAATAAATAAATAAAACTCTTAAAACAAGTCAAAATGAACACAGTTATAAGATAAATAAAAACATACATATCTATGCCAAGCAATAGTGGAGTGCAGAAGTCTTCCACATGGGAATTGGTAACTCAATGCCGACAAGTAGGGTCAAAAGTCTTTTAGGTGATGTCAGT
This sequence comes from Quercus aquifolioides, assembly GCA_019022515.1. NCBI lineage: Eukaryota > Viridiplantae > Streptophyta > Magnoliopsida > Fagales > Fagaceae > Quercus > Quercus aquifolioides. The sequence goes on along the minus strand of CM032329.1, from coordinate 127,768 downwards.
TTTAACGGGATCGGCCGATTGGGTTTTTCTCTCTTTCTCTCTCACATGAATTTAGGAGTGGTCCCTGGCCTCCTGGCCTAGAGTAGCACAGTAAAAAAAAAAAAAAAAAAAGAAAAAGGAGGAAAGAAAAGATGCTGGGATGAGACCCTCTGAGTCTGGGGTGAGTCAATAATAAAAGATTTAAAAATGGCAAGCTGGCGTGGCTAGTTGTTAAATTAAGGAGTGAGGACCACCTCTATGTTCCTCCCTCTCAAGAAGAAAAGGATAGCTAGCTGTTTTTGAACTGTCAGGATATATGATGAGTTTGGGCTGGGCGCGACCATGGGCCATGGGTGTGGACTGGTGAGCATAAGATCAAAGTACGGAGGAGTTGAAGACCACCGAAAACATATCAAAATACTTTGTAGCAAATCAAATAAAGTTTTTTTTTTTTTTTTTAATAAAGTTTAGACCAAGTATACTTCTAGCTAGCTCTCTCTGTCGGTAGCCTTATCATGCTTCCTGCTAAACACTACAACCTATGCTCATATAATTGGGTGTACCACAAAAGGGACCGCGCCGTCCTTTAGCCATACCACACCCGCGTGCTTCTTTTTAGTTTTCTTTACATAATGCAACCCAAGAATCCCTTTTGTCACTTGCTGTGTACACTGTACAGCTTTTAAAGCCTCACCTTTTCAATGTATGGCCTTCTTTCTTTCTTTTTTTAACAAATCTTCTACCAACAATTATTATTAGTAACAAGTCAATTAAATTGGTGCCAAACGGACATAAAATTGTCATCTCTTTCGCTTGCTTTAAGTTTGAAATTCCAAGTTTTAGTGTCAAAACTCTTAAATGAATTATTTCAACGGCTGGTGGAGTATCAAATTTAGGTTTAGTAACTTAGATGTAGTACATTAAACTTTTTAATTAAAGTCAAGAATTTTTTAACACAACTCCCTCCCCTGACTATCAATTTATCCACTTCAAATACTTTATTGTATTAACCAATAAAACACAAATATTTTTTTTTTCAATGACAATTAAATTCAAAACAATTAATTGTTTGTAAATTTAATTAAGAAATCCTATGTATTGCATTTACCCGTTAATAAAACAACATAAATGTGCTTGTTTATTTTTCAAAATAACACCCAAATGAGTGAAATAAAGAGAGTGTGTAATAAAAAATTAAAAAAAAAAGGTAAACTACATATTTGGTCCCTAATCTTTATATTAAATGTTGTGGGGGAGAAAAGCCCAGCCCAACTTAATGGGCCCAAGGCCCTATCCGAGGACCACTGTTAGTCCGAGGAGACCAGGACACGGGCCCCCGTGAAAGGATGCCCGCTGGCGAACACGTGCACTGTCCGAGGAGTTGTTCATATGTCCGAGGAGGCCGATACCCTCAGATCCGACGAGGTTTTTGTCCGGCACGTGTCAAGCGATCAATCTGACAAGTGTCAAGGGAGAAAAGAGGCCTCGGACACACAAAAGGTGACTGGAACAGAGAAATATCAAGGAGACAGACTTCAACCACCGCATTTAATGCACTGCACCTACCCTTCTGGCCGCATTTATGTGGAGAAAACCCCTGAACAGTGCATCCTCAGCTACCGCCACTCAGACAGGGCTAAAGGGGGAGTGTGATGGGACATGCACTCAAGTGGGCGCCTAGATGATGAACAAGTGGACGGTGGAAATGCAGAAAGGCAGTACTATATAAGAGAGGGGAATATCTGATAGGGGGGATCGAAAATTAAGAGAGAGAAAAGACCATATAATTTTACTGTAGCTCCAACATTTGTAACTTAAGTTCATCAATGAAAATCGCCTCCTCGGACGAGACATTCATCACTGTCCGAGCACTTTTTTATTCAAATCTCCCCATCTTCTATGCTGTTTAATACTGTTATTTTTCATTATTAGCCTAGCTCTTTCACCCACTCTCTACAAATTTATTGTTTTGGGTTCAGTGGGCTTCGAACCCATACCTCCTTGGGCTTGGGCTGCAGAATCTGACCCTACAAATGTCAATTTGGTCATTAACCTTTTAAATATGTCAATTTGGTGTCTAACCTTTTGGTATTGTGTCAAAAAAGTTCCTACCGTTAAGTAGTAGATGGGGAATATTGACGTGGCTAACGGTTAAAATAAAATATTGATTTTAGGCCACCTAAGATTGCCATTTGGACTGCCATGTCAACCTAAAAAAAAAAATAAACAAATAACGCGAGGCTTGTTAATCTCTTTTTTATTTTTGCTGACAGTCCTTTTTATACTTTAGTGTTGTTGCAGTTCTATTTTCTAAAAACATCATTTTATTTTTATTTTTAATTTTGGTTTGGTTCTGATCGACATGCCTTGTTTAATTGAAGTCCAAAGACTGGGTTTGTTCTTCAACAACCGTGAATTCTTAAAACAATCCAACAGCTATGTCGTCACCAAGAAATCGTATCAACCCCATAAATTCCAAAGCCCACAACTATAATCCCCAAAATTTGCTGCCTAATCCTCAAATCCAACCAAAAATTACCCTTCGCCGCCACTCAAACCACAGCTGCAAAACCCCGTCAAACCCACAAAGAAACCCCAACTGATACGTGCCCATGACTCTTTATTCCATTAGATGAATCACCCAAATCTTCCATCTTATCTTGAGTCTATGCTAGCAATTAAAGTAGCAGAGTCCAAGAGGAGAACAGATTTAGAGAGAGAGAGAGAATAAGCGAAATGGTTTTCACCGTTTGGCCACTTTCTCTCTCTTTTGCTGTTTGGTCTTCTCCTCCACCTTTTTCTCTCTCTGGCAACAAGGCTTGCCTCTCAATTTTGCCGTTTGGCCGCCACAACCATCTCCTTGAATCAACGAGATGGTTTTCATCCTCTGGCCATTTGTTTGTGGTCCATGGTTGTTTGGTCATTTGGTTGCTTATTTATTATTTGGAAGAGAGGTGGAGGAGTTGATCTGGGTTGTTTGGCTCAGTTTAAGTTTAGTTGATGTTGATTTGGGCTGTATCATCATCATGTATGTGAAGAGGTTGATTTTGGAGAAAGAGCAAGGAAGAAAAAAAATTAGTGGGACGATCTAGGTTGAAAGGAACATAGACAGAGGAAGAAAAATAGTAAAGGCATAGTTGATTTGGGTCGGAGATGAACACCGAACAAATGAAGAAAAAATAATAAATAATGAACAAAATAATAATTCAAAAGTTGAAATATTGAGTTTTCTAAACTGGTGTTTTTTTTTTTTTTTTTTTTAAATTTTTATGTTAGGTTGAGGTAACAGTCTAGGTGGTAGTCTTATGTGGCCTAAAATCAATATTTTATATTGAACATTAGCCACGTCAGCATTTTTCATCTATTATTTAACGGTAGAGACCATTTTATACAATGCCAAAAAGTTAGAGACCAAACTGACACGTTTGAAAGGTTAGGGACCAAATTGACATTCAGCATAAAGGTTAGGGATCAAATATGTAGTTTACCTAACAAAAATAACACAACTATTGATCATTAATTAAATTAATTAGATTCTTTTCTTTTTTTTGTTTTTAATTTGATAGTTGGGGATGAAATGTTTTGAGTCCTAAATGTTTCCACCGAAAACATTAGAAGACACAAATTAATTGAGGTATAAAGCTTTTCTCAAAAAAAAAAAAAAAAATTGAGCTATAAAACACTTGACAATTAAATTAATTAGATTCAATTATGAAAGTATGAAATATTTTTATTATGTCATATTTTGTCATCCCTTGTGTGGGGGTACAATGATCCAAAGCAGTAATAAAGTGGGCAAGGTTGTTTCTAAGGAGGGGAATTTCATGAGGAGTCTTTGGAGAAGAACTATATTTCTAATAAAGGAGTTCGGGATATTGCCGTTGAGAAAAAATACCGAGGACCGAGGACTCCATATTAACCTCGGAAGGTCGAGAATCAGGCATGCAGGGAGCATGGTGCAATCCCAAGAGAGATAAAGGTAACTTGATATAAAACAAGGAAGAGAAGAAAAAGGAAGGACAAGGCGGCCATCCCCTCCACATTAAATGCACTACAACCACTAAGCTGGCTGCATTAATGGGGAAATGGCCCTGAACAGTGTCCCACACAGCTCATGTTATGGTGTAAAAACCTTCTAGCAAGGCCTTGATGAGACAACCAGGAGAGTTTAATCATAGCCCTCCAAATGTAAGATCTAGATGCGTTCTTGCTGAGTTATATAAAGCCAAGAAGCGCCTGGATCAAAGGAGGTGAGTAAGATTTTAGTAGAAGAAAAAAAGGAGAGAGAACGGAAATAGCCATTGTATCTTCTTCCTCAGACAAAACCCAAGGACAAACACTTAATCAACTCTCAATCTATTTAGTTAATTGTCAAGCTCCAGGATTGTCATCGTTTGTTACAAAAAGGGGCATTTAACGTTGACCTTGCATCCCATCTCTAAAAATTTATTGTGTGGGTAGGATAGTTGCCTTCTTTTCTTTTTCTACCCGTCACACCTTGCATCTTTTTTTTTTTTAATCAATTTAGTTACCAAATAGGTGTAACAACTTTAAAGCACTTTATCACTATAATTGGTCAACGTAGCTTTATAGATTAAAATTTTAGTTCCTACGCCAATTTCAAATAGATACTTAGAGTGGATCATTAGACATCACAAGTCCAAACCTTCTGTTATTGACGGCTCTAGAATTTTTTTTAAGATGGTCACTAAAAAACTTAAATTATACAAAATTTAAAAAAGAAATAAATTAAATATATCAAGGTCACAAAAAAAAAACACCCAAAGTCATGAAGTATTACAATTTCGTTTTACTAGCAAAGAGAAAAAGGAAAAAAAAAAAATTGATAAGAGATAAAGTGGGAACTAAGAATATTGATATGAGAATAATATAGTGAGCAAAGTCTGAAATGATAATAAAGAAGAAAAAAACGGATGGAGAGAGAGAGAGAGAGAGAGAGAGAGAGAGAGAGAGAGAGAGAGAGAGAGAGTAATATTTGCTAAAACTATGATCAGAGTTGCTAAAAAGAGCAAAATTGTTAAGTTTGCAAAGCCAAAGAAAGCATAACTGTTGGCACAACCAAGGAGACCTCACGGCCACAATATTTTTATTGGTATTGTTTTCTAAGTAAAAATGAAATTAAAGATTATTTTTAAGTAATGGGTTGAACGAGATACAAATTTGAATAATTAGAGTTTTTTTTTTTTTTTTAAATTGGCTTTTTGCTGATAATTTGCACGCTTGTTGTTGTTTGGTCTAGTCTTATTTTTGTGGTCACTTGGGCTAATTTTTATCGTTGTTATTTAAGTTTTTTTTTATTTTTTATTATTTTAAAGGGGCTAAGAATTATGTTTTTTTGGGGGAGGGGGGGGGGATAATTATTTTTGGAGAAATGTTATGTCCACAATATTTTTATAACAAATCTTATGCGACAAGCTATTATTGGTGGGTAAAAATGTGATGTTAGTATTGGACTCAAATTAGAATCAGTATCAACTTACTGCATAGGATTTTTTGTAAAATTATTGTAAAAAATATTGTAGATGTAGTATTACACTTATTTTTATTGAACCAAAATTATTGTGATTTTCAAGGCAGGGTATTCAATATTTTTTTAGGTTGGTTACAATAGGTTAGTTTAGTATATAATTTTTTTTTTTGCAAGTATATATATGCATTTTTTTGCAAGTCAGGGTGGTCTTGTGAGTTGCGACCACCCTGACATCAATGCCGAGCCGCCATTATCTTTTGTCCTATTTTTTTTGTTCCACTCTATGCTCTACTAATAAAAACTTACCGCATGTACAACTATTTTATTAAAATCTAATTATTTTCCTTTAATTGTTTCAGTTTCCTAAAATAAATAATTAAAAAACCCAAACCATCCCCACCGACCACAACCAGCAACCTTCGCCAACGCCACTAGGAAGAGATCGTTGAGGTCATCAACAACCAACCACCACCTTTGGCCAGCCATCCACCACCTACAACTAGTGGCCAAACATAAATAATTTTCTTTATAAAAAAATTAAAAGAAAAAAGAAAAAAGAAAAAACCAACACATCTCCACCAATCACCACCACTCTTCTCTAGCGCCATTGGGAAGAGATCCCTGAGATTTGTGATTTTTTTTTGGTTTCCCTCTTGCATTTGCTGTCAATGGCAGCGTGGATAGAGGCAACATTGTGACTTGGCGGTAGAGAGGAGAAAGGGTGAAAGAGGAGAGAAAGACAAAGAGGGATGCATTTTTACTTGATATTGTAGCAAGTTTTATAATTTGCAATATGAATAAATAACCGGACGTGGGAGCATTTTTTTTTTTTTTTAATTGAGCTACAAAGTTATTTATTTTACATTTTAGAGGATTTTGTATTATCATATAAGAGCATTTGCAACAGTGGTGGTATAAAGCAATAATGCTATATTTTAGCTCCACTTTCATTAAAATGATGCTCCAGCAGTGGAGCAAAAGCAAAAAAATTTAGCTGATTCGCTACAGTGCATATCTATCTTTAGATGTGCACTGTAGCTCACAGGTAAAAAAAATATATTTTTTTTATTACACTCTCTCTCTTCTCTCATTAAATATTCATTTGCCATTCTCTTTCTCTCTTCGGCTTCTCTCCTTTCTTCATTCTTCCTCCACTTTCCTCGTCTCTTCTCTTCTTCTTCCACCGCCAGCTCGATCTCACAGCCCAGCTGCCAGCCTAGCTTCGACCCATAATCGGCGCTGACCCATCTCGCCGATCTCCCCACCTATTCCGCCAACAAACCCATCTCGCCGATCAGACCCAAGCTCTGGATTTTGTGGGTTTCATTCGTCGATCCAAGCTCTGGGTTTCATCATTGAAGCCGCCACTGCCTTCCTCCGCCCATTGCCTAGTGGGTCGGGTGGGTGTGGGCTTGGTTGATTTTTTTTTTCTTTGTTATGAGCTGTGGTGGTGGTGGTTGTGGGTGTGGCTGATGGTAGAGTGGGTTTGTTTTGTGGTGCTGTGTTGGCAGTGGTTGTGCCGTGTTTTGTGGTGCTGTGGGTTTTTTTTTTTTTTTTTTCTTTTTCTTGCTGTGGACTGGTGGTGGTTGTGGTTGGGGCTATGGTTGTATTTTTGGTAGTAGGATATATTATTTTATTGTAATGGTTATATTATTTTATTGTGATGTATATATTATTTTATTGTGTTGAAAGCTAAAATAGATCCACTGCTGCAGCATGTGTGTAGGTAAAATAGATAAAGTGACTTTTTGTGTAGCTAAATAGCTAAAATTTTGCCTTCTCTACTGTGAATGCTCTAATAATCGATTTGACCTCAGATTCTATCATTTTTTTACTCAAATTTATTGAGGGCGTCACACAACTCACATCATTCCTCTTGTTTTCTTTTTTCCTTTTTTTCCACAGAGAGAGAGAGAGAGAGAGAGAGAAAGAGAGAGAGAGATTTCTTGGAGCAAATAAAAAAATTGTAAAAATTTACTTAGCAAAGCTATTGTGCCTTTCCAATTGAAGTATTGTAGCTTCCACTAATTTTGTTGTGCAACTGACGATTTGTTACAATTATGATTTTTGGGGTTTGGCTAACCAAATTAAAAAATAAAAAAAATAAAAAAAAAGAAAGAAAGAAAGAAAAAAAGGGAAAAAAGAAAAGAAAAGAAAAGAAGAAGCAAACGTTTGGAGCATTGCAAATATTATGGATGCATAGTGTCCGTTTGGCATGATTAATTTTGCTAATTTATTTTATTAATTAGCTTATTTTTACTACTATTTATGAGTTTCGTTGCACTTTTTGATACTATTTATAGATCTCATCATACCATTTTAACTAACTTTTATATTTATCTACGGTACTTTCAACAAATAAATAGATCTCAAACAAATCCATATGTCTGTTCTACTATAATAATTTAAAAGTTATCATTGAGAGGGTAACCAATCTTGTTGATAGAGACATAGAGTTCTCATTAAAAATAATAATAATAAATCTTATTGATAGAGTTACTAACTGTGCAACAATTATTTATTTATTTATCTCTAGTTAAATCAATGTTCACTTAACTGTGTCACATCATTGTGTGTACGAACAAATTTTTTTGTTGTTGATAACATTGAGTGTACGAACATAATACTTGCTTTAAGATGATACAAGATATGCATCATTTGATATATATTAAATCATAGTAAAAAAAAAAAAAAAAGTCACATTGTAAAGTGTTTACTAGGTAGACTCATGATTCACACAATACAAATATACTTATCGTATTGATCATATTAAATCAGTGAATTGAATCATATTGTATGATACATAAACAAGTACGCTTATATTGAGGTTTTGCAATATATTTGAGATTTGATTAAAGTCCAATGATTAATTTTAATGCAAGTTTTTTAGGTCACTCGATTGAACCCAATAAATCATTCACATCCTTTCTCTTTCTCTCTCTCTCTCTGGGATCCCACATACTTTTCAATATCAAGTTGGATTTTCTTCCTTGTAGTCTCTCCAACTCATAAAATCCTCATTTTTTTTCATCTCTCTTTCACTCATTATCCTTTTGGTCTCCTAACTTGTCCCCCCACCCCTCTCCCCCCTTCTAATCCATGGAACCATAAGAGTCACTTTTGGTGGTTAGTGGATTCTCTTTGAACTTTTGATTTAGATTAACAATATTCTTTCTTAAATCTATTAGTAATTTTGATTTGCTCATTTTCATATTTACAATATATGTATCGAATTACTTTGTGATAATGGATGTGCATTATCTATTATAGGGAAATATTTTATGGCAATATGAATGTTCTAACAAATTAATCTAGTATTTTATTTTTATCGTACTATTTTTTTTAAGGATCACCATACTAGTGTGTGTGTGTATATATATATATATAACCGAAACTTTTGATTTTTATTGACCTCTCCAGAGCTTGCCACATCATTATCATTTTTTTTTATATAAAATTATTTTTGTTTAGTCCAAACTTAACAAGGAGTGAAACTCTATCTCTCTAACAAGTCCAACTTAAACTCAAACTCATCATTATCATTTTTTTTTAATCATTTTTTTTTTTGTTTAGTCCAAACTTAACAATGAGTGAAACTCTATCTCCCTTAACAAGTTTAACTTAAACTTAAACTCAAACTCAAACGTTGATAATTTATTTCCAAATTTGTGTGGTTAATCATGAACACTATAAAAGCAGTGCAAGCTCCAAATTTTTTTTTAAAGCTGAGTAGAGGTACAAGCTCTTTTTCTGTTATTTTCTTCTCCTCTACTTTGTTTTAAAAAAAAATTTTATTTTATGGTTTTTCATGTATTTTTTTAAAAGTAATTTTCGTATATGAACCACCAAACTCTTTTTAGCCTTTTTTACCAGATAAAAAAGCTTACAATAATTGAAATTTAAGGTTGTTGCTATTGCATATGTCTTTACTTCACCTAACGATATGAAAGTATGTTAATTTATTGAGCAGAAAGCTTATATACAATATATTAAGAGGAGGTATGGTTTTCATTATTTCAACGTGGGCTCTTGCTCAACATTTTTTAGCGTGGGCCATATTCTGATAAGGTTCATTTAAAGTTTAGACCCGTTAAAATTTATTGTTTTATGGATTTGTGTACTTTTTTCTTTTTCTTATATTTCTCTTTTGAATAGTCATATATTTTTTGAATTGTTTCAATAACTTATTCTTTAATTATATATCTTTTTTTGGCATTTTAGAAGTTTTAACATCTGAATTTGTGTAGTCACACACACACACACACACACACACACACACACACACACACACATATTATCTATAATTTGTAGGCTCTGAATCTTTTGATTCCTTTTAATAGCTATTGTAAGGTTGATAGGTCCAAGAATATATATATTCTTTAATTATATATCTTTTTTAGCATTTTAGAAATTTTAACATCAGAATTTGTGTAGTCACACACACAAACGCGCACACACACACGCGTGCACACACACACACACACATATTATCTATAATTTGTAGGCTCTGAATCTTTTGATTCCTTTCAATAGCTATTGTAAGGTTTATAGGTCCAAGAATATATGTTGGGACTTGGGCCTTGTCTGAGGACGATTAGGTCCAAGGACGGATAAACAGTAATGAAGATGTGAGACTCAGAACTCCATGAGCAAGCTACGAATGGGAAGGCTGGGGAAGATAGGCCGAGGAGGAGGATCTCCTCAGCTAAATGAAGCAGAGGTCAGAAAGTCTACTCTGTAATCCAGAGTGACGTTCCAGGAAGTTCTATTGATAAGGATATGCATTGTGAACGTATAAGACAAATGGGAGCTGGGAAATATCTAAGGGAAAGCTGCTACCACCGCATTAAATGCTCTACAGCTAACTCTCTGGCCGCATTAATAAGAAAGTGATACCTGAACATTGGTTTCAAGCCTTACAGCAACTCCCCAAAGACTTCAGGAAGGTGCTGATGTGACAAGGATCAAAACAAACAATCTAATTTACACGTTGAGGGCAGAGATGAAAGAGAAAAGATAGTATAAAATATAAGGAAGGCCCTGAGAGAGAGGGATCGAAAAATTGAGAAAGAAATACTGTAACAATAAGAGCTATACTTGTAAACAAATTTAAGAAATATATATATGAACTGATCTCCTCGGACTGTGCCGATGACTATTTTCTTTAAAGAAAATCAATTTATCTTTACCTTATTGTCATTTGGATCCACTATAATTGCTACCCAACTCATTATAGTCTAGTTTTCCAATTCACTCTCTACAAATTCATTGTATTGGGCTCTTTGGGCTTAGATCATTTTAACTTTTGGGCTTAGGACTCAAATTGCATCCTTATAACTATAGCTATGGATTATTTTTTTGAATGTAACTCATTGTGGTGGGCCTTTTTACGTTGTTGGGCCTTGATCCCTCTTGCTGCACTACGGCTCGTAGGTCTGAGGTAAAAGAGTTGGGACTAGCTTAAATGGGGCTACACTTTAGGTCAACTTGTGCACAAGTTGAGCCATCCCAATATAGATGCTTTCTGATAGAAGCATCATGGACTAGGTGTATGGCATGGCCATGGCAGGAATAACTGTTACAGACGTAATGGTAGAAATACAATACAACAGAATAACTACAATACTAACGAAATGAATAAGAATAACACCAAGAAGGAAAACAGCTAATAAAGTTACGGTAGAATAATACAACAAATAGAAATAACGCTACTGCAAACAACTTAATAACTGAATAGTAGACGAATCACCCAATAAACATGAATAGTAAAAGAAAACTTATCTGCCAGAAAGTAGGCTTAGCTTTTCAGCAGAAGCAGACCCAAGAAGGGAGCCAATCTCCAACGTGAGTAACATCAAGGAAGGCTTCTGCCGTAAAAGTTACACACTTTGGAAAAAGGACCTAAGTGGTTTAAGTTTCGATTCTCAATTCCTCAAAGAGTGGGTCTGTCAAGAGGGAGAAAAAAAGTGGTCTATTGATGCATGCCTCTATTCCTACCTCTTATATCTCTCTGGTTTTTCTGTGTGTTCTTTATTTTTCTCAATTCTTTCTTTCTACCCCTCCTTCCTTTTGTTCTATTCGTCCCCTCTCCCCCTTTATTCACTGTTCACAACTACCCCTTTTTATACCATCTATTATGGTGGGATTAACCATTTTTACCCCTCAACTATTTTTGGCTCCTTATAGGTGTCATTCCAGGACTGCTGGCTGGCCTATCGGCTGCCCAACTACTACCACTGTTCAGAGTGTGTTGGTTGCACCACTCTTCATTCCCAGACAAAATTGCTTGTCTTGTTTCTTACCTCTCTTCATTTTCACTTCACTCATTCGGATAAGGATTAAGCTACCTCATCACCTACCTCTATGGCATGCATTAAGTGGTCCTAACCCATACTTACTTCTTTTGAGTAAGATGCCATCCTAGTAGGACATTTTTCCCAAAGAAGCTTCAGCGAGAACCCTAGAATATACCATTTTTTCTCCCCACCACCAAATCACACCCTCTGAAAGCCTTGACCTGTGGCCCACCTCCCATGTATTGGTTGGGTACAAGTAGATGGTGCCATTTGAATTTGTTTCTTTCTGGCCTTCACACCATTTCTGTTGCCTCTGTGTTTGTTTGATTCTACTGTACGTCCTAGCTGATGTTTATCTTTTGTGGCGTGAAGGATGTGTGGACTTTTGGGCTCATATTTTCTGCCTTTTATCCCTTCTTGGACTGGGTATTGCTTAGGCAAAAGCCTTCATCTCCCTACCGAGCCCGTGCTTTTCATTCTCTATGACCATGGGCCTTTTGGCCACTGACCATGTCATGTCACTTCATCGTGCCTGCTATAACTTTACATTTCTTTTTATTTCTTGTTACCCCGTGGGTTTATGGACTGATGCTCCTATCGTGTCAGTCCACTTCTTCATCAATCTTTTGCTTAGGGTTTCCTTGGCTCACTTTCCACATCTTTACCTCTTTTAGGCTTTGTTGGCTAACATTCCTGCTGTGCCAGCCCATTTCACTACCTCATTCCTTGGGCTTCCTCGGCCCATTTACCTCTTTTACTCCCATGAACTTTTTGCTAAATTCTTTGGGCTTTTTCAGCCCAATTACTATATCTTTACCTCTTATCACTTTTTGGGCTTATTGGCCTTCAAGCCAATTCATTGAGTTTACTAATTCATTTCCCAGGCTTTCCAGACCCATTTACTTCCTCTTTATCTCTTATTATTCCCATGAACTTACTACTTCATCCCTTGGGCTTCCTTGACCCATTTACTTCTTCTTTACCTTTTTTTATTCTTCTGTGCCTGTTGGCCATCAATCCTGCCGTTTCAACCCACCGAGCATGTTTTCTTATTTCTTTACCATTTTTTCCTTCTCACATTCTCTATTGTTGGGCTTCTTCTACTGTTGGGTCCTTTTGTCAAAAATGGGCATCAACACCTATCTTTCTCTTATATTTCTCTATTATTTAGTCATATATATTTTGTTTTATTTCAATAATTTCTAAGCAGTGAATCATATGATTCTTTAATATTTTTTGGTCTTTCAGAAGTTTTAATATCTGAACTTTTGAGTTATTTTTTTGCAGTATCTGAAACTGTTTGACAAATTTTTTTGTAAGCTATTGCACGTTCAAGCAATGACTTTTTCGTCAAATTGTAACACAAATTGAAGTCATACAAGAGCATCAAGCAATGGTGTAGTTTCTTAATCAATTTAAGATTTTATAAAATTATTTTAATCTACCTCACACATAAGTAGGATCTCGTGAATAGCATGGGTTAGCGACTAGTTTAATATAACTATATGACTTATAAAAAATTAGTTTGATATAAGCGTATGTAATGAAGATATTATAAATTTATCCTAACATATAAGTGTTATATATAGTTTTCAAATAAAAATGTTATATATATATATATATATTAATGTGAATAAATGTTATATATATTTAGAGTTAGCTTATTATATACATAAGTGTTGATTAAAATAGTCATTCATTGAATACATCCCAAGTTTATAATAAATATATACATTTTATATACAAAATATATCTATAATATTATATTATATATATATATAATATTGAAGGGAAACGTTTGACTTTTTATTGACTACGTGTCTATATAAATTTATGCCACATATACATTTAAAAATACCAAACAATTGTGCCTTTTCATTTTGCTCGTTAAGTTTCAGTATCTACTTCACATAAGATGTATGTATTAAAACAAAAAACTACCATTGAGAAGAAAATCATCAGTAAGGCGTAGCGAAGAGAATGGGAAATCTAAGAAGAATAGCATTTGTACTTCCTTGGGCTAGAAGTTTTTTCCTTATAGGAATCCTCGTGAGCGTATATTACGGAATCCTTTCCTTATAAGAGACTAACACTAAGTGTGGGATACAAGACATTTTCTTATATACTCATGCGTGGTGATCAAGTCAAGAATACATTGGAGCCGTTAGCTTTAGGGTCGTCAGTTTTGCCTACTCCCTCGTTAGGGTCATCAGCTTTGCCTACTCCCTTGTTAAGGTCGTCAGCTTCGCCTACGACCTCGACAGAGTCGTCAACTTCGCCTAAGACCTCGTCAGGGTTGTCAGCTTCGCCTATTGCCTCGTCAGGGTCGTCAGCTTCGCCTATTGCCTCGTCAGGGTCGTCAGCTTCGTCTACTGCCTCATCAGGGTCGTCAGCTTCGCCTACGACCTCGTCAGGGTCGTCAGCTTCGCCTACAACCTCGTCAGGGTCGTCAGCTTCGCCTACGACCTCGTCAGGGTCGTCAGCTTTGCTTGCACCCTTCAGTTTTATTAGCGGTGTGTAAAGAAATCGTATAATATTATTGTTGCTACCATTGGTTTGACTTGATTCTTGGACCTTTTCACTATTTAACCAAAAAAAAAAAAAACCAACTTACAAATAGTAATTTTGGAGAAAACCCAACGATTTCTTGTGTTTTTATTTATTTATTTATTTATGAGAAGATTTCTTGTGTTTTTAAGAAAGATGAAAGAGAAGAAGTTACCAAATAAAAAATCGTTCAATATTATTGTTACTACCATTGGTGTGGCTTGATTCTTGGATCTTTTCACTATTTAATAATAATAAAAAACCGACTTACAAATAGCAATTTTAGAGAAGATCCCAGGTTTCTTGTGTTTATAAGAGATATGAAAGAGAGTAAGTTTTTTTTGAGATATGAAAGAGAGTAAGTTAAGAAGAAGTTACCAAATAAATAAAACAACATTACTTTTTTTTTTTTTTTGTTTTCTTGAAACTCGTCCAGTAACTATTTCCGTGCGGAGTTGTTAGCAATTCACTAATTAGCGTGTGGACTAGAAGATAGCAGCTGAAGTAAGAGCAGGCCCAAAAGTAGAGTCCAGTTTCTCTATGGTCCATATTCCATAAAGTGATAGAACAAAATGTGAAAGCCCATTGGAAAGCTATTTGTCGTGAAGATCCAAATCCGGAATTTGAAAAGAAATCGGACCCGCACACAAATTGAATTGAAATCAGAAATAGACACGTACATAATTGATAATTCTAATCTCTCTCCTTTTTTTTTTTTTTTTTTTTTTTTTTTTAAATATTTTTTTTTATCCTTACCTTTTCAGAGATTGAGAGATACAGCTCCAGATTGCAGTGGTTTGGGTATTTTCTTCTGGGAAACGACCAGGTTTAGAATATTGTTGTTCTATTTTAAAAATATACAATAATATTTTAGGGGTTTTGGATGTAGGGAGGGGAGGGGAGGGAGAAGTTGAAGTTGAAGTTGAAGTTAGGGTTTAATGATCTGGGAAGCTGAAAGATAAAAGATTTTTTTTTAAAAATATTTTAAAATTAGTAATTGCGGAAAGGAAACAGATTGATAGTAAATGTTGTTATTGTGGGTGGTTGATTAGGTTGTCAATTTTTTTTTTTTTTTTAATTTATTTTTGGAGTTAAGAGAGATGGAAGGCGGTAGGAGGATATCGGTGAGTCCTCGGCCTTGCAGTGGAAGGCGGGTAGTGGCAAAGAAGCGAGCACGCGGAAGCGGTGTGGATGGTTTCGTCAACAGCGTTAAGAAGCTTCAGAGACGGGAAATCAGTTCCAAGCGTGACCGTGCTTTCAGTATGAGCGACGCCCAGGAACGCTTCCGTAACATCCGTTTGCAGGTAGGTACCTCATCTCTTCTTTTTATTTTTATGTTCAATTTTATATCAACCAATTCTTCTTCAAACTTCAAACCCACTTCATTTATCCATGGGTCTGCTCTTCATAATTTATATTTATTTCTCACTTGATTTATTCATGTGTAGGAGGAATATGATACCCATGATCCAAAAGGTCATTGTTCCATGGGACTGCCTTTTCTAAGAAAGAGGTCAAAGATAATTGAGATTGTAGCAGCACGTGACATTGTGTTTGCTCTTGCTCATTCTGGTGTTTGTGCAGCATTTAGCCGAGGTATATATATAGCTGCATTATTCTTTCTTTTTTGATATTCTGTTTGCATCTGATAGTAGAACTAGAATCACTATGAGGGGATTATTATATCGGTTTCCCTTGTTGGATGCAGAGACTAATCAGAGGATATGCTTTCTCAATGTCAGTCCTGATGAAGTTATACGAAGCCTGTTTTATAATAAAAACAATGACTCACTCATCACAGTTTCTGTATATGCTTCAGACAATTTCAGTTCTTTGAAATGCAGAAGCACAAGAATTGAGTATGTTCATCTTTTAACTCCACAGCCCTCCCCCCCCTCTCAAAAAAAAAAAAAAAGACAAACTCCAAAAAGATTGAAAGAATCTCAAACTATATGACTACCTGTCCCAATTTCCTTTTGTCTGCTTGTACTTCATTTTGAAATTGTTGTCTGTTCATATGTTTTAGATATATAAGGAGGGGTAAACCAGATGCTGGCTTTGCCCTTTTTGAATCTGAGTCACTGAAATGGCCTGGTTTCGTAGAGTTTGACGATGTCAATGGGAAGGTACTCACTTATTCTGCACAGGATAGGTAATACATCATTATATGAATATTCTTTTCTGCTAAGATATGATTATCTATTACACAATTAGCTTATTGATTTTGATATGATTTTTCCTTTTCACTCTTGTGCTAGCATTTACAAAGTATTTGACCTGAAAAACTATACAATGCTGTACTCCATATCGGATAAACATGTTCAAGAGATTAAGATCAGGTAATGAATCTGTATGTGCTTATACATTTGCATGATAGTGGTTGTTCATGTTGCACATTCTTTTTGGAATGAACATGTTGCATCTGCTGTTCTCTTTAATGCTACTAAATCGGTATTTGCAATTGGTTCCTTTTTCCCACTTTCATATTCACTTATGTTTCTTGTCTTTGATGGTTTTTCCTGAACAGTCCAGGGATCATGTTGTTGATTTTTACCAAAGCAATTAGCCATGTTCCCCTTAAGATTCTTTCAATAGAAGATGGAACTGTTCTCAAGTCTTTCAATCATCTTCTTCACCGGAATAAGAAGGTGGATTTCATTGAACAGTTTAATGAAAAGCTACTAGTAAAGCAAGAAAATGAGAATCTACAGATTCTTGATGTAAGGGTCTCTATTGATATCTTTTAATGGTATTTTTTCATTTTGATTTAGACATCTGACTGCTATTATACATAGGTCCGCAATTTTGAGCTGACAGAAGTTAGCAGAACTGAATTCATGACACCATCAGCATTTATATTTCTGTATGAGAATCAGTTATTCCTGACATTTAGGGACCGAACAGTGGCTGTTTGGAACTTCCGTGGGGAGCTTGTAACTTCATTTGAGGATCACCTTTTGTGGCATCCCGACTGCAACACGAATAACATATACATCACAAGTGATCAGGATCTTATTATCTCTTACTGCAAGGCTGATTCTGATGATCCACTGTCTGAAGGAAATGGTATTTTTTTTAAAGAAAAAAAAATTCAATAGTAGTTATGTTTGTGATTTCCACTATTATTGTATTACAAAGATTCAACTTTGTGGTATTTACTTGTGGGGAAAGTTCTACAGTGACTACAAATTTTAAACTGTTACAAATAGATGTGGCAATGAATATGATTTTTGGATTTAAAAATATAATAAATGAATCTATGATATACTTTTTCCTGATTGGTTTACACATCATTTTGTAAAAGTTATCTAGTAAAATTTGTAGTATCTCTAGTATTACCCTATTTGTGGTGTTTTCATAGGGGCAGTATTTTAAAACTTCATAAATTAGGGTGGTGATTAAATTGTCTGAACAGAGATAACAGAATGAGAGAAGAATGTGGATATTGAATGGTGTGGTTTGCTTTTACAATGTTTGTGGGTGTTTTGTTTCGCATTTCAGTTTTGGGGAGAGAAAAAAAGGGGGGGGGGTGTTTATGTGGCTGTTTGCTATAAATTATTTTCTTATTTATACAAAAAATAGTCTATATTTTGTTATTCTCTTCAATTGTACAAGAAGTTGAAGCATCTCTTCTTTGAAAACGCATGACTATCAGCAATATTAATAGTCTTTGCATCACTAATGCAGCAGGATCCATCAATATCAGCAATATTTTGACTGGGAAATGCCTTGCTAAGATTAGAGCAAGCAATAGCTTCCCCATGGAAAATGAATGCAGTTGCAGTGGCAATTGTTGTGGTAGCAGTTGCGCTTTAAAGAAGCAGAGTCCTGCCTCCAGAATTAGGAGCACGGTTGCAGAAGCCTTGGAAGATATTACTGCTCTCTTTTATGATGAGGAGCGGAATGAAATATATACTGGTAATAGGCATGGTCTAGTTCATGTATGGTCCAACTGATGGTTTCTGTATTTGTTCCTAGTTATCTTTAGATTTATTTTACCTCTTTTCTATCGTTGAATTGATTGTTCTGCTGCGCCATGAGAATGGGAACTGTACCATTTAATGTTATCATACCGATTCTTTTTTTCTTTGTTTATTAGTTGAATCTCTTCTATATTAGGATCAAGTTAAACTTTACATAATTTTAAACAACATTTTGTCACCTAAATTCTTTTTTTTGATTAATTTTTTGAAAATCCCGACTATTGTTTCAATATCAGGGAAGGTGTTGAATGATGTTGGGTTGGCCAACCAATATCCTGGTGGGCTGGCTCTGCCTTCCTCTTTTCTTGGGTGGACATTTTTCTGGTAAAGTTTCTTCACATGGATCAAGGGGCACGATCTCTATGATGATTACGGACACTCAACTCAAGGCATGAGTAGAGTGATCCCTTTACGATTTTCCAACTCCCCGTCTTGCTTGTGCTCCAAGCAATATCTGATGTTGCCCTTGCTACAAGTTTATAGTAACGCTGTGACCACAAGAGCAAACAAGTTGAATGCTTCATCTTTAGTATCAAATAGGATTGTTAAAATTGGGATTCTATGTAGGTTGGTGAAGGTGCTTAACGAATCTGATCTTAGAATCGTGTTGAGAACTATAAGATACTACTTTTATTTAAAAATAAAGAGTGTTAAATTTAAATAATCATTAGAATTATCCGTTAAAAAAATGTTAAATTTCAATGTACTGTAATTTTTATACCATATATGACTACATCTCTATAAGCTAAAGAGATATGTTTTGTTCTGTATTGTGTTAAAAAAAAAAAAAAGTATTTAATTATGAATACATGAGGAAAATGTTTTTCAAGTTCCAAATTGTTACAATTTGATATTGTCAGTTCATTGATTGTCCACACACATGCTAATTGAAGTACCTGAACAACAAAAAACAAAGAACCTACTAAGAGCACTGGTGGGGTGCCAGCTAAAGACCTTCCGAAGGTTAAGTCAGTGATAGAAAAATCTCCAAGAACTCAGTAGTGTGAGAGTTAAGGATTATTTTCTAGAGCTTGACTAAGTTCCCTTGAATGTAGGAGAATTCCTTGTGAAGAAGATCTAGAGTTAAGGCTTCGAGATCTTAGGGTTTCTCTTCCTATATGGGGAAGACATGAACGTGTAGTTGGATCTTTGGACGTGGTGTGCAAGTTATTTCCATGTAGGGACACATGAGTGAGGAATACGTAAATGTTTGTGGGACTTAGTAGGTTCAACCATCGGTATGCCCATCCATTCATTGGGATGATGAACCATCTTTTGGTATCCGAGAAAAGGATAAAGTGTAGGCCACCCGTCAGGTATATACACGAGCTACCCAACGAGTCTTCGAGTGGGTGACTAACTCATCGGGATGATGAGGCATTCAAATATTTTATCCCAACGGGTTCTTGGTTGTAATCCCATTAGGAGTGACCCTGACGGGTCAAAATGTGCTGACAACCATTATGGACAAAAATACCCCTATCACACTTGATGATGGAGTTGATTACAAGGTTGATCTTGATCCACAAATACTTGCTAGAGAATGAAAAACACTGGGTGAGCTGTTGGGGGACTCTTCTTTGCCTAATTCAGATAGGCATCTCACAAAATTCTTATTAAAAACATGCCTATTTTACTAGTTTTTGGGATGAGCCATGAGTGTTTATTTTCCTACCTTTCCCTCGTCAATTGTCTTCCATTTATCCTCACTGTGAGAGAAACTTCCTCTATGATTCTAGCTCAAATCTTGAAATTTGGATTTGAGTGTGATATCTAACTTTCCCTACTTAAAACTCGTGGGGAGTTTGTTGTTTTTTTTTTTTGTCAAAGTAGCTCAAAATGGCTGAGCTTACTTATTGAGTTACGAATGGTTGAGTTACCACTTTATTATGGTGATGTTGCCAACTAGATTACACTAAGGTTCCACGTTAATGATGCATAGTAAGTAAATAGCTAAAACATAAAGTTATAAAACTTATATAGAGCCACAAACAAATAAACTTATATTATAGGTTCGTAATAATTTTGGTCCTCAAGCATTTCTTTATGTTTCAAAATGGTTTATAACCTTTTAAATATTTTAGTTTAGTGCTTATACATTTAATTTTGTGTCAAAGGGTCCCTGCTGCTAATTAATATTGGATGAAAAATGGGTGGCATAGCAAATGGAAAGGGATTCACTTTTTTTTTTTTTTTTTGATCTTGAAAGGGATTCTTTTTTTTTTTTTTTTTTGGTAAACAACGGAATGAAAATAACATTAAATAATTAGTCTATTACAAAATAGCTCAGCTTTGTCAAAAGCTAGGGCATTTTCCACCACAGGCGGTGGTTCATACAAAATGTGGAAGCCAGAAAGTAGCTCGGCTCCCATTTTTGCCAAAATATTTGCACAACTGTTAGCTTCCCGGAATATGTGGGACACAGTGCAATTAGGCATCGAGTTGATCAGGGTCCTGCAATCATTTAGGAGAGGTTCAAACATCAGATTAACAGTGTTTGGGTCAGAAAGTAAATGTACAATATATTCAGCATCTATTTCAATGTTAATATACTGGATATTAAGTTGTTTAGCTAATAAAAGTCCATCCTTGAGCGCCTAGAGTTCCGCCTTAGTGCTGGATACCGCACCAAGCTTCCTAATAAAACCAGCTACCCAATTCCCTCTATTGCATCGTAACACACCACCCCCACCAGCCTTGCCGAGAGCACCACCAACTGCCCCATTGGTATTCAGTTGATCTTGAAAGGGATTCATTTGAGCGAGATATATTTATAATTTTTTTTAGTATATTTCAAATTGAGATTGTTTAATAAAATACCAAAATGTTTTAATACCAATAAAGGAGGGTTTAAAGCTTGCATTGGGGGACTCAAACCCCGAGAGGCAAATGAATACAAATCAAATTTATCAAATAAAGAGGTAAATGAATGAAAGCATTTGCAATTTAAATAGAAAGCAATAATAAGAACATAGTAGGGGTGGAAGTTGGGGAGTTTTAAAACTTGAGAGAATGATGGGAAAAATTATATTGGCGAAAATTGTTAAACATTTTTCATTTGTAGACTTGGTTGGTAATTATATTTTATATTTTTTTAGATGTAAAATTTACTTACTTTGATTTTTATTTTTTCTCTAAACAAATTTAAAAGTATAAAGATTAAATTGAAACATTTGGAAGAGTAGGGATCATTTGAAATCATGATCTAAAGAATGTAGAGCAAAAGTGTAATATTTATATTCTACATTCATTTAACTAGAAAATTTTGGACAAAGGCTTATTAATTCAAGCATGAGAGAATTGTGATAAAAAGGGTTAATTGGAACGTTTTTAAAAATTTTGAGATTTTAAAAAGTAAATTAGCTAGAAGGATAAAAAAGGAAAAGGAAAAGGAAAAAGAAAAGAAAAAGAGTACCGACACAAGAGGAGTTGGGGGAGCGTTTAGAACACGCGTCTGGAAACTGAAAGCATAATAGTCAATGAGTAATGCATTAATATCATCTGGTTATGCTTTTGCAAGCAAGCAAACCAACGCGCTATACACACTCCTTTTTTACTATCTTTCTCTCTCTCTCTCTACTCCTCTTACTCTTTCCCCTTTCCCGTCATCTAGCTCGTTTTCTTCTTCTTCTTCTGGCAGCTTTGTACATGAATTTTTGAGTTCTCATTCAAACAAAGATCTATCTCTCTCCTACATTGTAAAGAGAGCCATAATTTCAGATCTCTGGTATAAGGTAAAAAAAAAAAAAAAAAAAAATCTAGCCTTTTCGTTTTCGTACTTTTTCTTTGGATGTATGGAGATTTATTCGCATTTCTCTTTGCTTTTGGGTTTTCTAATACTGCATTATTATTATTATTATTATTGTTAGGATTGGTTCCACTTTGCATTTCTTTTTATTTTCAAGCAAAACTCAAACTTTAACTAATTACTACAACACTACTACTACTGTTTAATTACTCTCTTACTGCTTTGTATTCTTTTCATTATGCTCATGGTTTCTCAGATCTGAGTGCAATGCGCTTAATTATTTTTGATGTTTTATAAATGTCTCATTCTGAATCTAGGCAGGCATTATTCAATTTCAAACAATTCAAAATAAACAACAAAATGAAGTAGATTTCTTTCATTCTTTTTTTGTTTTTGTTTTTGGAGGATGTAAAACATAAGAAACTACGTGAATTGCTTGACGAATTTTGTTTGAGGAGGAGAGAGTGTATATATATATATATATATATATATATATAATAGCATTCTGGAATTCCAACAAAACTACAAGGTTAGGTACTGTGCTTTGAGACGATTCGTTCTTGCTCAAATAAGCTAGTATTCTTAACAGCTTCAAGCATCATCCAATCCAATCTTGGACTAATCTCTTTAATCTCTATTTTCATTCTAATTTATAGTCCTGAACTTTTCTCTACCTTAGGCCATCCTCCAAACACCCAAATAGTTATTGTCTATAGTATATGATATATCTCACTCTTAAACTCCAAAACTATAAATTTCTTTTTTCTTACATGAATCCTCTGCAGTAGCATGCCAACGCTATCTGAAATAAGAGTAATTTGAATTAGAGGAGATAAGCTTGTAGTAGATTAGGTAGTTGTCTCCTTGAGATGGATCTCTATTTAATCTACTTAACCTTCAGATAACTTATATAAATATTCCTGAATATATTTTTCAGTTCCAATAAAAACCTCCCCGTGTAATGGTAAGGTGGAGGGTGAGGTTGCGGGTTCAAGACCCATTGGATGCGTGTGTAACTTACCAATATATCAGGCATGCAAATTATCAGGCATCTAGCTGCCCTTGACACTTTCAGTTTTTTCTCTGGTTATATATACATTTGGAGTTGCATATAAAACATCCACAAACTCAGATTGGTTTTTGAGTTAATATATACCTTTTCTTTCCTGCTTATTCAGGCTCCTTTGCTTCTACAGAAAGCTGGTTAAAAATGGAGGGTGGAATAGATGCTGATGCACCTTTAGATTATGCTGCGATTCAAATTTTGCCTAATCAAAACAGGTAAAAAATTTTCTGTAGATTATCTGAAATTTGTTGGCGGAGGTGGAGCTGACAAAAGTAGTTCACTTATTACACTTCATACATGTTAGTGAAGAATATTTAGAGAGTTCAAAAGGAGGAGCTGAAAATATTTCATCAGCCTATATAACTTCAAAATTGCAGATCGAAAAAAAAAAAAAAAAAAAAAAAATCCAAATATCCAAAAAAAATTGGAAAATTAAAAACTCATCAGATGGCTACCAAAAATTATGGAAAAATCATCATAATTGCCAGGGATGT
This sequence comes from Quercus aquifolioides, assembly GCA_019022515.1. Lineage (NCBI taxonomy): Eukaryota > Viridiplantae > Streptophyta > Magnoliopsida > Fagales > Fagaceae > Quercus > Quercus aquifolioides. The sequence continues at coordinate 104,164 of CM032329.1, read as the reverse complement.
TGTTCTTGTTCAGGTGTTGATGTCAGCTCCCTACTCTATAGGGTTGGATTAGTATGCTTTGATTCCAAGTGGAGTTGTGAAACATGAGATATTAGGGTTAAATGAGAGAAAAAAGATAAGGACAGAGAGAGAGATTTGAGAAAAATTTTAGGCTACAGACCTACAGTATCAACACTTCACCTTAGCAAATATTTATGTTAGTCTTCGCTGCATGATTATAAGAATACCCTTAACACGCTAATTCAAAAAAACAATTAACTAGAAATAACTCTAACAACTATCAATATAATATTTATTTATATTGTGATATTAGCTCTGTTGTGAATTTTTATTTTTATTTTATTATTATTATTTTTGTCTTGGAAAATTATGTTAGCTGTCTGTTTTGGCTTCACACACAGTCCCTCAAAAATTTTCTACTGATTACATGGTTATTAGGGAGGATTATATATATCAAGGCTTTAATGAAATTTTAAGAATAACCTTCCAATTTTGCATTGTTTTGGAATATTGATGGCTTAACCTTTCTGTATACCATATAGTCTTTTGTTTCATCATAAATTTCGATGGATATTGAGGTTTTGCCTTTTTGTTTCAATTTTGACTTGGATTAGATTAATGCTGAAACATCTGGGTAAATATAGAATCTAGGGGTGTCCATGGATCAGGTTTGGATTTATAAATAGCTCACCCATTGTCAACTGCCAATGCTGGGGTTTTAGACCAGCCAGTTCCGGATCTGGTTGGTTTTGCTGATGTGGCGCAGTGACAACAAGGAGCTACCAGTGGCTATTTGGGGGAATGGAGATCTCTAGATCTGCACTAGAGCTGGGTGGAGATCTCTAGATCTCCATTCCCCTTTGATGATTCTAGAAGTCCTTCAAATTCACCGTCAGATGGGTTGGATGTGTTGGATTTTTATGTGGGAAACCTGACACTCTACATGGAAAAAAAAAAGGATTTGAGGAGTTTGACTTGCCGTTGACCACCACATGCATTGAAATCGGCCAAAACTCACTGGGTTGACTTGAGTTGGATGGGTGGTTTGGGTTTTGTGGGTGTTTGGACAGTCCTAATAGAATCAAATAAGTCCTTCAAGATGGAATGAAGAGAACTTGGATTTGAGCCAGACCTATTGAGCTTATTTGAGTTGAAATGTCAAAATATTGGCCACATGTATCTATGTTTCTGTTAGTTATAATAAACTTATCTGAAATGTTTGGTGTCAGGGATGGGGGTGTTAGGTACGAGGCATTGATTTACAGTGACAACAAAGTAGAAAAACTGGCAACTGGGCTTCTTGAACAATTGTTGGCGCATGTACCAAAAGTAAATGACTTGTATGCTAAAGGTTCTGATGGTAGCTTTAAACTTCAACTTCCAGAAAACCTCAACAGTGCTGCTTGGTTCACAAAATCAACTTTGAACAGGTTCTTATAATTTAAGTTTCTTGTCCTATTTTATTATTTGGATGTTTTCTCTTGTATATATTTTGTGTACTAGGATTGGGCCCCTCACTTTGTTCTTTTTATTTAAATATCTAATTATAAAAAAATGTCTCTCATTTGATTTATTTATTTTTAACAAAAATGTTGGTATCTATTGCTCTTAATAGTACATATCTTATTCTTTCTTCTCAGATTCCTATGTATTATTGGTTCAGCGGATTTACTAGAGGTCACTAAAGCTATTGAAGATGAGATGATTCAATTGGAGGAAGCCAAAAAATTTCATCTCTCTTTATACAGCCAGGTGTATTTTCTGTCCTTATATAAACTAATATTTTAATGTGTATGGTTGTTCACCAACAAAAATTTTCCTCCTCAGGACTGTCATGATCAATTTGGAAGTTCGGAAGCAGGTAATTTTTACCAAAGTGTTATCATTCGGGAAAATTTGGTGTATTAAACACAGTTGTGTTATTCTCACATGTTTTTGTTATTATAAACTCCTGTCCCCTTTTTAATATCTTTGTAATGCGGTAATTATAGAAAATTGTACTTAGAAAATTAAATTAATTAACCCTAATACATATGTATTATTTATAGTTTGAGGATAAAATATAATGTTATTAAAATACCCTCACTACTTTTACAATATTACTCATAGCACTCCTTGATGACATCCTCACAATAAACAAATAGGTGCATTTAGTTTTCCAAAACTCAATGAATGCAAATGTGTTGGTTTAATTGAATGTGTTGTGAGTAAACGTGTGTTTAGGGTTTCTTAATCAGCCTCCTAACACACAAAAATATTATATATGCCCCTGACATATATACTAATCCATAACACTTCCCCTCAAGCTAGAGAGTATATCATATAATCCCAGCTTGTTACATAATAAATCCAAATGATTATTACATCAAGCTGTGGTAAACATATCAGCAATTTGGACTCTCTTAGAAACATATGGAGTAGTAATTACACCATTTTCTACTTTTTGCCGAGTAATGTGACAATCTACTTCTATATGCTTAGTTCACTCATGGAACATAGGATTGGAGGCAATGCGAATTGTTGCTTGATTATCACAATGCATAGTCATTGGCAACTTCACATCAAATTTTTATTCCTCAAGTAAATGCTTAGGCTGTGTTTGGTTGCCGTAAAACGTTTTCCGGAAAATAAATATTTTCCGGAAATGCTATTTTCCGAAAAATGAAAATATTTTCAAGTGTTTGGTTGTATTATGAAAATTGTTGTAGAAAATATTTTTATGTGTTTGGTTGTATTCTGAAAATGCTATTTTCCGGAAAATTTTTCACATTTTCTCGGTTATTTTCTCAGCATCCAAACAAATTTTATTACAAAAAATTTCAAAATCACAGCAAACGCAATCAAAAGCAGAAACAAAACCAAAGAAAAAAAATATATCAAATCCGGTCAGAGGCGATGGGTTCTGGGTTCGCATCGAAGACGATCGACGGTGCGACTCGATGGGTTCTGGGTTCGCCGGTGCGACTCGCCGGTGCGAAGGCGATGGGTTCTGGGTTCGTGGTGAGATCGACGATGACGATGGGTTCTGGGTTCGCATCGAAGACGATCGACGGTGCGACTCGATGGGTTCTGGGTTCGCCGGTGCGAAGGCAATGGGTTCTGGGTTCGTGGTGAGATCGACGATGACGATGGGTTCTGGGTTCGTGGCGAGATCGACGGTGCGCCTCGATGGGTTCTGGGTTCGGGTTTCGCCATTCGTGGCGAGATCGCGCGGTGCGATCGAAGGCGAGATCGGCGCGGTGCTCGGGGTTCGCCGGCGACGTCTCTGGCTTGATCTAGTGCTGGGTTCTTCCTCTCGCTCTCTCTCTCTCTTTTTCCGGAAACAATTTGAAGTGAAAATAGGGACGGAAAATGATTTCCGCCTGGGGAGGTCTATTTTACGGTCAAAGGTGAATTCATTTTCAGTTGACCGAATTTTCCTAATCAGCCAAACACTCAAATTTTACGGAAATGGTTTTCCGGAAGTACTTTGAAGTCAACAAACACAGCCTTAATCCACATAAGCTTACATGATGTGTGTGCCATGGCTCTATACTCAGCCTCTGCACTAGATCTGGCTACAACAATTTGTTTCTTACTTTTCCAAGTAATCAGGTTTGCTCCTAGAAAACGCAATATCCAGTAGTGGCTGTTTCTATATTTCAGCCCTCACCCAAAGAATATTGAGAAAATTTACAAAATATTACAAAGAATATTGTGATGGTGACATTTGGCAGGGAGACCTCAACAGTAGTTTTTTCTATAGAAGGAGGCATTTCTCTCTTTTTCAAAGAATACCCAAAAAGTAACATAACTTTCCCAGATCTTTAGTCCAAAACAAAGTATGAAGAAATACCTTTAACTCAGCAATTTCCTTCTGGTTGTCACTAGTCTCCAAGGCTGTCCAAACTTCCCAAAGCCATAAAACATATCAACTTTAACAAATCAACAAAGAAGTTTTTAAAAAAGCAATTTGTGTAGGGATGAGTTCTCAAAATTCAAAAAACCAAAGAGTACAAAAAAAGGGTAGAAGAAGACCTAAAGTAACATTAGTTGAAGTAACCAAAAAGGACATGTCAATTAAGGAGGTAATATAGAGTATGACTTTGGATAGAGTAGAATGAGGAAAACGAATACATGTGGCTAACCTTGATTAGTTTGTTGAGGATTCATAGCAGATCCCAAAATTTTGACTGTAATGATTGTGGTTCTCAATGGGGCATACTAGAGTTTGTAATGGTGGAGGGGTGGGCTTAAGTGTATTATATATCATACCACAAATTTGAATTTTTATAATAGAATTAATCATTTAATGGCTACAATTATCGTTTGTTTTTGCTTTGTAAAACCCCCAAAAAATGTGCATTGAGCTTATTGAAAAGCTCCAAAAAGTGCACCATAGTGCTTCTTCAAATGTGCCTCAATTTGGAAGTGAAAATAGCAGAAGCTTTGGCACTATGCGCTTCCTGCTTAAGCGCACTTTTACCAACATTGATTTTGAGACTAAGACTTGGTTGTTGTATTAAGTGAAATCTTTGACTTCCAGGGTTTAGTAAATGTTAATGGTTGTAGCTTTTCCACTTTTGACAGATAGCTGTAACTCTATGGATGTGGAACCAAGATCCAAAGTAATTGCTCTTCCCTTTGTTCTTTTTTTTTTAGTTTGATTTTGCTGTTTAGATATTTAAAAGTTCATTTTGTTCATTTATCCATATAATCATATTACATTTACTATGAGTGGTTGACAATTTGTTGCATACGAACAGCCTGAAGTTAAGATTGCACCATCAGATGTTTCAAAGTATGTCCTGTTCTTTGTTATGTTTCATTTAGCAGTTTTATATATATTTATTTATTTTGCATCACCACTGAGCTATTGAAAATTATCCTTGCAGAAATGAACTGTTGCGAGCTATGGACTTAAGGCTCACAGCATTAAGAGGGGACTTAGCTGCTGCTTTTAACAAGGCTGTTGGTGCTACCTGCTCCTATAAAGAAATCACTGATTTAGCACAATTTTTAGAACATTTTGGAGCAACAGCTTTGAAGTAAGTTGCCTACCAAAGTAAAGGTTGCAATGTTGATTGAACAATGTGGTTCTACATAATTTATGGTCATATGGTAAATGAAATTCCTTTGGAACTGAATAAGATTACAATCCATGGCAGGAAATCTTTTTTCAAATTTGTAGAACTGAATGAGGAGAGCCAGAGTGCTGGTCCTCTAAATGATGACAGGTCCTCGTTCACACACAATTCAAGGAATGACAATGTAAACAAGAAAGATGGGAGTACTTGGACATCAAAACCTGTACATTCAGTTATACCAATAAAATATGGTGTTTCACCAGCAAAAGTTGCCCAGATTGAGCGAGAGGGCTCAACGGAAAGTGAGGAGTTTTCTGACTCAAGTGATGAGTATCAAACATCTGCTGAAAGAAGTCGAACTCTTATAAGGTCTGCATCACCCAGGCGGTCAGCATCTCCGATGCGGAGGATTCAAATAGGAAGAACTGGATCACGGAGGGCCACTGCATTAACGATTAAGAGCCTCAATTGTTTTCCTGCTAGAGAGCGGGCATTGTCTCATAGAGACATAGCTACAAACAATAGTGAAGACGAAGGATTTGAACAACCCATTAAGAAACCTGAGATAAATGTGCAAAGAATCAGTGTTCAAGATGCCATAAATCTTTTTGAAAGCAAACAGAGGGATCATGCTACAGATATTCAGAAACGGAGGTCATTAACAAATATCTCTATCTGTGCAAATAAATCTGTATTGAGAAGATGGAGTTCAGGTATGGGTGAAGCTTCCTCCCAATGTCTGCCTGAAATTGTTTCTGAAGACTCTTTTCCAGAGACTCCCAATAACGTCGCAGATGGTGAGATTTCAATGTCTTCAGTAGGAGTGACATTAGAGTCAGAATGTATATCTAGAGGTCACAATCTTGTTGAGACATCTGAAGTAGATGTAGGGCTAGAAAAGGGAGAAGAAAAAGCATATGATCCAATAGATATTCAAGCAGACATGAATGTTTTGGCAACTGATGCTAAAGAAATCCAAGGAGAAGAAATTATTGGAAAATTAACAGCCTCAGATGAATGGAATCGACAAAAGGAAGCAGAGTTAAGTCAGATGTTGATGAAAATAACTGAAAATAAGCCTGTTAGATATGCTAAGCCTCAAACTAGCAGAAATAAAAAGGTTTCTTCAGAGAAGAGAGGTGGGTTTTATGACCACTACAGGGAGAAGAGGGATGAAAAACTTCGAGGTGAGAATGCTAAAAGGCGAGCAGAGAAAGAAGTGCAATTTAGAGAAACGCAGCAAATTCTTAATGAGAGAAAAGCTGAAATGGCCTCCACAAATGGGAATGATGTTGGTAAAAAACATGCTATGCGCAAACCCCAAAAACCACATAAAAGTTCATCTCAACCTGTAAATGCCAGAAAAGAAACCTTGAAGCCATCTGTTACAAAGAAGGTTTCATCTAAAGCATCACCCCTGCCTGCTACACGCAAATCATGGCCGTCAACACCATCGCCAAGAGCCACAGGGGCATCACCAGGTAAAATCATATGTTCCGTTGGCACTACACCAGCACGTCAGAAATTCAACCCAGCACCATCACTCCCTCGACTGAGCCCTAGAGTGGAAAAATCCCAGCTGGGGCAGAGAAATGTAAAGGATACACGAAGTGATCATGACAGGAATGTAAAGGGTGTGAATGAGAAAAGGCAGGAAAGGGTGACAAACTCTTACAAAACAACCAAAACGAAAGTTGTGAGAGTTTCTGGAGATTGTTCTAGTAAAGATTCCACAAAGCCTAGTTTCTATAACAAAATCACCAGGAAAAGCAGTGTAGTCCCACTGGAATCAAAACCTTTTCTCCGTAAGGGTTCTCGGAGTGCCCCTGCTATTGGTCCTGTTAACAAGAAAAAGCATTCTCCTCAGGTGGAGGAATGTCTGACAAACCGTCAAAATTTAGTGGAAGCTCAAGAAAGTGAGGTAATTATTAATGCTTCAGATCTGGTCAGTCAGCATCAAGAGGGAGATGTTGTGTCATTGGGTCTTCATGATGTTATACAATCAGAAATTCAGGTAAATAGTGACTGGCAATGTGGTGAGACTGAGAACTTTAAACCACTTGCAGCTGATGGAGATAATGTCTTCAAAATTCAGGAAGTTTCTTCATTGAAATCTCAAGTTGAGGAGGAATCAATTGTTTCCCCCATGGCATGGGTGGAAATAGAAGAGCATCAGGAACTGCCCATTCCATGTAATGTCAGCACATCTCAACTTGCATCTCCAGCCAATGTTGAACCTGTTGGATTGTCAATACGTGTACGTCATTCTTTGTCCCAGATGCTGCAAGAAGAAAGTAGTGAACCTGATACTATTGAGTGGGGAAATGCTGAAAATCCTCCCATCATGGTCTGCCAAAAAGATGCCCCAAAAGGATTGAAAAGGCTCTTGAATTTTGCTCGGAAGAGCAAAGGGGATGCCAGTAGTACTGGTTGGTCTAGTCCATCTGTCTTTTCTGAAGGAGAGGATGATGCTGAGGAATCTAAACCTCTAAGTAAGAGAAATGCTGACAATTTTCTTAGAAAGGCTGCTCTTCAAGCAAAGAACTTTGCACAGCAAAAGACTTCATTATGTGAAAGCTTTGAAAGAAATTTGGATGCTCGTGAACTACTCCCTGGTATATTTTCCTCTTTCCCTTTTCTCTCTCTCTATATATATATATATATTATATTTTTTTTTTTTTAGTTTTTAGTTTATTTCATCCTTGTTGGTCCTAACATTACATCCTGATCTTCTTGAACTCCCCACATTTGGGAGTATTGCTTGCTAAAATAGTTTGATATGTTTCTATTTGAGTCTAATGCTTTATACCATGGCTATTTTGCATGCAGCTCAATCAAATTTAAGCAAAGTGAATGACCCCTTTTCTTCTCAAAAGTTGCAAGAGAGCTGTGACTCAGCTGTGGTCCCCACAACTAAAGGTAAGTGTTCATCTATGATCTGGATTATACAGGTTCTTTCCATTTCTCACTCCAGTGTTATATTTTACTAATGTTTATTGATCCTGATATTCCAGTTCTTTTTCTTTTTTTTTTTAATGTTTCAGCCACAAGGTCATTCTTCTCTCTTTCAGCATTTAGGGGCAGTAAACCAAGTGAGACAAAGCTACGGTAATGCGAAGGATGATTGTATAATGAGCCGTGTTTATTTACCTTCTCTCCCATGCCATATGCAGGTGAAATTGGATCAAAGCAAATTTATCATGCTTTTGCGATGCTATTGCATGTACTAGATATTGTGCTCTACATGCACAGATCAGGGAGTCATCCCTATGCTTCTGCAGGTCAGGTTGGTTAAAGTGGGGCTCTGTAAATTCAGAAGTATCATGATGTTTGATTTTGCATCCGGCTGAACATTTGGTTGCTTCCTTGTAAAGCTTTGATGTCAAACGTTAATCAAATTATAATTAGTGTACTTCAAGAATTTCACCATACATTAGAATACTGTACGTACAATAACAACAAAATAATTAGGCTTTGCTTAGGTTTGAGTCGTGCATATGGCTTGGTTCATTTATTGCTACATAATATGCTCGCTCCATAGGGAACCATTGGGGAGCATGTTTTCCGGAACAAAGGAAACAGTTGTGGCTTGAGTTGTCGATCTTAAAGTTCTGGCTCTCCTTAGGCATTCACCTTAAGGTCCTGTTCTAACTTCTAAACCCCCTCCTTAGCCAAAAAAAAAAAAAAAAAAAAAAAAAAGTGTACAAATTCCTTCTGCCTAACTGGTTTGGTTGTTCCTTCAAAAAAATTAAAAGGTGGTTATTCTAGTGCGGAAGGAAAAGAAAAGAAAACTATTTCTTCTTTTGACCAGAAAAGAAAACTAATTTGGTTGTTGGTTGTAAGAGCGACAAGTGCTTGTCAATTTAGTTTCAATAAAATGCGAGGCCTTGTAAACCAGTAAACATATATCGTACACCAAAAAACGAACTACTGCCTGAATAAGAATAAGCAAATCATAAAAATAAAAAGATGATAAAGGCAAGCTATCTTAAATGATTGTAAGCTAAAAAGATAGTAGAATCGATCGTCATATGAACGAAACTCCTCGCTCGATTACTAAACTTTGTTATTAAGAGAATGACATTAACTTGTTATTCCCATATTTGTTTCGAGTGGTAGGATAAAGAAAAGATTGAGCACGCGTTGTTGAAGAAACATTTTTAGTCCAAATCTATTTTAAGAATTGAATTCTATCAACTCTTCACCCTGTAAATAGCACAAACGTGTTTACGAGATTTGATATTTTGAAACGGGGTTTGAATAGGTCTCCACTCCTTATTTCGAGGATCTGACTTGCTCATTGTTATTGGGTACAATAAAAGTTTGGATAGTTGAATCGATCGTCCTCTGAACGAAACTTCTACCTTAATTGATAAACTTTGTTATTATTATGAATAAAAATTTTTATCGTTCCGTTGATAAATTCTGTTTTAAAATATTTTTCTATAGCGCAAGATCAATCTAGACAAAATCAAATTTTTGGTAAAATATATGTTAGTAGCTAGTTATTCACAATACTTAATTGCTTTGAAAATGTGCTGAAAAATGACGTTTGTTCACCGTTTTGACAATAACTTTTGAACTGTAAAGAATTTGCAGACGCGGTCTTAATCTTTTAGAAATCAATTTTTTGGTAAAATATATGTTAGTAGCTAGTTATTCACAATACTTAATTGCTTTGAAAATGTGCTGAAAAATGACATTTGTTCACCATTTTGACAATAACTTTTGAACTGTAGAGAATTTGCATACGCGGTCTTAATCTTTTAGAAAGTAGACATCCCGAGCTTGAATTTGAACACAAATTTTGAATTTTTTCGACACAAATCAAGAGAATTATTGTTGTTTGAATATGGCCCACTGAGATACTCGAAATTTGGATTCCACCTATGTGCCGATAGAAGAGCGTAAAAATGGAAGTCTAACATTCCGTTGACATATTTGGTTTTAAAATATTTTTCCTATAGTGCGAGATCAATCCACACAAAGTCAAATTTTTGGTAAAATATATGTTAGTAGCTAGTTATTCACGGGACTTAATAGCTTTGAAAATCTACTGAAAAGTGATCTTTGTTCACTATTTTGACAATAAATTTTGAATGGTAAGGAATTCGCTGACGCGGTCTGAACCTTTCAGAAAGTGGATATCCCTAGCTTGAATTTTTTCGACAAAAATCAAAAGTGTTATTGTCGTTTGAATATGGTCCATTGAGATACCTGAAATTCGGATTCCACCTATGTGCTGATAGAAGGGCGTAAAAATGGAAGTTTAACGTTCCATTGACAAATTCGGTTTTAAATTTTTTTTCCTATAGCGTGGGATCAATCTATACAAAATCAAATTTTGGGTAAAATATATTTTTGTAGCAAGTTATTCACGAGAATTAATCACTTTAAAAATGTGCTAAAAAGTGCCATTTGTTCACTGTTTTGACAATAACTTTTGAATGGTAAGGAATTCTAAGACGCAGTTTGAATCTTTTAGAAAGTAGACATCTCGAGCTTGAATTTGAACACAAATTTTGAATTTTTTCAACAATAGTCAAGGGAGTTATTGTTGTTTGAATATAGCCCATCGAGTTACCCGAAATTCGGATTCCACGTATGTGCCGATAGAAGGGTGTGATACTGGAAGTCTAATGTTCCGTTGACAAACTCGGTTTTAAAATATTTTTCCTATAGTGCGAGATCAATTCATACAAAATCAAATTTTGGGTAAAACACATGTTAGTAGCTAGTTATTCACGAGATTTAATAGCATTGAAAATGTGCTGAAAAGTGACATTTGTTCACCGTTTTGACAATAACTTTTGAACGGTAAGGAATTCATGGACGTGGTCTGAACCGTTTAGAAAGTAGATATCCCGAGCTTGAATTTGTACACAAATTTTGAATTTTTTCGATAAAAATGAGGAGAGTTATTGTCATTTGAATATGGCCCTTTCCCGATATTCGGATTCAACATATGTGCTGATAGAAGGGTGTAAAACTGGAAATCTGACGTTCAGTTGAAAATTTTAGTTTTAAAATATTTTTCCTATATCACGAGATCAATCCACAAAAAATTAATTTTTTGGTAAACTATATGTTAGTAGCTAGTTATTCACGAGACTTAATCGCTTTGAAAATGTGTTGAAATGTGACATTTGTTCACCGTTTTGACAATAACTTTTGAACTGGAAGGAATTCGTAAATGTCTTATGAATATTTTAGAAAGTAGACATTCCAAGCTTGAATTTGAACACAAATTTTGAATTTTTTCGACAAAAATCAAGAGAGTTATTGTTGTTTGAATATGGCCCATCAAGATATCTGAATTTGGATTCCACCTATGTGTCGATTGTATGACTACTCTTATATCAAAACTACTCTCCCTTTTTGTCACGAGTGACAAAGGGTAAGTACATCAAGTAGACATCTCATCATCACTGGGTGAGCTAGCACCATCGTCCTCATCAGCATCATCATTGCTAGAGCCATTGTCATTCTCATCCTTAGAGGCTAGTGGAGAAGGAGAAGAAGCAACAGTGAAACCATCCATGACAGCCTGTGGTTGTGCGATATGACCTACATGGGTGTGCACGTGACACAACTCATCACTGAGAGTGTTAAGGCCAGCATCCATGCGCATAAGCTGTGCCATGATGGCCTCAAGAGTCACTCCACCTGCAGAAGACGAAGGAGCGGATGGAGCGGTAGAAGCTGGAGGAGCGGCCGTTTCGATCTGAGTCTGCCTCGAGCGAAGCTGTGCATCACTCCGTTTAACGGTAGCGACGTTAATGGCACCCATAACAGGAAAGTGATCAGAATCAGGAAAAGAGACCAAAAAATGGCGAAGGATCCTTGTGATAGCCGAAGGAAAAATGAGCTTATCACAGGTCGCCGTATCCATATAGACATCTATAAGGGATAAGATGAAGTGAGAGGGGAAGTCGATAGAGATATCCTCTAAAAGGGATAACAAAAATCGAGCACATGGCTTTGTGATAGTGTTATAGTGAGACAATGGATGGAGAACAAATGTCATCACCATGTTTAGGAATCTTAGACCTTTAGCAAAGGCCGAGCAAGGGGTGTTTTGACGGTCACCCCAAGAAGGTGTCTCACAAAATAGAGACGAGAGTTTGTCTTTAGACACAGTCCTCAAATGCTCGCAGCCAAGGTAGTCAGGATGCGCTACCCTAGGAATGTGTAGTACCTCGGAGACAATCTTCAGAGTAACTACAATGCGAGTACCTCGAATGCGAGAGAATAAATGAGGTACAGAAGTATCAAATCCGTGCTTGTTGGAGTAAAACTCATGTATGATCACGGAAGGGCACGTGACCGGGGCGCCACACAGTGACTTCCAACCCCGATTGTAGATGACAGTGGGTAGGTCAATATTGGAAAAATCCGATAAGATGACTTGGCGTTTTGTATGAATGCCTCGTTAAGAAAAGTTCTCCGAAAAGTCCTTTCGGGCTTTATCATCATGGAACCAAACATGGGAAGGTGTAGGATCAGAGGAAGAAGATGCCCCAGAACGAAAAGGGTTCTGGGACGGAGTAGATTTGCGTTTGGGTGCCATGAAGCAACTAACACAAGAAAGAGAGATAGAGGGAGAGAGAGAGACAATCAAAAAAGCATCAACAAGACACAATATACAAAAATATAAAAACTTGAAGGTACGTATGCATGAAAATACATGAACATATGACATGCAAACTTAAATACATCATGGGCTCAGCCCAATCCAAACCTACCAGCACACAACATTGCAACAAAGTAAACACATCTAAAATGCATGAAACATTGTTATAATGCAAATGTGATGCAATGCATGAACATATAGGATAATTTACACAAAACCCATCCCAAAAATTTCACAAAAACTTCATCAATTTTGAAAAACCCCAAAATATTTTCAAAAACCCAAAACCTAGATCTAAATGCATGAAATGCATGAAGAATAAGAGATCATACCAAGTGATTTGAGACAAGAAAAGGCTGAAAATCACATGGGTTGAAGGTTTTGAGAGAGAAAAGTGTGTTTGGGAGGTGAAACTACTGAAAACAATCGAGAGAGATCGAGAAAAGTGAAGCTGAAATCGTGCTGACCCTTTAAATAGAAGATTCATAATTCTCGATGGATCGAGAGCTATCGAGAGCTATTGAGATTTAAAGACGCGCTTTTTAGCTGTCAAAGATCTATCGAGTATCTAACGAGAGGTGTCCACAACAAAGATTCTCGATGGATCGAGGTAGCTATTGAGCATCCAGAAGGTTTCTCGATGGATCGAAGTAGCTATCGAGAGCTATTGAGAATGCAATAAAAAGTAGCTAAAGGGTCTCGATAGATAGCCTAGTTGTCGAGAGGTATCGAGATAGCTATCAAGATTGCTTAAAAACAATTTTTCAAGAAGAGAAAAACACAAATATGAATGCAATCAAGCATGCTACACAACCAAAGATCCAATCAACATTTTAAGCTCTCAAAATCATCTTTCAACAATAAAAGCATGTCAAGCACATAGATCCAGAAACACACACACACACTAAACAAGTCCAACCAATTTTATATTTCAAAAACAAGTTAAGACAGTTTAGTGAGCATACATTAACACATGTATTCCTTGTGATGGCCAAATCACATTATACCTGCACATGTATCAAAAGTAGCAATGAATTTTGTGTGTTGTGTGTGAAGAACATCGCAAGATTGCATAAGTGTCTTCATGTTATGATGATTTGAGATATGAGAAAATCACATTAACTCACACACAATCATAACTATTTGATGGGGATTATCACCTTCGAGGTATATCCTATAACTCCCACATCTCCTAGAATACACGCTTGCGATCATATATAAAGCATTGGATTTTTTTTGCTTTTTATTTTCTTTGCATATTTTTCTTTTAAGCAAATCATGCATGGGCGTATAAGAGATAGAAAAGAATTACCCAATGATGTTAAGCTTTTGACATTCCACTTTTGCTATGCCGAAACATACAAATGTTATTTTATGATTGGCGGGCAACAGTGATGAGATAGTTATCTATGCCTTTCTCTTAGGATTTTTTAGTCCTTTCCCTCAAAAAGAGTGATGTGAGTGTTAAATACAAGAGATTACTTAACCTTACTCATCACAAGTACGAGCCACAAAGCTCACTTACTTAGTTGTGCATAGAGATGCTCATCTAAGCTACAAATGATACAAAGTTTAGAAAACTTTGTTTCGATGGCTATCCAAGGTACACAAGTACTAATGTACACAAACACACACTGTTTTTGTATTTTTTTTTTCAATTTTTTATTTTATTTTATATGAAAAACAAAATAAAGCAAAACTGAAAAGTAAGCAAACAAAAACATGTTAAACAAAGCAATGCGTAAAATTAGACTGACTCAAAACATGAAAGCAAGACACACAAGTAATGCAAAAACAAAAACAAGAAAGGGAGAGAGAGAAAAAGTGACAGAATCACTTGGAGCCTTTTTCCTTGTACACCTTGAAAGAACTTTTCCGTTTAGCAAACCCTTGATCTGGCGGTGAGAGGGAAGAATTTAAACTGTTTAAGTTCGAAAGGAACATGAGGGCTTTGAGAAGATCTCCAAGAGGAGCAAAGGAGGATGGAATCTGATTCTGGTTTCCCGACGCGATCATGCTGTTGCTCTGTTGAGTGACTAAACACTTATAGCAATTAGGTCGAGTGTATCCAGCTGCTCCGCAGTGATGACAAAAATGTTACTTTTTCTATTTGGGCTTTTGAGTATTTCCCTTCGTAGCCTTAGGGTTCTTAATCTCTTTCCTATCAAGCTTAGGAGGTGCTCCTAAGATAGATTTACCCTTGTCTATGTTCTCACTAGCTAATTCATTTTTAACATCATTGTTCTCAGTTTCAATATTATTAGCAGAAGGAACAAAAATAGTAGAACTAGAAGTAGCAATACTAGGAGAAGAGAAATCATACCCTAAATCGGTTCGATCAAAAGCAGATTTCTGAAGACTAAGCAGCTCATCAAGCTTTGCACTTGAAATTCTTTCCAACTGGGCTCTGACTTGGAACAGTTCTGCCTCAAGTTTCTTAGTATTTTCAGCCAATAAATTATTCTCAAATCTCAGTGCTCTAATGGTCTGATTTGCTTCATCAAAGTTTGTGGAAATTTCTTCTTGTTCAAGCTCCATTTCACTAAGCTTCTTGGTGGCCAACCTATACAACTTTTCATGCTTTTCTGAGACCTCGTATAACTTTGCATAGGCTGTGTGGATGTCATCTTGTTCATCCATCTTTTCAAACTTAGACTCCACCAATTCCTCTTTTTCATCCACATCTTCAACAATCCCCTCAGTAGGATTTACAGTGGCAGTGAAGGCATTTAGGATTCCATTATCCTCATTATCAGAATCATCCTCAGGCTTAGTGTTGCTCAACATAGCAGCAAGTGCCTTACTCTTCCCAATAGTCTTGAGATACGTAGGGCACTCTTATTTCATGTGACCGAAGCCTTGACACCCAAAGCATTTTGGCCTTGAGTAAACAGTGTACTGACCGCCATCCCTAGCATCCTTCTTTTGGTTGTCTTGGCTTTTGAACTGCAAAGAACTGGATTGCCTACGGTCCTTGTCGAAGCCCTTCCCATTTGCATTCTTCATGAACTTCTTGAATTGCCTTGTAATGTAGGACTTCATTTTGGAAACTTCATCTTCTGAAGACTCATCCATGTCACCACTCTTGGCCTTCAATGCCATGCTCTTGCTCTTGCTTGATTTCCTTATCCTTGTCAAACCCAGCTCATAGGTCTGTAGATTTCCAACCAACTCTGTCAAAGGAATTTTATCAATATCCTTTGATTCCTAAATCGCGGTGATCTTGGAATGAAATCTCTCGAGTAGAGATCTGAGCACTTTTCTCACAATCTTGGGTTCAGGAATAGTTTCCCCAAGATTAAAAGCGGAGTTCACTATGTCCTTGAGCTTGGCATAGAACTCATCGAATAACTCATCCTCCTCCATCTTAATCTCTTCAAAGCTTGTAGTAAGGCTCTAAAGCTTTGAATCCCTGACAGCCTTGGTTCCTTCATAGGTTGTCTAGAGAATGGTCCATGCTTCCTTAGCAGTTTTAGTAGAGGATATCTTCTTAAATTCCTCATTCGTGACTGCACTGAATAGAGCATTCAATGCCTTGCTGTTGAAGTTTGCCGCCTTGATCTTAGCATCATCTTAGTCGTCCGGTGCTTCCGTAGGCTTGGTCCAACCTATCTCCACAGCTTACCACACTCTTTCATCTAATGACTGCAAGAAAGCTCTCATCCGTACTTTCCAGTATGCATAGTTAGTGCCATCAAATAAAGGAGGTATAATAAGAGACTGTCCTCTATCCATGACAAACAGGGGTCAGTGGATCACACAGTAAAGATTAAAACATAATCAGAGTGTGCCTGCTCTGATACCACTTAAAAGGCCAAGAATGTATTAACCCCTTGTGATAAATTAACCAATTTATTTAGCCAAGTTAATTAATTAATTCAATTAATATGCAAAATGCGTGGTAGTACAAACAAATCACCAATTAACTAAAGTGCAATGGAAATTAAATTGACACGGTGATTTGTTTACAAATAGGGAAAACCTACACGGCAAAAACCCCACCGGGTGATTTTAAGGTCACCACTCCTGAGAATCCATTATTATCAAAATAAGCGGTTACAAGTAAAGGAATCCTAGTACCTTATACCAACCTACAATTGAACCCTTACCCCAATACCCAATTGGACTTGTTATGTAGTGACAATCTCTCCTTTTTCAATGCACGGCTCCCAGTACGTGACTAACCAATAGATGCGCGGGTCCCACTACGTGACTTAATCACCAAATTGAGAAAGATGGTGGCTGAAAAGTTCTTCAGTTCATCACACGATGGAGATCAAGAAGCTCCTTGGTCACAAAACCCTACGGTGTACAAACACAGTAGCTTCTTCAAGAGAAAGATGAACTAAGGCAAATTCTGTCTCCGGTCAGAATTTGCATGAACAAAACTTTGCTCTACACTCGTGCAACTTGTGTCCCCTTTGACGGCCCTTAAAATAATCCTTATAGATGTTTAGGGTTGTGAGAAAAGAATGCCTAAACACATAATCACGGATTGGATGCAAAACAGAACTGAAAATCTGTTTTTCATAAATCTTGACAGATACCTTATCTATCGAGCAGGTGTCGAGCCTCGGGCTGAAACAACTCTTTAAGCCTCGATAGATATTAGCTGTCGGGCTTTAATGAACAACACTTCTTCACTTATTTCTTGGATAGATTTTCATAGTTTTAACACTTGAACTTGAAACCTTGTTCCTTGAAGCATTAAACACATCCTATATCTACTCAATTACAAATAAAGAACGTTTTATCAAAGGATTAGCCAATTACATAAAATATTGACATATGTTCCTAACATGATTCACATATGTCCTAACACCGTTGACGAATTTGGTTTCAAAATATTTTTCCTATACCTCGAGATCAATCCACACAAAATCAAAGTTTTGGTAAAAAATACGTTAGTGGCAAGTTATTCATGAGATAAAATCGCTTTGAAAACGTGTTGAAAAGTGACATTTGGTCCCCGTTTTAACAATAACTTTTGAACGGTATGGAATTCTTTGACGTGGCCTAAATGTTTTAGAAATTAGACTTTCTGAGCTTGAATTTCAATACAAATTTTGAATTTTTTCTGCTCAGATCAAGAGAGTTATTGTCGTTTGAATATGGCCTACCAAGTTACCTGAAATTCAGAATCCAACTGTGCTGATAGAAGGGCATAGAAATGGAAGTCTAACGTTCCGTTGACGAATTTGGTTTTAAAATATTTTTCCTATACCTTGAGATCAATCCACACAAAATCAAATTTCTGGTAAAAAATACGTTTGTGGCTAGTTATTCACGAGACGAAGTCGCTTTGAAAATGTGTTGAAAAGTGACCTTTGGTCACCGTTTTGACAATAACATTTGAAGGGTAAGGAATTCTTAGACGCAGTGTACATGTTTTAGAAAGTAGACATTTTGAGATTGAATCTCAACACAAATTTTGAATTTTTTCGGTGCAAATAAAGAGAGTTATAGTCTTTTGAATTTGGCCCAACGAGTTTCCCGAAATTCGGATTCCAAATATGTGCCGATAGATGAGTGTAAAAATGGAGGTCAAACGTTCCCTTGACGAATTTGGTTTTAAAATATTTTTCCTATACCTCAAGATCAGTTCACACAAAATCAAAGGTTTGGTAAAAAAAAAGGATAGTGGCTAGTTATTCACGAGACTAAATTACTTTTAAAATGTGTTGAAAACTGACCTTTGGTCACCGTATAGACAATAACTTATGAACAGTAAGGAATTCTTGGACGCAGACTGAATGTTTTAGAAAGTAGACATTCCGAATTTGAATTTAATCACAAATTTTGAATTTTTATGGTGCAAATCAAGAGAGTTATTGTGATTTGAATATGGACCACCGAGTTACCCAAAATTCGGATTCCAACAATATGTCAATAGAAGGGCATAAAAATGGAAGTCTAACATTCCGTTGACGAATTTGGCTTTAAAATATTTTTCCTATACCTCGAGATCAATCCTCTTTCCCACACAAAATCAAATTTTTGGAAAAAAATACGTTAGTGGCTAGTTATTCATGAGACTAAATTGCATTGAAAATGTGTTGAAGAGTGACCTTTGGTCACCATCTTGACAATAACATTTGAATGGTAAGGAATTCTTAGACTATGTCTACATGTTTTAGAAATTAGACATTCCAAGCTTCAATTTCAACACAAATTTTGTACTCTTTCGGTGCAAATCAAGAGAGTTATTGACGTTTAAATATGACCCACCGAGTTATCTGAAAGTCAGATTCCAAATATGGGCGGTAGATGCGTGTAAAAATGGAAGTCTAACATTTCGTTGACGAATTTGGTTTTAAAATATCTTTCCTATATCTTGAGATCAATCCATAAAAAATCAAATTTTTGGTAAAAAATATGTTAGTGGCTAGTTATTCATGAGAGTAAATCTCTTTGAAAACGTGTTGAAAAGTGACCTTTGGTCACCGTTTTTATAATAACTTTTGAACGGTTAGGAATTCATTGACGCAACTTGAATGTTTTAGAAATTAGACATTCTGAGCTTGAATTTCAACCCAAATTTTGAATTTTTTGGACAAAAATCATGAGAGTTATTTTCATTTGAAAAATGGCCCACCAAGTTATCTAAAATTCGGATTCCAACTATGTGCCAATAGAAGGGCGTAAAAATGGAAGTCGAACCTTTTTTTCACGGATTTGGTTTCAAAATATTATACCTATACCTCAAGAACAATCCACTCAAAATCAAACTTTTGGAAAAAAATACGTTAGTAGTAGCTAGTTATTCATGAGAGTAAATCGCTTTGAAAATGTGTTGAAAACTGACCTTAGGTCACTGTTTTGAGAATAACTTTTGAACGGTAAGGAATTCTTTGACACAATATGAATGTTTTAGAATGTAGACATTCAGAGCTTGAATTTTAACATAAATTTTGAATTTTTTTTGAAACAAATCATGAGAGCTATTGTAGTTTGAAAAATGCCCCACCGAGTTACCTGAAATTCAGATTCCATCTATATGCCGATAGAAGGGCATAGAAATGGAAGTCTATTATATTTTTCAAGGATTTGGTTTTAAAATATTTTTCTTATACCTCGAGATCTATCCACAAAAAATCAAATTTTTCGTGAAAAATATGTTAGTGGCTAGTTATTCACGAGACTAAATCACTCTGAAAATGTGTTGGATAGTGACCTTTGGTCACTGTTTTGACAATAACTTTGGAACGGTAAGGAATTCATTGGCGTGGTCTTAATATTTTAGAAAGTAAACATTCTGAGCTAGAATTTCAACACAAATTTTGAATTTTTTTGACAAAAATCATGAGAGTTATTGTTGTTTGAAAAATGGCCCATCAAGTTACCCAAAACTCAGATTCCAACTATGTGCCGATAGAAGGGCGTAAAAAGGAAAGTCTAAAGTTTCGTTGAGGAATTTGGTTTTAAAATATTTTTCCTATACCTCGAGATCCATCCACAAAAAATCAAAATTTTCGTGAAAAATATGTTAGTGGCTGGTTATTCACGAGACTAAATCATTGAAAAAGTGTTGAAAAGTGACCTTTGGTCACCGTTTTGACAATAACTTTTGAAAGGTAAGGAATTCTTAGGCACGACCTGAAAGTTTTAGAAAGTAGACATTCAGAATTTGAATTTCGACACAAATTTTGAATTTTTTTGGCTCAAATTAGGAGAGTTATTGTCATTTGACTATGGCCCACCGAGTTACCCAAAATTCGGATTCCAACTATATGCCGATAAAAGGGCGAAAAAAATGAAAGTCTAACGTTTTTTTTACGGATTTGGTTTTAAAATATTATACCTATACTTTGAGAACAATCTACTGAAAATCAAACTTTAGGGGAAAAAAAAAAAACTTTAGTGGCTAGTTTATTCACGAGACTAAATTGCTTTGAAAATGTGTTGAAAAGTGACCTTTCGTCACCATTTGGACAATAATTTTTGAATGGTAAGGAATTCTTTGACACGGTTTGAATGTTTTAGAAAGTAAATATTCCGAGATTGAGTTTCAACACAAATTTTGAATTTTTTCGATACAAATCATGAGAGTTATTGATGTTTGACCTATACCTTGAGAACAATCCACCCGAAATCAAAATTTTGGAAAAAAATACGTTATTAGGTAGTTATTCAGGAGACTAAATCACATTGAAAATGTATTGAAGAGTGTTCTTTGGTTACCGTTTTGACAATAACTTTTGAAAGGTAAGGAATTCTTTGACGCGGTCCTAATGTTTTAGAAAGTAGACATTTTGAGCTTGATTGTCAACACAAATTTTGAATTTTTTTTTACGCAAATCATGAGAGTTATTGTCGTTTGAAAAATGGCCCACCGAGTTACCCAAAATTCAGATTCCAATTACGTTCTGATAGAAGGGCGTAAAATGAAAGTCTAACATTTTTTTTCACGGATTTGGTTTTAAGATATTATACCTATACCTCGAAAACAATCCACTCAAAATCAAACTTTTGGAAAAAAATAAGTTAGTGGCTAGTTTATTCATAAGACTATATTGGTTTGAAAATGTGTTGAAAAGTGACATTTGGTCACCGTTTTGACAATAACTTTTGAACGGTAAGGAATTCTTTGATGCGGCCTAAATGTTTTAGAAATTAGGCATTTTGAGCTTGAATTTTGTCATAAATTTTGAATTTTTTCCACTCAGATCAAGAGAGGTATTGTTGTTTGAGTATGGCCCATCGAGTTACCTGAAATTTGGAATCCAGCTATGTGCCGATAGAAGGGCAAAAAAATGGAAGTCTAACATTCCGTTGACGAATTTGGTTTTAAAATATTTTTCCTATACCTCGAGATCAATCCACACAAAATCAAACTTTTGGTAAAAAATACGTTAATGGCTAGTTATTCACGATACTAAATCAATTTGAAAAAGCGATGAAAAGTGACCTTTGGGCACCCTTTTGACAATTACTCTGGAAGGCAAGGAATTCTTAGATGCAGCTTGAATGTTTTAGATGGTAGACATTCCGAATTTGAATTTCAACACAAATTTTTAATTTTTTTGGCACAAATCAAGAGAGTTATTGCCGTTTGAAAAATTCCCCACTGAGTTACCTAAATTCATATTCCACCTATATGCCAATAGAAGGGCGTAAAAGTGGAACTCTAACGTTTTTTTTTTCACGGATTTGGTTTCAAAATATTTTTTCTATACCTCAAGATCAATCCACACAAAATCAAATTTTTGGTAAAAATATGTTAGTGGCTAGTTATTCATGAGACTAAATTGGTTTGAAAAAGTGTTGAAAAGTGACCTATGGTCACTCTTTTGACAATAACCTTTGAAAGGTAAGGAATTCTTAGACGTGGCCTAAATGTTTTAGAAAGTAGACATTCCGAATTTGAATTTCAACACAAATTTTGAATTTTTTCTGCGCAAATCAAGAGAGTTACTGTCGTTTGAATATGGCCCACCGAGTTACCTGAAATTTAGATTCCAAATATGGGCTGATAGATGGGCATAAAAATGGAAGTCTAACGTTCCGTTGACGAATTTGGTTTTAAAATATCTTTTCTATACCTTGAGATCAATCCACACAAAATCAAATTTTTGGTAAAAAATATGTTAGTGGCTAGTTATTCACGAGACTAAATTGCTTTGAAAATGTGTTGAAAAGTGATCTTTGGTCACTGTTTTTACAATAACTTTTGAACGGGTAGACATTCATTGATGCGACATGAATGTTTTAGAAAGTAGAGATTTCAAGCTTGAATTTCAGCACAAATTTTGAATTTTTTCGACAAAAATCATGAGAGTTATTATTGTTTGACCTATACCTCAAGAAAAATCCACCCGAAATCAAATTGTTGGAAAAAAAATTACTTTATAAGCTAGTTATTCACGAGGCTAAATCACTTTGAAAATGTGTTGAAAAGTGACCTTTGGTAACCGTTTTGAAAATAACTTTGGAACGGTAAGGAATTCTTTGATGCGGTTTGAATGTTTTAGAAAATAGACATCCCGAGCTTGAATTTCGACACAAATTTTGAATTATATCGGCTAAGATCAAGAGAGGTATTTTCGTTTGAATATGGCCCACCAAGTTACATGAACTTCGGAATCTAGCTATGTGCCGATAGAGGGGAAAAAAAATGGAAGTCTAACGTTTCGTTGACGAATTTGGTTTTAAAATATTTTTCCTATACTTCGAGATCCATCCACAGAAAATCAAATTTTGGGTGAAAAATACATTAGTGACAAGTTATTCACGAGACTAAATCGGTTTGAAAAAGTGTTGAAAACTGACCTTTGGTAACCCTTTTGACAATAACTTTTTAAAGGTAAGGAATTCTTAGATGCGGCCTGAATGTTTTAGAAAGTAGACATTCCGAATTTGAATTTCAACACAAATTTTGAATTTTTTTGGCAAAAATTAAGATAGTTATTGTCATTTGAATATGACCCACTGAGTTATCCGAAATTCGGATTCCAACTATGTGTAGATAAAAGAGCGTAAATATGGAAGTCTAATGTTTTTTTTTTCACGGATTTGGTTTTAAAATATCGTACCTATACCTCAAGACCAATCCATGCAAAATCAATTTTTTGGTAAAAAATATGTTAGTGGCTAGTTATTCACGAGACTAAATCGCTTTGAAAATGTGTTGAAAAGTGATCTTTGGTCACTGTTTTTACAATAAGTTTTGAACGGGTAGACATTTATTGATGCGACCTGAATGTTTTAGAAAGTAGAGATTTCAAGCTTGAATTTCAGCACAAATTTTGAATTTTTTCGACAAAAATCATGAGAGTTATTATTGTTTGACCTATACCTCAAGAACAATCTACCAAAAATCAAACTTTAGGAAAAAAATATGTTAGTGGCAAGTTATTCACGAGACTATATCACTTTGAAAATGTGTTGAAAAGTGACCTTTGGTCACCGTTTTGACAATAACTTTTGAACGTTATGGACTTCTTTGATGCAGCCTGAATGTTTTACAACTTAGACATTCCGAGCTTGAATTTCGACACAAATTTTGAATTTTTTCGACTCAGCTCAAGAGAGGTATTGTCATTCGAATATGGCCCACCGAGTTACCTGAAATTCGTAATCCAGCTATGTGTTGATAGAAGGTCGAAAAAATGGAAGTCTAATGTTTCATTGACGAATTGGGTTTTAAAATATTTTTCCTTTACCTCGAGATCAATCCACACAAAATCAAATTTTTGGTAAAGAATACTTTAGTGGCTAGTTATTTACGAGACTAAATCAATTTGAAAATGTGTTGAAAAGTGACTTTTGGTCATCGTTTTGACAATAACTTTTGAACGGTGAGGAATTCTTTGATGCGGTCTGAATGTTTTGGAAAGTAGAAACTTCGAGCATGAATTCAACACAAATTTTGAATATTTTTTGGCACAAATCATGAGAGTTATTGTCGTTTGAAAAATGGCCCACCGAATTATCCGAAATTCGGATTCCGAATATGTGTTGATAAAAGGGTGTAAATACGGAAGTCTAACGTTTTTTTTTTCATGGATTTGGTTTAATAATATCGTACCTATACCTCAAGACCAATCCATGCAAAATCAAATTTTTGGAAAAAAATACGTTAGTGGCTAGTTTATTCATGAGACTAAATCGCTTTGAAAATGCGTCAAAAAGTGACATTTGGTCACCGTTTTGACAATAACTTTTGAACGGTAAGGAATTCTTAGACGTTGTTTGTCTATTTTAGAAAGTAGACGTTCCGAGCTTAAATTTTGACACAAATTTTGAATTTTTTTGGACACAAATCAGGAGAGATATTGTTGTTTGAAAAATGGCCCAACGAGTTACTCGAAATTCGGATTCAAACTATGTGCCAATAGAAGGGCATAAAAATGGAAGTCTAACGTTTTTTTCACGAATTTGGTTTTAAAATATTATACCTCTACCTTGAGACCAATCCACACAAAATCAAATTTTAAAAAAATACATTAGTGGCAAATTATTCACGGGATTAATTCGCTTTGAAAATGTGTTGAAAAGTGACCTTTAGTCACCATTTTGACAATAACTTTTGAACGGTAAGGAATTCTTTGACGCGGTCTGAATGTTTTGGAAAGTAGATATTCCAAGCTTGAATTGCAACACAAATTTTGAATTTTTTCGGCAAAAATTGTGAGAGTTATTGTCGTTTGAAAAATGGCCCACCGAATTATCCAAAATTCGGATTCCAACTATTTGCCGATAGGAGGGCCTAAAAATGGAAGTCTAACGTTTGTTTCACGAATTTGGTTCTAAAATGTTATACCTATACCTCAGGACCAATCCACAAAGAATCAAATTTTATGGAAAAAAATACGTTAGTGGCAAGTTATACACGAGACTAAATCATTTTGAAAATGTGTTGAAAAGTGACATTTGGTCACCGTTTTGACAATAACTTTTGAACGATGAGGACTTTTTTGATGCGGTCTGAATGTTTTGGAAATTAGACATTCCAAGCTTGAATTCAACACTAATTTTGATTTTTTTCGGTATTAATCATGAGAGTTATTGTCATTTGAAAAATGGCCCACCGAACTATCCCAAATTCTGATTCCAACTGTGTGCCGATAGAAGGGCGTAAATATGGAAGTCTAATGTTTTTTTTCACGGATTTGGTTTTAAAATATTGTTCCTATACCACGAGACCAATCCACACAAAATCAATTTTTTGGAAAATAAAATGTTAGTGGCTAGTTACTCACGAGACTAAATCGCTTTGAAAATGCATTGAAAAGTGACCTTTGGTCACCGTTTTGACAATAACTTTTGAACGATAAGGAATTCTTTGACACGGTCTGTATGTTTTAGAAAGTAGACATTCCAAGTTTGAATTTGATCAAAAATTTTGAATTTTTTCAACATAAATCATAAGAGTTTTTGTTGTCTAAAAAATGGCCCACCGAGTTACCCAAAATTCGAATTCCAGCTATGTGCCGATAGAATGGCGTAAAAATGGAAGTCTAACGTTTTGTTCATGAATTTGGTTTTAAAATATTATACCTATACCTTGGGATAAATCCACACAAAATCAAATTTTTGGAAAAAAATACGTTAGTGGTTAGTTATACACGAGACTAAATCGTTTTGAAAATGTGTTGAAAAGTGACCTTTGGTCACCGTTTTGACAATAACTTTTGAACGGTGAGGAATTATTTGGCGCGGTTTGAATGTTTTGGAAAGTGGACATTCCAAGCTTGAATTCAACACTAATTTTGAATTTTTTTGGCACTAATCATGAGAGTTATTGTCATTTGAAAAATGGCCCACCGAATTATCCCAAATTCTGATTCCAACTGTGTGCCGATAGAAGGGCGTAAATATGGAAGTCTAATGTTTTTATTTCACGGATTTGGTTTTAAAATATTGTTCCTATACCTCGAGACCAATCCACACAAAATCAATTTGTTGGAAAATAAAATGTTAGTGGCTAGTTACTCACAAGACTAAATCGCTTTGAAAATGCGTTGAAAAGTGACCTTTGGTCACCGTTTTGACAATAACTTTTGAACGGTAAGAAATTCTTTGACGCGGTCTGTATGTTTTAGAAAGTAGACATTCCAAGTTTGAATTTGATCAAAAATTTTGAATTTTTTCAACATAAATCATGAGAGTTTTTGTTGTCTAAAAAATGGCCCACCGAGTTACCCAAAATTCGAATTCCAACTATGTGCCGATAGAATGGCGTAAAAATGGAAGTCTAAAGTTTTGTTCACGAATTTGGTTTTAAAATATTATACCTATACCTTGGGATAAATCCACACAAAATCTAATTTTTGGAAAAAAATATGTTAGTGGTTAGTTATACACGAGGCTAAATCGTTTTGAAAATGTGTTGAAAAGTGACCTTTGGTCACCGTTTTGACAATAACTTTTGAACAGTGAGGAATTATTTGGCGCGGTCTGAATGTTTTGGAAAGTGGACATTCCAAGCTTGAATTCAGCACTAATTTTGAATTTTTTTGGCACTAATCATGAGAGTTATTGTCATTTGAAAAATGGCCCACCGAATTATCCCAAATTCTGATTCCAATTGTGTGCCGATAGAAGGGCGTAAATATGGAAGTTTAATGTTTTTTTTTTTTCACGGATTTAGTTTTAAAATATTGTTCCTATACCTCGAGACCAATCCACACAAAATCAATTTGTTGGAAAATAAAATGTTCGTGGCTAGTTACTCACAAGACTAAATCGCTTTGAAAATGCGTTGAAAAGTGACCTTTGGTCACCGTTTTGACAATAACTTTTGAACGGTAAGGAATTCTTTGACGCGGTCTGTATGTTTTAGAAAGTAGACATTCCAAGTTTGAATTTGATCAAAAATTTTGAATTTTTTCAACATAAATCATGAGAGTTTTTGTTGTCTAAAAAATGGCCCACCGAGTTACCCAAAATTCGAATTCCAACTATGTGCCGATAGAATGGCGTAAAAATGGAAGTCTAAAGTTTTGTTCACGAATTTGGTTTTAAAATATTATACCTATACCTTGGGATAAATCCACACAAAATCTAATTTTTGGAAAAAAATACGTTAGTGGTTAGTTATACACGAGACTAAATCGTTTTGAAAATGTGTTGAAAAGTGACCTTTGGTCACCGTTTTGACAATAACTTTTGAAAGGTGAGGAATTATTTGGCGTGGTCTGAATGTTTTAGAAAGTGGATATTCCAAGCTTGAATTCAACTCTAATTTTGAATTTTTTTGGCACTAATCATGAGAGTTATTGTCATTTGAAATATGGCCCACCGAATTATCCCAAATTCTAATTCCAATTGTGTGCCGATAGAAGGGCGTAAATATGGAAGTCTAATGTTTTTTTTTTCATGGATTTGGTTTTAAAATATTGTTCCTATACCTCGAGACCAATCCACACAAAATCAATTTGTTGGAAAATAAAATGTTAGTGGCTAGTTACTCACGAGACTAAATCGCTTTGAAAATGCGTTGAAAAGTGACCTTTGGTCACCGTTTTGACAATAACTTTTGAACGGTAAGGAATTCTTTGACGCGGTCTGTATGTTTTAGAAAGTAGACATTCCAAATTTGAATTTGATAAAAAATTTTGAATTTTTTCAACAAAATCATGAGAGTTTTTGTTGTCTAAAAAATGGCCCACCGAGTTACCCAAAATTCGAATTCCAACTATGTGCCGATAGAATGACGTAAAAATGGAAGTCTAATGTTTTGTTCACGAATTTGGTTTTAAAATATTACACCTATACCTTGGGATAAATCCACACAAAATCAAATTTTTGGAAAAAAAATACGTTAGTGGTTAGTTATACATGAGACTAAATCATTTTGAAAATGTGTTGAAAAGTGACCTTTGGTCACCGTTTTGACAATAACTTTTGAACGGTGAGGAATTATTTGACGCGGTCTGAATGTTTTGGAAAGTGGACATTCCAAGCTTGAATTCAACACAAATTTTGAATTTTTTTGGCACAAATCATGAGAGTTATTGTTGTTTGAAAAATGGCCCACCAAATTATCCCAAATTCGGATTCAAACAATGTGCCGATAGAAGGGTGTAAATATGGAGGTCTAACTTTTTTTTCACAGGTTTGGTTTTAAAATATTGTACCTATACGTCGAGACCAATCCACACAAAATCAAAATTTTGGAAAAAAATACGTTAGTAACTAGTTATTCACGAGACTAAATCGCTTTGAAAATGCGTGGAAAAGTGACCTTTGGTCACCGTTTTGACAATAACTTTTGAACGGTAAGAAATTCTTTGACACGGTTTGTATGTTTTAGAAAGTAGACATTCCAAGCTTGAATTTGAACAAAAAATTTTAATTTTTTCAACACAAATCATGAGAGTTATTCGTCTAAAAAATGGCCCACCACGTTACCTGAAATTCGGATTCCAACTATGTGCCGATAGAGGGGCGTAAATGTGGAAGTCTAACGTTTCGTTCATGAATTTGGTCTTAAAATATTATACCTATTCCACGAGACCAATCTACATAAAATCAATTTTTTGATAAAAACATGCTAGTGGCTAGTTATTCACGAGGCTAGATTGCTTTGAAAATGTTTTGAAAAGTGACCTTTGGAAACCGTTTTTGTTGGGGGGGCCAAAATTTGACTCCCTACAACCACTCTAAAGAAAGGCCTGCATGGTGTGATGTCGAAAGCCATAAAAGATTTGAATATGTCTTCCTCATCACCAATTGGTTTTGAGGTGGAATGGCATAACTCACGGTCCGACAAATGGTATCTAAGCCAAGGTCACAGGTTCGAGTCTCGGGAGTGTCATTATGAGGGAGGGATTGTTGGGGGGACCACAATTTGGCTCCCTACAACCACGGTAAAAACAGGCCCGCATTGTGTGATGTTGAAAGTCATAAAAGATTTGAGTGTCTTCCTTATCACCCATTGGTTTTGAGGTGGAATGACATAGCTCATGGTCCGACAAATTCTTTGACGCGGTCTGAATGCTTTCAAAAGTAGACATTTCGAGCTTGAATTTGGACACAAATTTTGATTTTTTTTTCGACACAAATCATGAGAGTTATTGTTGATTGAAAAATGGTCCACCAAGTTATTACCCGAAATTTGGATTCCAACTATGTTCCAATAGAAGGGTGTAACAATGGAAGTCTAACGTTTCATTCATGAATTTGGTTTTAAAATATTATACCTATACTTCGAGACCAATCCACACAAAATCAAAATTTTTGGTAAAAAAATACGTTAGTGACAAATTATTCACGGGACTAAATTGTTTTGAAAATGTGTTGAAAAGTGACCTTTGGTCACCTTTTTGAGAAAAACATTTGAAAGGTAAGGAATTCTTTGACGTGGTTTGAATGTTTTGGAAAATAGACATTCCGAGCTTGAATTTGAACACAAATTTTGAATTTTTTCAGCACAAATCAAGAGAGTTATTGTCATTTGAAAAATGGCCCACTAAATTATCCAAAATCCGAATTCCAACTATGTGCCGATAGGAGGGCCTAAAAATGGAAGTTTAACGTTTGTTTCACGAATTTGGTTCTAAAATATTATACTTATACCTCGGGATCAATCCAAACAAAATCAAATTTTTGGAAAAAAATACGTTAGTGGCTAGTTATACACGACACTAAATTGTTTTGAAAATGTGTTGAAAAGTGACCTTTGGTCACCGTTTTGACAATAAATTTTGAACGGTGAGGAATTCTTTGACGTGGTTTGAATGTTTTGGAAAGTAGAAATTCTGAGCTTGAATTAAACACAAATTTTGAATTTTTTTGGCACAAATCATGAGAGTTATTGTCGTTTGAAAAATGGCCCACTGAATTATCCGAAATTCGGATTCCAACTATGTGTCGGTAGAAGGGCGTAAATATGGAAGTCTAACGTTTTTTTTTCATGGATTTGGTTTTATAATATTGTACCTGTACCTCGAATCCAATCCACGTAAAATCAAATTTTTGGAAAAAAATACGTTAGTGGCTAGTTATTCATGAGACTAAATCGCTTTGAAAATGTGTTGAAAAGTGACCTTTGGTCACCATTTTGACAATAACTTTTGAATGGTATGGAATTCTTTGACGCGGTCTATATGTTTTAGAATGTAGACATTCTGAGCTTGAATTTTGACACAAATTTTGAATTTTTTTGGACAAAAATCATGAGAGTTATTGTTGTTTGAAAAATGGCCCACCGAGTTACTCGAAATTCGGATTCCAACTATGTGCCAATAGAAGGGTGTAAAAATGGAAGTCTAATGTTTCATTCACAAATTTGGTTTTAAAATATTATACCTATACCTTGAGACCAATCCACACAAAATCAAATTTTTGGTAAAAAATACGTTAGTGGCAAATTATTCACGGGACTAAATTGCTTTGAAAATGTGTTGAAAAGCTACCTTTAGTCACCGTTTTGATAATTACTTTTGAATGGTAAGGAATTCTTTGACACGGTTTGAATGTTTTGAAAAGTAGACATTCCGAGCTTGAATTAACACAAATTTTGAATTTGTTTGGCACAAATCATGAGAGTTATTGTCGTTTGAAAAATGGCCCACCGAATTATCCCAAATTCGGATTCCAACAATGTGCCGATAGAAGGGCGTAAATATGGAGGTCTAACTTTTTTTTCACGGATTTGGCTTTAAAATATTGTACCTATACCTCGAGACCAATCCACACAAAATCAAATTTTTGGAAAAAAATACTTTAGTGGCTAGTTACTCACGAGACTAAATCGCTTTGAAAACGCATAGAAAAGTGACCTTCGGTCACCGTTTTGACAATAACTTTTGAACGGTAAGAAATTATTTGATGCGGTCTGTATGTTTTAGAAAGTAGACATTCCGAGCTTGAATAAGTCATGAGAGTTATTTGTCTAAAAAATGGCCCACCTAGTTACCAGAAATTCGGATTCCAACTATGTGCCGATAGAAGGGCGTAAAAATGGAAGTCTAACGTTTCATTCATGATTTTGGTTTTAAAATATTATTCTGATACCACGAGACCAATCCACACAAAATCAAATTTCCTGTAAAAAACACGTTAGTGGCTAGTTATTCACGAGACTAAATCACTTTGAAAATGTGTTGAAAAGTGACATTTGGAAACCGGTTTTGTTGGGGGGACCACAATTTGACTCCCTACAACCACTCTAAAGACAGGCCTGTGTGGTGTGATGTTGAAAGTCATAAAAGATTTGAATATGTCTTCCTCATCACCAATTGGTTTTGAGGTGGAATGGCATAGCTCACGATTCGACAAATTCTTTGACGCGGTCTAAATGTTTTATAAAGTAGACATTCCGAGCTTGAATTTTAACACAAATTTTGAATTTTTTCGAAATAAATCATGAGAGTTATTGTCGTTTGAAAAATGCCCCACCGAGTTACTCGAATTTAGATTCCAACTATGTGCTGATAGAAGGGCATAAAAATGGAAGTCTATCATTTTTTTCACGGATTTGGTTTTAAAATATTTTGTTGGAGCAAGTATTAGTTAGAACAGAATTTGTTTTTGCAGGGCTTTAGCTTAGTACTTTAACTCTCAAGACACCACTCACACTTTCACATTGCTCTCTTGCGTGTGCTGTGTCTCTGTCCCAATTCTTTGATCACCAAAGTATTCTCTATGTGCAATGGAGACATCACCTGGTCATAATCTGATTCAATTCAATCTCTCAGACTTGGAGAAAGCAATAAAAGGTTTCAAATCCTCTTACAAGATTGGAGAGGGTGACTTTGGTGCCTTCTACAGAGGCACCATCAAACTAAGTGGGAAAAGTACACCCATCCTTATCCAACAGATTCAAGGACATGTACTTAAAGTCAAGGTTTGTAACCTTTTAAAAAAAAAAAAAAAATAAATATTTTCTTGCACCATCTTCTTCTTCCTCTTTAACATGTATAACTTTTCATCTATTTTCTTCTATATATCTATTTGAATCGATCCCATAAATTTATATTTTTCAGAGTGATCATTCTTGGGTGAAAGAATTAAATACTATTGCAGCAATGAAGCACCAAAACCTTCTAAACTTGGTAGGATATTGCCTTTCAGGGGGTGTCAGATTTGTGGTAGGAGAATGTACATGCATTGGAAGCCTTAGTTACTTTCTCTCCAAGTTGTTACTGTCTTGGGTAAAAAGACTCATTATCGTACATGCTGCTGCCCGGCCTTTGGTGTATTTTCATGATCATCAGGTATATTAATTATTGTTATTAGTAGCATGTGCGTGTGTTTTCCTTGCTGGACTGTGGTATTAAGTAGTTCTTGTTAGGAAAATTTTGATCCCCAAGTAAACTAAAAGATCACCCAAGTAGATTAATTACGTTAATTATGCAAAGGTCCAAAAGTGCTGGACAACTTGATTGGAGTTTCATGGGCTATACGATTCCAGAAGTTGATCCTCATAATAAGATCAAATCCACAGACAATGTATACAGTTTTGGTGTTATTCTGCTGGAAATAATCACCGGCAAGACTGCTTTCGACGTTAATAGGCCTAAGAATGAGAGGAATCTAGTGGAGTGGATCAAATCTTCTGTGTCTAGATATGAAACCAAGCTGGCATAGATTATGGACCCCAACCTTATAGGCACATCTAGGTGTATAAAATCTGCTATGAGAGTTTTGACATTGTCTAGCAAGTGCACAGAGGAAGACCTAAAAAAGCGTCCCAACATGAGTCAAGTTCTTAAGGAGCTTGCCCCAATTATGGAAGAATATAAAAAAATTCATAATGAATTTGTTTTAATGGAGAGACAAGCAGAACCTGATGCTATGTTGTGTACTGGAGTTGCAGATGTAATAGTACACCTGATTGCGGCCTTACTCAGCGGATTGTTGTCATAGACTCATGACTCATGAGATGTGCAAGAGAATTTCAAACTCCTTGTATGAAGCAAATATATGTTATTGCTTGTAACTATACTGCTATAACTTATTGTTGTGTGAAGCAAATATATGTAATTGGTTGTAACTGTTACTGCTATTGTTAGATTGAGCAGTTTAAAGCCAAAAAGGGACATACTAATACATATATGAAACACTATAAACTTAAAAATAAATGATACGCAGAAAACACTTGTTTCATGTGCAATGGAAAACAAACTGTGCTTTTGGATGAACTTATTTGATCAATTTAATTTGTTTATCATGTTTATTGTGTAAAAGTAAAGTTGTAATTTAGAAATATGTGATATTTTAAAGTATTTGTACATTCTGTTTTTGGTACTGCAAATTAGAGTTTGATGGGTTCAAGTAAGAAATGTTTGGATGTTGTGCCTTTTAGGTGGATTAATTTTTTGTGGTGTTTGAGATTGGTGAGTGTATCAAGCTTAGGTTTTCTGTTGGGTTTAGAAGAGTAGAATTTCTTATGGAAAACCTAAACATGTGCCTATGTTTGCTAAGAAAATGAGCCTTGCATAGGTGTTAGGTCCCTCAAGCAGGACTTCTCAATTATAACAAACTAGTTGCTAACTCGTGCGATGCACGGGAAAATCACTGAAAATGAAATCTAATGAATGCAAAGCAGTTATGCAAAATACCATTTAAATTAAAAGACAAATATTAGTAAATGTCATTATCCTTAGCTGTTTGTGTTGTATCTAGAGTTTCATATCTAAGTTACTACAATACTACTTGCAGCCACTAAAGCTCACAATATAAGTATATTATATAAGCCCAAAACTTATATTATCTTCAAGCTCTCCTTAGCCTTACAGAGTTCCTAACAAAATTTCTTTTGTATTGAATTTGATTTCAGAGGACTTATTCAAAATTATTTGAATTAAACCTCACAAATTAGAAGAAAAAAAAAATTAAAAAACATTACAACATTGTAGCTGATTAATATACAAATAAACTACCAATTTAACATGATAAATTACTATTAGTAATTTAGAAAGCAAAAATTAACAAAATTAAAGTTGTTACCCACTTAACCTAAAACTTTTCATATTCTAAAGTTGTCAAACAACTATTGATATAAAATATTTTGTAATTACTTCAATACCGCAAGTTGTTCATGCTGTAAAAAATTTGAGAGAATAACATAGCAAGCATCTTAAACTCTTTCTTGCTTGGATCCTACAAAACAATATATATATATATATATAGCGATGGAGACAAAAAATGCCTTTAAAGAGACAACCAATTACGATTGTGTTGGAGGCAAAGTAAAAGATTAAAAAAAAAAAAAAAAAAAAAACTGAAGAAGCAAGCGGTTTGGCTAGCATACCAGCTAGTTAATTTATTTCAAAAGACATAAAAATCTTACAATCAAATAGAATCCAAAAATAAATAAATACATGTGGTACAATCAGATAAATAAAAGGTTTGTCAAGATGTTCAAGTTTGGCAATGAAGAAGACGCAACAGCTATTGATGAGTGTAATCTCTATCTTAAACTTGCGATAATGATGAAGATCACTACAAGAAAAACGAGCTATTGCGGCGCGTTTTTGGCCCACCGCTATACATGAGATCTATTGCGGCGTTCTATATGCTCGTCGCAATAGATTTGTTTTAGTGGCATTAAGCTTAGATATAGCGGTGGGTCAATGACCCACAGCAATATGTACTCCTTTTTGCGGCGGGTTGGACCGCCGCAATAGACCTTTAAATTTCCCACTATTTTTTTCGCCTTCCCACTTAAAGATCAAATGATAAATTACATCCGATTGACATGAAAATTGGCATGCATGTTAAGAACATATAGAAAATGTGATCCAACGGTTGGATTTTCAAAATATGAAATCCACAATAAGTTATTGGTTGATGTAACATTTTTTAGAATTACATCAAGTGTAAATTGAACCCAACCCTATATTTCTTAACTTAATGTGAATTTTAACAAATCTACCGTTATATTACATTATCTTAATATATTTTTCATGCTTGCAAAATTTCAAGGTGATCAAAGATTAATAGCCATGTCATCAATCAATTGTTTAAATTCAAGTTTTCGTAGTTTAAAATAACGCATAAAAGATGAGTTTAAAGATTAAATTGTAAATTACATCAGATTGACATGAAAATTTGCATGCATGTTAAGAACATATAGAAAATGTAATGCAACGGTTGGATTTTAAAAATATGAATTCGATAATAAGTTATTGGGTGGTGTAACATTTTTTAGAGTTACACCATGTGTAATATGAACCCAGCCCTATATTTCTTAATTCAATATGAATTTTGATAAATCTACCGTTAGATTACATTATCTTCATATATTTTTCATGCTTACAAAATTTCATGGCGATCAAATATTAATA
Source organism: Quercus aquifolioides (assembly GCA_019022515.1). NCBI lineage: Eukaryota > Viridiplantae > Streptophyta > Magnoliopsida > Fagales > Fagaceae > Quercus > Quercus aquifolioides. Next base: position 68,726 of record CM032329.1, on the reverse strand, counting down.
GCCATGTCATCAATCAATTGTTCAAATTCAAGTTTTTGTAGTCTAAAATAACGCATAAAAGATGAGTTTAAAGATCAAATTGTAAATTACATCGGATTGGTATGAAAATTTGCATGCATGTTAAGAACATATAGAAAATGTAATCCAACGGTTGGATTTTCAACATACGAATTCAACAATAAGTTATTGGTTGGTGTAACATTTTTTAGAGTTACATCAAGTGTAAATTGATCTCATCCCTATATTTCTTCATTCAATGTGAATTTTGAAAAATCTACCGTTAGATTACATTATCTTCATATATTTTTCATGCTTACGAAATTTCATGGTGATCAAAGATTAATAGCCATGTCATCAATCAATTGTTTAAATTTAAGTTTTTGTAGTTTAAAATAACGCATAAAGATGAGTTTAAAGATCAAATGGTAAATTACATCCGATTGGCATGAAAATTGTCATGTATGTTAAGAACATATACAAAATGTGATCTAACGGTTGGATTTTCAAAATATGAATTCAACAATAAGTTATTGGTTGGTGTAACATTTTTTAGAGTTACATCACGTGTAAATTGAACCCAGCTCTATATTTCTTAATTCGATGTGAATTTTGACAAATCTACTGTTAGATTACATTATCTTCATATATTTTTCATGTTTACAAAATTTCAAGGTGATCAAAGATTAGTAGCCATGTTATCAATCAATTGTTTAAATTCATATTTACATAGAAGAATACTATTTGCCATACATTAATTAAAAATTTATACAGGAACATGGTTATGAACACAATCTGTTACCTAATATTGTAATTCCAGCACAGAAACCCACAACTTGAATCTAATTTACATTGAAAACCCAACAACACATACATAAAAACATAGGTTAGCATTGGAATTAACAAAAAATAAAAATAAAAAAGGAATTTAGTAGGAAGAAGAAATGTAACTTTAGCAGGAGCCATTGCAATTTTGAATAATTCCAGCATATTAAAATAGCCTTAATAAATCAAATCCTTTCTGTTGGGACCGGTTTCGAGCGCTCTCTAAGGATTGAGAGAGTGGACCCAAGCCCAGCTAACCCTCCAATAAATTTATAGAGTATGGGCTCAAGAGCTAGGCCCTAGTAAAGAATGCAACGGCCATGCATAGTTGTTCGTGGATTGTGATAGGTTAAACATGGGTCGGAATGCACATTAGGACTCCTCAGACGGGTTTGACAGAGGTTGAAGTTGTTCTTATTTCTTTCAAGAAATGTTACAATGGTTGAGAGAGAATACACTGCTACAGTATTATCTTTTCTCTGGTTTTCCGTCCGTCCCCCTCTCAAGAGGGACTTTTTACATTATATACTTCTCTCTTAGTTGAGCCTAGCCCTACATTTGTTGATCAACCCGGTTTTCACTTGAGAGCCTGTCCCATCAGCGGCATTCCCATCCCTCCTGTGGGTTGTAGCGCCCAAGACGGCACTGTTCAGAGGTCCTATCCTCATTAATGCGGCCAGGGCGTTAGTTGAGGGCATTTAATGTGGAGGTGACAGTTCACCTGGGACTTGCTCCTCCACCATGCTTCAATGTCCGGTGCTTAGTTCTTGCTATTTGCTCCTTGGATGCTTGGGGAGGTTCCCCTTAAGGGCATGCTGTTTGCTCACTTTCTGACCTCGGTCTCCCGAGGATGTAACCATCCTCGGCAATGATCCTTGGGCCCTGGGCTCTACACTTTCGTCCTCGGACCTTGGACGCGTCCTCGGACCATGGACGCGTCCTCGGCGTGGGCCTCTGGGCCTAGTCTGAAGTGGGCTGGGGTTGCTTGGCTCATTCTGGCCCCACAATAGCCCCTCAAAATCTTGCTGTCCGCATCCTCGGGCGGAAAGGAGGATTTTGATATCCTCGGACCTGCTCCGTGTCCAATCGAGTCTTGTCCCTCGTCAGCGTTGGAGCCTTTTCACCTGCCCAAGGTGTGTTACTGGCGCTTCGGTGCGCGTAACGTGTCCTGCATTAAATTCGGGCGGCTTTATGCTCCCCACGTTCAACGGGCAGATGACAATCTAACGGTGGGGATGCGTCTGACATTTATGGGCGGGAAAACTCGCGTGGCTCTTCCATCTAGGGTATAAATACCCATTAGAACCGCTTCCTCCTTTTTCATTTACAATCAAGAGCTCTTGCGCCTCCATTCAGAGTCCAGCCAAATTTTCACCTCCATCTCCAGCATAAAAAGCCAGTCCGAGGAGCTCCTCCTCGTTTCTGTAAGTCGCTCTATCCCTCTTTGAGCTTTTTTCCTCTCTACTTGTCCTTCTCTTTCATTCGCTCCTCTTTTAGTTCCTTTAGGCATCATTTAGGATGGGTAGACTTAAGAAGTATGTTGGCTCTGAAGAGGCGATGGAGAAATTCATCGCCGATTACAAGATACCGGCCAACGTGGGCTTAAGGTATTGTGAGGAGGGGGAGTGGCACCTCCGGAAGCAGGTGGGCGAGGTGGTGATTCCCATCACCGCCTTCCTTGAAGGGGGGATGAGGATCCCCATGGGGCCGGTGATGAGGGGTTACCTTACATACTTTCGGTTAACCCCCACCCAATGCGCCTCCAACATGTTCAGAATTCTGGGTAGTGTGGATGCCCTTAATGAGAAGATGGGTCTAAGGCTGACCCATCACGATGTGAATTACTGCTACAATCTTCAACATTTGAAGAACAAGTCCTACTACATGAGGACGAGGGATGACAGGGTCCAGCTTATCCAGTGCCTCCCCGAGTCCAACAAGGGGATGAATGAGGATTTCCTCATCGTGTCTGGAGCATGGCACGATGGCCTTCACTGCCCGACGACAGAGGGGACACCAGGTGGGGCAGTGGGAATAGGAGGGGATTCAAAGATTCTGACTTCTTTTCTGCATTATTTCTTTTTGTACTGTTTGGTTTCTAACCATGGATGTGTTTTCTCTTTGCAGATCCGCACTCTTTTGCGCGCCACTTCAGCTTGATCAATAGGGAGGACTTGTAGAAGGTGCTTAGGTCTGCGGATTTTGAGAACGAAGCAGACCACCAAGTCAGAACCGCACACAAGATTTTGGGGTACACTCCACTTCAAAAGTCATTCGCGGCCCCAAAGTGCGTGATCAAAGCAAAGGATCCTCGGCTACAGAAAATAAAAGTGACCGAGGACGGGTTAGAATTTCCCGAGGATCCCTCCGCTTCAGAAGGTGTCACAGTAGCAGTCCCTTCGTCTTCCCATACATTCCCAGAGGCCGCGGAAGAGGACTTAGAGAGGGAAAGGGACGCTACAGATTTTGGTCCTGTCGAGGACGATTTTAGCGTTTTTGAGCAAGGCCATCAGTCCATGGACCCATCTGGAGACTTGGGTGACCCTCGCCTAACCGAGGCAGACCTCTTAGCGTCAGAGACATCTTCTCGGCTAGAGATGGGCTATAAGAAGAAAGCCCAACCCAATCTACTTGACCTAATCGAAGGTCGGCCGGGGAAGTCCAAACCGAAGCTTCCTCCTCCTCCTCCTCCTCCAAAGGCTCGTCCTGCTCAGACTAGGTCGGCCTCAACACAGTCCAGGATTCCTCCTCCTCCGCCTCAGGCGAGCCCGCCGTCTAGGCACGAGCCTGCTGACCCTAAGCAGAAGAAGGACAAGGGCAAGAGGACCCTTGAGGACAAATCTGGGCCCACGCGGGAGGGCGATGGCACTCGGCGGCCATCGAAGCAACTGAGGATAGGCTCCTCAACGCAGGATAAATAGGTCGCTCCTCCGCCCGAGGTCCAGGCCTGGCTCCCCGCCCCAATGCTCCGCGGGGCACCTTTGAGGGATGACTCCTCCCTCAGGGACTTTAAGGATGGTGAAGGCGCGTATGTAGCCGACGCTGTGGAGAGATGCTTGCTCCTTCCCGCGGACATGGCGGAGCTGGGGACCATGAGGAGTAGGGACGTCTTCCTCTGCCTCAAGCGATATTTGGGGATGGTAAGACCTTTAACACTTGTGCTTTTTCTTGCTTCAGTTTTTTCTGCTTTCCCTTCTTTTTTGAGCCCGGCTAATTATAACCTATCAATTTTGTTTGGCAGGCTGTCCAGGCCACTTTCAGGCTGGAAGAGGCGGCAAATGAACATGGAAAGACCATGGATTTAGAGCGCGATAAGCGCTTGGAGGCTACTCGGACCCTCAAGACTTCCGAGGAGGATCTTGCCAAGGCCAGGGAGAAGCTGAAGGCAATGACCCAGGCTAGGGACAGCGCAATGTCAGGCCTTGAGGGTGCCTAAAGGCAGGCCGAAACTCAGACAAAGCGTCTGGGTGAGGTAGAGAAGCTGCTGAAGCTTGCCGAGGAGCAGATAGCTGGCTTGACGAAGAAAGTGGCCGATGCTGAGGAGGCCAAGAGGGTGGCTGAATGGGCCAAAGGGGAGGCTGAGAGGGCCAAGTTTGAGGCAGAGCAGGGTAAGGAGGAAGCCTGGGCCACCAAGCAGGAAGCTGAGGAGGCAGCCTATACTGCCGGGGCAATTGAGACAGCAGCTGCCTACAAATCCCAAGTCCCTGGGGTATGTAGGCGTTACTGCTCCGAAACTTGGAGTGAAGCCCTCAGACAGGCTGGGGTGGAGGCCTCTTCTGACTTGTGGAAGGAGGAGAACGTGTACTACCCTCTTGTTATCCGCGAGGCTGCCCCAGATGGCTCTGAGGCCGAGGAGGCTGCTGCGGAAACTGCTGCCACTCCGGGCGAAAGGGCCTCGGATGCTGGGGTCACTGATGAGCCAGTCCAAGGGAGTAATCCCTCCTTGGTGGTTGAATTGAGTGATGGCTCCAACGATGACGCGCCTCAGCAGTCTGCAAAGCTTTCCCTCGATGCCCAGGTTTCTTCCGCCGAGGGGGTAGCTATTCCTGCCGTGCCTCTGCAGGCCATCCCCCTCGGTCAGAGCTTAGAGGACCCTGAGGCAGCTATGGGCCAGCCACCCACCGAAGCGGGCAACTAAATGGAAGGACTAGGCTCCTTGGCGCCTTTGCCTGCTACACTTCATTTTCGCATCTTTCTCTTCCCTTTTTCTTTACTTGTAATGTGACTCCATTGGTGTAATTCTTTTGGACTTAATGAAATGAGAGCTTTGTTTCTTTCTCTGTTTGTTGTGGCTGTTTGTTTACTTGCACATTATCTGCTTTTTCTTTACTTGCACGATTTTAGCTTCAATTGCATCTCGGCCAATCGTGGCATCAGTTATTATAATGAGAGGGCATGTATGCTCCGATGCACTTTTCGTTTCCTAAGGACCAGATAGAATTTCTTCGAGTAGACATTTAGTGTTTCTTCAATGTAGTTAACTTCCCCATAGGCCTGAGTCCGAGGACCATGCAAAGCCTTGGTCCTGCTTGATACTTAGCTTCTTGAGGTAAATAGTGTTCCCGCAGGCCTGAGTCCGAGGACAATACAGAGCCTTGGTCCTGCTTGATACTTGAGTTTTGCTGTAAGTAACTAGTTTCCCCATAGGTTTGAGTCCTTGGACCATGCAAGACCTAGGTTCTGTCTAGCACCCAAATATAAGTGGTTAGCTCCCCATAGGCTTGAGTCCTTGGACCATGCAAGACCTAGGTACAGTTGCTACCTTCAAGATAAGTGGCTAGCTCCCCGTAGGCTTGAGTCCGAGGACCATGCAAGACCTAGGTACAGTTGCTGCCTTCAAGATAAGTGGCTAGCTCCCCATAGGCTTGGGTCTGAGGACCATGCAAGACCTAGGTACAGTTGCTGCCTTTAAGATAAGTGGCTAGCTCCCCATAGGTTTGAGTCCTTGGACCATGCAAGACCTAGGTACAGTTGCTGCCTTCAAGATAAGTGGCTAGCTCCCCATAGGCTTGAGTCCTTGGACCATGCAAGACCTAGGTACAGTTGCTGCCTTCAAGATAAGTGGCTAGCTCCCCATAGGCTTGGGTCCGAGGACCATGCAAGACCTAGGTACAGTTGCTGCCTTCAAGATAAGTGGCTAGCTCCCCATAGGCTTGGGTCCGAGGACCATGCAAGACCTAGGTACAGTTGCTGCCTTCAAGATAAGTGGCTAGCTCCCCATAGGCTTGAGTCCTTGGACCACGCAAGACCTAGGTACAGTTGCTGCCTTCAAGATAAGTGGCTAGCTCCCCATAGGCTTGAGTCCTTGGACCATGCAAGACCTAGGTACAGTTGTTGCCTTCAAGATAAGTGGCTAGCTCCCCATAGGCTTGAGTCCTTGGACCATGCAAGACCTAGGTACAGTTGCTGCCTTCAAGATAAGTGGCTAGCTCCCCATAGGCTTGAGTCCTTGGACCATGCAAGACCTAGGTACAGTTGCTGCCTTCAAGATAAGTGGCTAGCTCCCCATAGGCTTGAGTCCTTGGACCATGCAAGACCTAGGTACAGTTGCTGCCTTCAAGATAAGTGGCTAGCTCCCCATAGGCTTGGGTCCGAGGACCATGCAAGACCTAGGTACAGTTGCTGCCTTCAAGATAAGTGACTAGCTCCCCATAGGCTTGAGTCCTTGGACCACGCAAGACCTAGGTACAGTTGCTGCCTTCAAAATAAGTGGCTAGCTCCCCATAGGCTTGAGTCCTTGGACCATGCAAGACCTAGGTACAGTTGCTGCCTTCAAGATAAGTGGCTAGCTCCCCATAGGTTTGAGTCCTTGGACCATGCAAGACCTAGGTATAGTTGCTGCCTTCAAGATAAGTGGCTAGCTCCCCATAGGCTTGAGTCCTTGGACCATGCAAGACCTAGGTACAGTTGCTGCCTTCAATTGGCTGTAAGTAACTAGTTTCCCCATAGGCTTGAGTCCTTGGACCATGCAAGACCTACGTTCTGTCTAGCACCCAGATATAAGTGGCGTTGGGACGCGAGACGTGTGATAATGACAGGCAGAACATCTGAATTAAAAAGGACTTCTTTATTAATAGTAATACCTTTTCAGGTTATTTACATTCCATGGACGAGGTACAGGTTTGTCATCTAAATCTTCTAAATAGTATGCTCCTATCCCTGCAACTGAGGTGATTCGGTAGGGGCCCTCCCAGTTGGGTCCGATCTTTCCCCAAGAAGGGTTCTTGGCAGCTCCTACGACTTTTCTCAGCACCAGGTCTCCCGGTGCTAGTGGTCTGAGCTTTACATTGGTGTCATATCCTTGCTTGAGCTTTTGCTGGTAGTGGGCCAACTGGATCATTGCTTGCTCTCTTCGTTCGTCTACCATGTCCAGGCTCCGCCCCAGCAGTTCATCATTGCTGCCTGGAGTGAAGGAGTTCGTCCTTAGTATCGGGAAGTTGGTTTCCAGGGGGATCACTGCCTCCGCACCATAAGTCATGGCAAAAGGTGTTTCCCCCGTTGAGCGCCGGGGCGTAGTCCGGTACGTCCAGAGGACGTGGGGCAGTTCTTCTACCCATCTCCCTTTGGCATCATCCAGTCTCTTTTTGAGCCCGTTGACGATGACCTTGTTGACAGCCTCGGTCTGTCCGTTCCCCTGAGGGTAGGCTGGCGTTGAGTACCTGTTTGTGATCCCAAGTTCACAACAGTACCTCCTGAAGGCTTTGCTATCGAACTGGAGCCCATTATCCGAGATGAGGGTATGAGGGACCCCGAACCGTGTAACTATGTTCCTCCAAAGGAATTTCTTCACATCTACATCCCTGATGTTGGCTAGTGGTTCGACCTCGACCCAGTTGGTGAAGTAGTCTGTGGCCAGCAACAGATACCTCTTGTTTCCTGGTGCCTTGGGGAAAGGTCCCACAATGTCCAAGCCCCATTGGGCGAATGGCCATGGACTGGATAATGGATTGAGGACCCCTCCTGGCTGATGGATGTTTGGGGCGAACCTTTGGCATTGGTCACACTTCTTGACATACTCCTGGGCCTCTTGCTGCATTCCCGACCACCAGTATCCTTGAGTGATGGCTCGGTGAGCCAGGGATCTCCCCCCTGTATGGCTCCCACAAATTCCTTTGTGCAGCTCTTCGAGCAAGGATTCTGACGTTTCGGGGTGGATACATAGAAGGTATGGCCCAGAGTAGGACCGCCTGTATAGCTTGTGATCCTCGGACAACCAGAACCGAGGAGCTTTCCTTCGCATCTTTTCTGCCTCTGACCTCTCCTCAGGCAGGACGTCATCTTTGAGGAATCTCACCATGGGGTCCATCCAGCTGGGACCCATCGCAACTTGATGGACGGGGATTACTCCCTTTGGCACTTCACTTGCCCTCTCCAGGTGCTCCACAAGTATGATCCGAGGCAGAGCCCCTGCCGAGGAGGTTGCGAGTGTGGCAAGTGAATCGGCATGACTGTTCCCATTCCTAGGAATATGGGACAAGTTGAAGGAGCGAAACTCCAACTGCAAGCGCTTGACTTGGCTAAGGTATTCCTGCATTCTCGAATCCCTGGCTTCCATCTCCCCCTTCACCTGCCCTACCACCAATCTGGAGTCTGAGAACATCTCTATCGACTTTCCTCCTATCTTTTGCACCATGATCATCCCTTGCAGTAATGCCTCATACTCGGCCTCGTTGTTTGTGGCCGTGAATCCGAGCCTCAGGGATTTCTCAATGACATGATCTTCAAGGGATACTAGGACCAGCCCCACTCCGGACCCCCTTTGGTTTGCCGCGCCATCCACATATACTTTCCAACATGGTGACTGTGGGATGGAGATTGCCCCAACTGATTTCTCGTCACGGCTCTTATCCTCGACTGTCACTTCTACGACTGGTTCGGCGAACTCGGCCGTCAAGTCTGCCAGAACCTGGCCTTTTATGGAAGTCCAGGGCATGTACTTGACGTCAAAAGCCCCTAGAATTGTATTCCACTTCGCGATTCTACTTGTGTAATCAGCGGCCCGGAGTACAGCCTTCAAGGGCAATTGGGTTAGGACAACCACCGTATGAGCTTGGAAGTAATGGAGGAGCTTTCTCGTGGCGTGGACCACCGCCAGTATGGCTTTCTCCAGGGGTAGGTATCTGACCTCTGCTTCGTGCAGCGACTTGCTGACGTAGTAAACTGGCTTTTGAGCGCCATTGTCTTCCCGTATCAGCACTAAGCTCACTGCGTGGGGTGCCACCGCCAGGTAGGCGTATAGGACCTCGTCGGGCTCAGGATTGGACATGATAGGCGGCTGGGATAGATACTCCTTGAGTTGCTGGAAAGCTATGGCACAATCCTCGGACCACTCAAATCCTTTCCATTTGTTGATTAGGAGATAAAAGGGCCTGCATCTGTCGGCCGACCTGGAAATGAATCGGTTCAGCGTCGTGATCATCCCAGTAAGCTTTTGGATCTCCTTGGGGTTCTGCGGAGGCTTCAAATTGTGAATGGCCTTGATCTGGTCAGGGTTGACTTCGATCCCACGATGGGTGATCATGTACCCCAAGAATTTGCCAGAGCTTACGCCGAACGAGCATTTTGAGGCATTAAGGCGGAGCTTATGCTCTCTCAGGACGCCAAATATGCGGCCGAGGTCCTCCAAGTGCTCGGACACCAGCTTGCTCTTCACCACCATATCGTCAACATAGACCTCGATGCTCTTGCCCAACATCGGCTCAAACATTCTTGTCATCATCCTCTAGTAGGTGGATCTGGCGTTTTTCAGACCAAACGGCATAACCTTGTAGTGGTAGTTCCCAATAGGTGTCACAAATGCTGTCTTCTCTTGGTCCTCCAAGGCTAGTGGGATTTGGTGATAACCCTGAAAGGCATCTAGGAAGCTCATCCGAGGATGGCCTGCCGTCGCATCTACTAGTTGGTCTATTCGTGGCATTGGGAAAGGGTCTTTTGGGCATGCTTTGTTCAGGTCTGTGAAGTCTACACAAACCCTCCACTTCCCACTTTTCTTCTTGACCACCACAGTGTTGGCCAACCATTTGGGGTAAAAGACCTCTTTGATAGCCCCCGCACGTTTAAGCTTATCGACCTCTTCCCTGATCGCATCAGCGTGCTTCTTCGACGGGCGCCGGGGTGGCTGCTGCTTGGGGATCGCAGATGGGTTGATGTTAAGGTGGTGATAGATGAAAGATGGATCAATCCCAGGGGCATCGCAGGGGTCCCATGCGAACACGTCAAGGTTCCTCTTGAGGAACTCAAGTAACTCCTCCTTCTCCTGTGGAGGCAGCTGGGTTCCAACCTGGAAGAACTTCTCCGGATCATCGCCAATTACCACCTTCTCCAGGTTTTCGCATTTAGCATCCTTGGCAGGTGCATCCGGAGGCGTCACCTGGGACTTTGATTGCTATGAATTTTCCTCGGCTGGGGTCGAGGACTGTGCATTAAGCCGATAGGATATGGCAGCCACCGTGCACTGCCTAGCCGTGGATTGGTAACCTCGGATCTCCAGAACCTAGTCCCCTGATGGGAATTTCACCTTCTGGTGCAAGGTGGAGGCTACGCCATCCAGGGCGTGTAGCCAGGGCCTTCCTACTATGGCCGTGTAGGGGGAGTATGTGTCCACCACTATGAAGTTCGCCTCCACCACCACTGGGCCTGTCTGTACGGGCAGTCTGATCATGCCCTTTGGGATGACGAGCTTCCCGTCGAAGCTCATTAGGGGGGAGCTATAAGGTGTGAGGTCTTCCAGTTTTAGCCCCAGCCCCTTGTAGAGGTCTGGACACATGACCTCGGTTGCGCTGCCTCCGTCCACCATCACCCTTTTCACGTTATAGCCCCCGATTCTGAGGGTGACGATTAGGGCGTCCTCGTGTGGTTGGATGGTCCCAATCTTGTCCTCCTCCGAGAAACTCAGGGCTAGGGGAGGATTCCTCCTGGACCTCTTTGGCCCCGTCCTAGGGTCCTCGGCGGGCAGTTGGGCCACAGACAACACTCGCAAAGGGGGTGTGCCTGTTCTTCCTGGCGCGGCCAGGATTATATTGATCGTCCCGGCAAGCTGCCCCATGGCGGCGTCCCTCCAAGGCTCTTGGTAGGCTTGGCCCCGCTGGTTGCTGGAATGGTGCAGAAGGTGCTTCAGCCTTCCATCCTGGACTAGTTGGTCCAGGTGGTCCCAGAGGTTCCTGCAATCCTCCGTGGCATGTCTGTGGTCCTGGTGGTATTGGCTGTAACGATCCTGGTTGCGCCTACCAGGCTCCCCCATCATCTTAGCCGGCCATCTGAAGTATGGTTCGTTCTTTATCCTTTCCAGAACCTTGTGCACGGGTTCTCGGAATACTGCGCCGACAGTCTGGGCATTGGTCGCCCCGGATTGCCCACCGAAATCCCTCCTCGGACGGGCGTTGTTGTACCTGTCCGACCTGAAATCCCTTATCTCCTGAGGGATAACCTTCTCCTTGCCTTTGCCTTGCAGCATATCTTCCTCCACCCGCTTATACGTGTCGATCCGATCCATCAGCTGCCGCACGCTGGTGACGGGCGTTCCGGTCAGGGACTTCCTCAGGTCGTGCCCCATTGGTAGCCCATTCTGGAATGTACTGATGGCGACGGCGTCATACTTGCCGTCCAGCTCGTTGTAGATCTCCCAGTACTTGTCCGAATAAGCCTTGAGGGTCTCCCCGTCACGCATAGATAGGGACAGCAATGCACTCATGGGCCGAGGAGGCCTGCTGTTCGTGACAAAGCGGGAACCAAAGGCCTGGGTCAGCTGTTTGTACGAGTCTATGGAATTCGTCCTTAGACCGTTGAACCACCTCATCGCCACAGGTCCCAAGTTGGATGGGAAGACTTTGCACATCAGCGCCTCATTCTTGGAGTGGACAGCCATCCTCTGGTTGAACTGGCTCACATGCTCCACGGGGTCCGTCTTGCCATTGTAAGCAATAAAGGTTGGCTGCTGGAACCGCCGAGGAAGCTCTGCCTCTTCTATACGGCACGTGAAGGGCGACCTGGAGAGCTGATCCAGTGCCTTGCTCATGGCGTCACCTCTTAAGCCCTTGGGGGTTGGGTTGGCACGCCTACGCCTCTGGTAGCGTTCCTCCTCGTGGGAAAAAGTCTCGCTGGGGGGCATTCTTGACCTCTACCTGTATTCGTCATCGCTCTCGTCGTCGGAGGGCAGGTCAGGGCTGAGTTCGGACTGTCTCCGCTGTGCACGGCGTAGCTTCCTCTTCAGATTGTCTATCTCGCGCTGCATGGCCACCTTATCATCCTTTCTCTGGGAGGCGTGGCTATGGGCCTCTTCCGATTGCGTGGCCTGGCCATCATCGCGCTTCTGGGGAACGTGCCCGTCCCCTTGGCTTTCGTTCGCCATTGAAGTACGCACACTTCCCTCTCAAAATAGTCTGTTGTCGTTCTGACCGCCCCCGGGGTCGCCATAGTTACCTTGAGGCCGTGACTTCGCCGGTTCAGGTCGATTGGGAGTTCTTTGGTGAGGGCTTGATCCTACCATATTTGAAGGTTGTCCTTACTAACACACAAGCTCTCCCCACAGATGGCGCCAATTGTAGGGACCGGTTTCGAGCGCTCTCTAAGGATTGAGAGAGTGGACCCAAGCCCAGCTAACCCTCCAATAAATTTATAGAGTATGGGCTCAAGAGCTAGGCCTTAGTAAAGAATGCAACGGCCATGCATGGTTGTTCGTGGATTGTGATAGGTTAAACATGGGTCGGAATGCACATTAGGACTCCTCGGACGGGTTTGACAGAGGTTGAAGTTGTTCTTATTTCTTTCAAGAAAGGTTACAATGGTTGAGAGAGAATACACTGCTACAGTATTATCTTTTCTCTGGTTTTTCGTTCGTCCCCCTCTCAAGAGGGACTTTTTACATTATATACTTCTCTCTCAGTTGATCCTAGCCCTACATTTGTTGATCAACCCGGTTTCCACTTGAGAGCCTGTCCCATCTGCCGCATTCCCATCCCTCCTATGGGTTGCAGCGCCCAAGACGGCACTGTTCAGAGGTCCTATCCTCATTAATGCGGCCAAAGCGTTAGTTGAGGGCATTTAATGTGGAGGTGACAGTTCACTTGGGACTTGCTCCTTCACCATGCTTCAATGTCCGATGCTTGGTTCTTGCTATTTGCTCCTTGGATGCTTGGAGAGGTTCCCCTTAAGGGCATGCTGTTTGCTCACTTTCTGACCTCGGTCTCCCGAGGATGTAACCATCCTCGGCAATGATCCTTGGGCCCTGGGCTCTACACTTTTGTCCTCGGACCATGGACGCGTCCTCGGCGTAGGCCTAGTCTGAAGTGGGCTGGGGTTGCTTGGCTCATTCTGGCCCCACACTTTCATTTAGTGGCAGCTCCAGGAATTTTGTTTAGGGGGGTCACTAAAAAATTTTAATAAAAAGAGAACTTGAATATATTGAATTATAAAAAAAAAAAATACATAAAGTTTTACAATTTTATTCTACAAGTTTTCAAATTTTGAATGTTACATGATAGTTCATTATGAATATCTATTGCTAATGTGGGTAGTTATGAGTCTATGATCATTTTATTTTGTTAAGTTTGTCTAACATTTTTATCTTTATACAGTTGTTATTATCTATTTGACTTTGTTTTCATAAAAATATTTTAGACTAAATGACTAATTTCAACTCATTGGCTTCGTATTAATTATTAACGCACACAATCACACTTATTCATACATAAATTATACACTACGTGTCTACTTAACCTTTTTTTTTTTTTTGAGACAAGTCTACTTAACCAATTAAATGCTTAAATAATCATTTTTTTATACAAGACAAAAATTCTACTCTAACCTAATCTAAGTGTATATGTGTGCGAAACTTTCTCCTAGAGATTTGAACTCTGACCCTTGCCCCCTACACTCCACAAATACTTATACTTGTGGAGTGACCATTGCACCAAAGGTGTGCGGTGGTAAAGCTTGAACAATCATTAACTTTACAATTGTTTTCTTGAATTTTACTAACTTTATTACAAAAAGTTATTATAATATGATAACAATAGACACACATGTAAAAAAAAAAAAAAAAACCCTCTCTATTTCTTAATTATTAAATTATATAAAGTTATATTATATTTATATTGTACATACAAACATTCACACATATCATAATTTACACAAATACGTAACATTATAACAAAAAGTAACGTACACAATTAATATTAAACACACTCACACACATATAATATAAATTAAAAAAAAAATTACACTTACAATTCACAAACACTTACTCTTTATTCGGTTTCTCAAAAAAAAAAAAAAAAAAAAAAAAACTTACTCTTTATTCTTAAAGTCGAAAATACTTGTAATAAAGATGTGTAAAATTTAAGTCAGAGTGTGCAAAAAAAATATTTTTAAAAATAAATTAAAGTATGAGAAATGATATGTTTACAATATTTTTACAACATTTTTACAACAAATCTTAAGTGGCAGGTTGTTACTGGTTGTTATTGTTGGGGCAAAAAAGTAATCTTAGTATTAGTTTCAAATTTGAACCAATAATAACTAACCACCTGTGATTTGTTGTAAAAATATTGTAGACGTAATATCTCTCTTAAAGTAGTAAGCTAAATTTTTTATTATATATATATATATATATAGCTTTTTATTTTGAAGTCATGAACCCCCTGAATTTGCTTTGGCGCCACCCCTGCTTTCATTGGACATATGTGTTAAAATGTACGATGTGAAGTAAGAAAGATGACATATTATTTGGCCTATATTTTTGTTAACATAGATCTCTGTATTGGCTTTACTGGTTCTTTAAGTAGGCTTGGAATATGAAGCTGATTTTGTTCTCTACTGGGTGGCAGATTAATGTGACAATATATGATTGGGATATAATTTGGAAAAGCACCATTCTTGGTTCGGTGACCGTTCAAGTTGAAAGTGAAGGTCAAATTGGTGTAGTATGGCATACATTGGATAGAACATTAAGGCAGGTATCTTCCTTTTTTTTTTTTTTTTTTTTTTCAGTTTAATAGTGTTTTAACATCATTGATCATACTTTATAGAGACCAACACAACTCTGGTATTTGCTTATCAGGTTTGTCTGGACATTAGAACGATAAAACTGTCCGCAAATTCTCTTGGGTAGCTTTTTGTTGAACTTTTTTAAAAAATGTTTTGCATTTAATTATATTGGTTGACTCATCAATTTCTCCCTCTCTCTCTCTCTCTCTCTCTCTCTCTCTCTAAATATAGACACACACATATGTAATCCCAAATTGAACTGTTTTTGGGGTACATGGCTTTGTACTTGTGCAGAGAATGTACCCTCATTTTGGAAATTTCATGTGTTTTGTATCCTGGAAATTGTTATAGAACATTTTTATATTGCCTGTACTTTAATCTTGTTAAATTTGTGATGCAATCCATCTAGATAGTTAGCACATATTTCATTTGACTTGACTCCATATTATGTATAGTAATGATGCAATAGCCTGATGTATTAACATTACTCATTAGCTTACAGCAACAGTCATTAGATTACAGCAGCAGTAGCAGTTAGAAGAATAATCTAGTAGTTTTAGTTTAAAATTGTAATAAGCAACTTTAAGTAACAGCTGGAGTTAGCTAGAGCTTTCGTAACTCAATTAGTTAGCAGCCAAGGCTGTTAGCTAGAAGTTAGTAATTCTCTTAGCAGTTTGTACAGCTGGCATTAGGCCTTGTGCT
Organism: Quercus aquifolioides; assembly: GCA_019022515.1. Lineage (NCBI taxonomy): Eukaryota > Viridiplantae > Streptophyta > Magnoliopsida > Fagales > Fagaceae > Quercus > Quercus aquifolioides. The sequence goes on along the minus strand of CM032329.1, from coordinate 53,219 downwards.
GAGTATGTTAAATTCCTTAGAAGTTAGTACTTAAGCATGGCACGTATAAATATCCCTAAGCTGTACAAATTATTCAGTTTTGAAAGCAATTACATAGATTAGCCTAGTGCTATTTTCAAGAGATGTATTATGTTTCATTTTGTTCATTGTTGTGCTCCTAATGTCTTAGTGGAGCTAAAATTATTACAGGTTTATTTGTAATAGAAATGTGGTTTTAGAACCCATGAGGGAAAAAAATAATAATGATAATAATCTATAGCGGCGGGCAAAAACCGACGCTAAAGGACTAAAATTAAGAAATAATAGAAGACCTATAGTGGCGTTTACCGCCCGCCGCTAAAAGGTACATAGGGCATGTTCTACATGAAGTCCTATAGCGGCGCGTATTGACCGCCGCTAAAAGGGCACTCGACCCGAATGACAACCTCATATAGCGGCGGTTTTTAGGCCACCGCAATAGACCTAAAGCGCCGCTAAATGGTAGATCTATTGCGGCACCGCAAGGCTGGCAGGTAGAACCGCTGCAATAGGCCAAATGGACCTTTAGCGGCCTTTTTTGGGCTTTTGCGGCAGTTTTGGCCCGCCGCAATAGGCCAGTTTTTTTTTTGTAGTGGATGCAACAACTACTAATTATGTAGATCTAGCTTAATCTTATTTTGATTCAACTACAACAAAAATGACGATAATTACCATAAAAGGATTATATAAAAAACAGTCTTTTATAATATAGCCAAGAGTACAATCTAAGCTAATAGAAGGAATTTTAAATTGATTTCAATGATGAAGGAGGGATTCACTTAAATGAGGAGACTAAGAAAAAAGGAGAAGTATCGTGTTCTGAGTATAGTATTGAATTTTAAACTCTATAATTCAATTTGCTAAGGTATTTTAGTAGTTAGCAAAGTGAATTTCTTTAGGCACAGATTACATCATTTAATTGAATTTCTACAGGCATGATAGTACTAAAACTCTATCATAATTTTAGCAACATTAAATGCTACGCTTCAGCTTTTAGTAATATATAGATTAATTCATGCAAAGCAAGAAATATTGCAGGAACCTCTTGACCAAGAACTCACAAATTGAGGTGTGTCAAGTATAGGGGAACTAGGAAGTACATGTGTAAGTGTAAGAGTAATTGATTATTCTCAATTATAACAATATTCTTCACACAAGTTGAATTGGCAAGTTTTTATTGATTCTCATCTAAGCCTACACAAGTTGGCTGTCACATGTCTCAACTAAGGTATGTTTACTAAACCTGCACAAGTTGTCTATCACATGTCTAACTAATTATTCTCGAATTAATATCAAGCAGGAACATTGGAAATGTCTGTTAGTATTAATCGGAAAATGTCAGTTATGTTGATCATCTTACTAGACTGTTGTTTAACATGTTAATTGTCTTTTCTATCTGTAACTTTTTCTACATGTCTTATCTTCTTGTTGCTGGAAAGATTATGGAAACAAATTACAATGTAAAATTACCGATTTTCTCAAAAGCTTAAACTATTGAGAATTTGGGATATGGTAAACTTAATCGTTTTAACCTCATACTTCTAACATATGACTCATGCAATCTGTGTCTATTAATTAAAGATAGTTTACAGAAATAGAGAACCAATTTTCCTGACTTTTATATAAATTGTAGGAACAATTGGATATGCCGCTCGGGAATACATTCAAACTGGGTATCTTACATCAAAAAGTGATGTCTGGAGCTATGGAGTTTTTTTTTTTTTTTTTTTTTTTTTGTTTTTTGTTTTTTTTTTTGTTTTTGTTTTTTTGTTTTTTGTTTTGTTTTTTTTTTTTTGTTTTGTTTTGTTTTTGTTTTTTTGTTTTTAACTCATCACTGGCAAGCACACTCTTGATAGGAACCGCCCTAAGAGTGAGCAAAAGCTATTGGAATTGGTCAGACCTCACCTGTCTAATCTAAAAATATTTGAGCTGATTTTGGAGTTCGGACCCGAGGCTTGGTGTGCCAACAGGTGCTTGGTGTGGCAGGCTAAATCATGACCCAAAATGAGTGAAGTCTTGGAGATGGTGAATCAAATTGTGGAGACAACAGACATTGGAAGCCCCCTACCCCCCATGAGAAGAGTTTGTCTCCAGAAGACGATTCCATAGAATCCAAAAGATAACGTTTAAAGAGAAGGTTTGTGAAAAATTAATAATACATTATATTATTTATATTAAAAAAATAATACATATTAATTTCAAAGTTCATTGCAAGATGTGAACTGCTAGGGTATTGCAACAATAAGTAACATTGATACAACAATGGGTTGATATTACATTTTGTGTGTACTTTGTGAAAGGAATGTCAAACTACAAGCAGGATCATTTTGGTGTGCAAAATGTGAAACAAAAACAAATCTTTCTATCCCAAAGTTGGAGGCACTCACATTAACTGTATACTCTCCAAATATTTATAATATATTTATTTCACTATAACTACTATATATATATATATATATATATATATTCAAATGACAAAAAGGTATGGAAGAAAAAAAAAATACACAATCCAATATGCTATAATAATTCTTTTAGCTGCACTATTCCAAAATTAACAAAAATAAAAAATAAAAACATTTACAAAAAACTGTCACATCATTGAAATTTAATATAAATGCAAATACTTATGAAAAATCTTAGCTACAAAGTCCAAACTTTGTAAGGTCCAATCAAGAATCTCCTGGTGCCAATTCATTAGTGATTAACAAAATTAATTCAACAAAAGGAAAAAGAGATGAAAGCTCAAAAATTGAACAAATATGGATGGACTAAGGCTGTGTTTGTTTTGGGTGAAAATGATTTCAGGAAATCATTTTCCGTAAAATAGGCTGTTTGGTTGGCTTTGAAAATAGCATTTTCCGAAAATTATTTTCTGTTGACCGTGTAAAATGTGGCTTTGACCCGGAAATCGTTTTACGTTTTTATTTTACCTTCAAACGATTTTCGGAAAACGCAACAGAGAAAGGGAGCGAGAGAAAGAAGAGAGAACGCAGCGAGAAAGAAGAGAGAACTCGGATGCTCCAGATCGCCGGTGAACTCCGATCAAGCTCCAGATCACTCCGAGCTCCAGATCGACTCCAAGCAACGATCAAGCTCCAGATCGCTCTGCCTCCAAGCAACGATCGAGCTCCAGATCGCTCCGATTACTCCGACTCCAAGCAACGATCGACTCCGAGCTCCAGATCGCTCCGAACCCACACGCCGTCGCCGTCGCCTTCGAACCCACACCCGACCCACACGCCGTCGCCGTCACGTCAAACCCACACCTGACCCAGACCCAGACGACCCATCGCTCAACCCAAACCCAGAACCAGAGCCGGCGACCCATCGCTCTCTCTTCCTCGATCTCGTCGACGACTCGGTTTGCGTTGTTGCCGGAATTTGCGTTGTGTTGTTGTTGTTGTTGTTGTGTTGTTGTTGTTGTTGTTGTTGTGTTGTTGTTGTTGTTGTTGTTTTTTTTTTGGATGAACTGATTGTTGTTGCCGGAATTTATTGTTGTTGTTGTTGTTGTTGTTGTGTTGTGACCCCACCATTGAAACCACCCATCAACCCACAACAAAAAATAATAATAATAAAAACCCACCATAAGAAGGAGATCTGGACAGAATAGCGAGATCAGTGGTGTGGTGAGAGTGAGATGGACAGAGAGTTAGAGAGAAGCATACTGGTAGGGCTGGCTGGAGCATATATAGGTAATGACCTAAGGCCCCCAAATAAAGAATGTCCCATTTTTTAACTAATTTTATACGGTAACAGCTCTAGGAATGTTTTCTAGGGTGGACATTAAAAGCATTCATATTAGTCCATATAATGATATAAAATGGCATAAGGGCCAAATTTTGCATAACCAACCAAAAAAATCATCCACATTAACTTATGTATTATTGTGCAAAATGCATTTGTAGTTACAGTGACCGTGCAAATATATATGGTTATTGTTTATATACAAATTTGTTTTCTAATTCTTTCTTTACTAATATACAGAGAGAGAAATTATTTGGGAGAGTAGTAAAAAATTAATAAAGAAATGATACTTTAATAAGATGTAGTGTCAAATAGATAATTTGATGTAGATTTTTTTTTTTTTTTTTTAATTTTTTTTTTAAAAGGTGATATGTAAAATAGAAAATTTAGCTTTATATGCTAAGATAGATAAGAATTTTTGAAGAATTTTTGCACTAGGAATTTTTGTTTTTACTTAATGGAAGTTCAAATAGTGTGTAAAACACCTATGAATGTTTAGATCTCTAAATTAAAATTACCAACACAAGCTTATAATCAAACAATATATGTGCAAAAAATGAAATATAAGATATAACCAAATAGGTAACACACTCTAAACCATAATTAATAACCAACACAGCAGTAATTAAAAGGTAAAGAGAAAGGGAAGAAAGAAGCAAACACAAAGATAACACGGCGATGTGTTATCGAAGAGGAAACCAAAGTACTCAACGAAAAACCTCTCTGCTGCCCTCCAAGCGGTCAATAATCCACTAGAGAATAAAGTTGGGATACATGAATAGCAAAAGACCCTCCAAGCCTAATCTACCCAGTGCACCTAAGCCCTCCAATCTTCATGCTCCAACAGGGTCACACCGAACCTTGTCTTCTCTAGCTTACCAGATCCCGCAATCGCCCATTGCATCAACCAAAATGAATTGGTCCCTTTTGAACTGCTTCCCAAGTACCAAAATACCTCCTCACTGATATGGGTATGGTGAGATAAGGATTTGGCTAAATGTACCTCTTAAGGATATGTCAATGGAGAGGGTGAGAGTAGAGGAATTTGGAGAATCAAGTGATAAAGATTGTGGATGAGTCAATCTTGTTTTTCTCTTGGGTTTCTCTATCAAAATTCTCTCTGGAAGCTTTCTACATTTCGTGGGTATAAGGGTATTTATAGTAGGGTGTATGAGGAATGCGAAAAGTCATGTTTCAACCAAACAGGGCATTCCGGTGACTCGGGCTTGCGACTGGAACGATTTGCGAGTTTGAGTTGCAAGTTTGAGTCGCGAGCTAATTGCCTGGCTAGACTGGAAGTTTTGTCTTATAGTGCTCCAATTGTCGTGACCCTTCAGCTCCACATGCGTGCTTCTCATATGTGCCATTCTGGCGACTTGCCAGTCGCGAGATCCAGTCGCGAGACTCCCTTGAATTGCACAGTTCTTGAGTTTTCTTCACACTCTCTCACACACTATCCTTACATAATTCCCACCTAAATACAGGGTATCTAATTGATAAATTACAAGCAAATTTGGCATGGAATAAAGCCAACACATGATTGAATAAATTCAACCTTACAATCTTCGTCTTTGACTATTCCGTGACAAAACCCTAAAACAGACTCTAGACTTAACATGTGAGTTGGGAACAGTTGCCAAAACTCACTCACATCCTAATTCTAGAAACTGAGAAGCTCTTGAACCATACAAACAAGTATTTCCAAAAAACAACAACACAAGACGATCATTGTAAGCAGAAATCTTGAAATGCATATGGAGAAAGCACAATGTGATCAAGTAGTAAAGATTAAAGCAATAAAGCATAACTTGATCAAATAGCAACAATCACTATAAATAGTGATCACAATGAACATTCACACAAGGAATGAACATCCGGACATGCAAGCTAATAAGCTCAATGCAAAGTATCATTTGCATGTCCAACACTCAACCAATACAAAAACACAAGGTAATTGTATCAAGGATATAAAATCCAATAAAGGCACAAGAATGAAGTACTAAAGAAAATGCATAACATTAACTAATAGTACTGAGCTACAAAGCAAAGGTACATAATTATAAAGTACTGAATATGAACTAAAAGATTTAAACCAATGTACCAACAGCTATTAAACAATCACAAAGTAAATACCAAGAGTTATAAAAACTATAAACAAATGAGCTAAAACCAAGACAAGCCAAAAGTATGTGTGTATGAATCAGTATTCTCCTTTTGAGCTCACACAACTCCCCCTTTCATTATGCACACTTCCCATTCTTATGTTGCTCTCCCCCTTATTGTATGCTATCTCTCCCTTTTTTTGGCACGAATAGCTAAAGGTTGTCCTCCAGCTTTTGTTGAATAGCATCTAACTGTGTCTCAATGGCTGTGAGACACATTTGAACTTGGTTGTTGGTGGAGTAGAGAACCTTTTCAAATATGAAAATACACTGATACAGACCCTCAATCAAAGTGATCAACCTGTCAGCTTGAGAGCTAGGTTATATAGGCTGAGTGCTAGTTGTTTGCAACTCAAGAATGTGAGGAGATGCAGTCTCAGTATGGACAAGTGTAGTGTGAGTGGCTGAGCCATAACCGGAAGAGGTAGCATGAGGGAAAGATTCACTCTTAGGTGCTTTGCTTGCTTGAAGAGAAATCGTGGATAGTGGGTGAAGATGAACTAGTGTCTTTCCATCTTTTGGCAGACGAACCCCTTCAAGTACCATAATCTTCATGATTAGACTACAAAAAGGAAGGCATGTTCTTGCTACTGTTCGTGCTGCTGTTCTCCCTATTAACTGGAGGATGTGAGCAGAAATGTCAATTTGGACTCTGGTGATGAGATCACATAGAAACTGCGCTCTTCCAAGGTTGATGAATCCAGTGTTCGACAATGGATAAAGGTTGAAGAACATGATCAAAGTGAGAGTTTTCAGTTCAGGTGTGAACTTTGCTGTTCCAATGGACGTGCCTTTGGTTGAAATCTCATGATCTGGCCCAAGAATTTGAAGAATATCTTGCACTTGAGGAAGCTTATCATCATGCGGAGTGAGGTCTACATTTGCCGATCGAGTAATCCGAAGGACCTCTGCAGTATAATCCGGAGTAATGATGAATTCCTTTCCTCAGACCCAACACTTTAGTTCAACTTCGGTAAATCTGGCGTTGGAGTAGAACTCCTTGACTAGTTCATCAATTGGATCCTCAAAGTTCCTGAATAAATCAGCCCAATCTTTTTCTTCAAAAATCATGGGAATAAAAGTCGTTCCCAGGGTATCAAATCTCACAATCTGTTCCACCACAGCAGGAGATTTTTCAAAAATGTTGGAGTATGTCTGAGAATCAAGAGGAGTTCTGAATCTTTCGCTGTTTGAGTCTTGGGACGAATGACGAGTTCGTTTTGAAATAGGGGATGATGGAACATCAATCACTGGTTCTTTTCCACGAGAGGAACGATGAGACATCTGTAAAAGAACATACACACAGGATAGAACCAATTGCAAAACCACAAGACACAAACACAAACTTGATTAGATCCAAGTTAGTCCATGAAATAAGCATACAATGATAGCTAGGAAGAAATATCACTTAAGCATGTTAAATGAGCCAATTAAGTAGTAATGTGTAGCTCACTTGAATGAAATGCAAAAACATGGCATTTATGTAAGCATGAGCAACACTAGTGCATATGGTGTACAAATGTGGTGCATTCTAATCCATGAAGTTCTCAAGAACATAAAAAAATGTCTATTAGACATTTTGCTATGAGCATGAAATGCACAGCACAACACAAACAAGATAAACTACTCAAAAATGAGAAGCAAGCATGAAAACATGTATTGAAGGCATAATATGTCGAAAACCAACAAACCCTAATCATCACACTCAACAAAATATACCCAAACCATATTCAAACATCAAGTTTTTCAAAACTTATCAAAAACTCAAAATCCAAGAAATCAAAGGCAAGAAACAGAGAATACACAGAGAAAAATCGAGAACCCATACCTTTTCTTGAAGATTGGTGAAGAGATGATTGAAGAAAATGGAGTTTTTGAGAGTGAACATGGTGAGTTTGGAAGAGGGAGACAATGAACAGTCACAATGTGCGAGGGAGAACTAAAAAGTTTTTGAAAACTACCTTGAAAATAACCCTCAAAACTTGTGTCACACAAAACGGCTCTTAAAATAATCCTTTTATATGTTTAGGGTTAGAAGAAAAGAAGTCCCAAAAACATATTCACGGATCCCAAGAAAATCAGATTGGAATTCTGACTTTTTAAATCTCGACAGATAGCAGGTGTCGAGGTAGCTATCGAGAGGTGTCGAGCTTTAAAAACTTTGCACTTCAGCTTGCTTTTTCTTGGACAGACTTGATGACTTCAACACTTGACCTTGAAACATTGTTTCTTGAAGTATTAAAAACACCTAGATCTACCCAATTACAAGCAGAGTGCGTTTTGTCAAAGGATTAGCCAATTAACATAACTAAGTGACATATGTTCTTAAACAAGTTAAAACATATATGTCCTAACAATCTCCCCCTTTGGCAATCCGTGACAAAACTACAACAAACAAATGAGCATATGAGAGAAGTCATAAATCACTCAACTCATATTCACTTGTTGAATACAATAAAATCTATCCTAACACAAACTCTTGAAAAACTTTGCAAGAAGAGAGCTTATGATAAGTAGACTTTGACAACCTGTATTTCTGAAACACTTTAAACAAAACTCATCAAGGCATCTTGTGTGAAACAAAAATAAATAGATTGCATACAAGTATAAAGAACATGTGTATAAAGATAGAAAAGAAACAACACATGAAGAGAGAGGTGAAAGAAACATACATCAACATATATAAGAGATAAGATAAGTACAATGTATGTAAGAATGGTCAAAGGACCTCATATACAAGAACAATGTATCTATAAAGAATAGAAAAGAAAAGATACATCAAACCTGTCTACATCCCTCAAAAGTATCAACACTCCCCCTATCAAAAATGTCCTATACTAACTCTCCCCCTAAGATGACTATTCTCATAACCCAAAACTACTCCCCCTTTTTGTCATGAGTGACAAAGGGTAGAGTGTCATGTAGACATCTCATCGGCAGAGCTAGCATCTCCATCATCATCATCATCATCATCATCATCATCCTCATCCTCAGAATCTGAAACTACTGGAGTAGGTGGTGAAGGAGTAGCCTCTGGAGCAAAACCACCCATGGTCGCCTGCCGTCGTGCAATACGACCCACACGAACATTCACCTGATACAACTCAGCAAAGAGTGTATCAAGACGAGTGTCCATGTGCTGCAGCTGCGCCATGATATCACCAAGGGATACATCGCTCGAAGAGGAAGAATGAGCAGATGTAGATGGAGCTGATCTAGATGGTGCTGAACGGGAGGGAGGAGTGGCACCTGGCTGTCTCGACCTGAACTACGCCTCACTACGTTTTACAGTAGCGGCATCTATGGCAGATATGTGTGTGAAATGGTCGGACACTGGAAAGGGAACAAAAAAATGGCGTAGAATCCACGTGATAGCAGAAGGAAAGATGAGCTTATCACGGGACGCCGAATCAAGATAAACCTCTATGATAGACCGGATGAAGTGAGAAGGGAAGTCTATGGTAAGATGCTCAAGTAGAGAAAGCAAAAATCGAGCACGAGGCTCTGTGATAGAGTTATAGTGAGAAAGAGGATGGAGAACAAAAGTCATCACCATGTTAATGAATCTAGGACCTTTAGCAAAAGGCCTACATGATGTGAACTGATGCTCACCCCAATCAGCAGGACGCTGACAGAAGGCAGAGATGAGCTCTTCTTTGGACACAGTCCTTAGACGCTCACAAGAGGGGTAATCTGGAAACTCTATCCTAGGTACCCTAAGCACATCCGCAACAAGTTGCGGTGTGACAGGAATGCGCATACCTCGAACGCGAGTGGAAAAATGTGGTACTGAAAGATCAATCCCGTGCATGTTGGAGTAGAACTCCTGTATCAGCATGAGAGGGCAAGTGACCGGAATGTCACACAGTGACCCCCATCCCCTACTGTGAATGACAGAGGGAAGGTCAGTGTCGGCGAAGTCCGCCAAAATGACTTGGTGTTCCGAATGAACACCTCGTCTAGAAAAGTTCTCAGTAAATGCCTTTTGGGCATCTCCATCACGGAACCGAATGTTAAAAGGAGCAAAATCAGAAGATGAAGATGCTCTAGAACGCAGAGGGTTCTGAGCAGGAGTAGATTTACGTTTGGGTGACATAGACACTACTAACGTAAAAGAATGAGAAAGAGATAGAGAGGGAGACAAACAGAAAAGTCCCAAATCAGTTCAAATATGACAGATATATGAACAAAGAGTACGTATGCATGGGAATGCATGAACATGTGTCATGCAAAACAGAAATATCATCATGGGCTCAGCCCAATCCAATCCTAATCAGCATATAAACAAAGTACTCACATCTAAATGCATGAAAATATCATTATAATGCACATGAAATGCAATGTATGACATTTTGAAATCATTTAAGTCCAAACCCAACCCAAAATTTCAATAAAAACTCAACAATTTTGAAAAACCCCAAATTTTTATGAAAAATCCCAAAAACTAGGTTTTCAAAACATGAAATGCTTGAAAAAAGGAAGAGAAAAGAGATCTTACCAAGTGATTGAAGCAAGGAATGAGCAAGATCCAAGAGGGTTGGAGGATTTAAGTGAAAGGAGAGTGAAAGGGAGATGAACAGACACGGAGAGATCGAGTGAGAAATGAAGAGAATCGCGATCTGCTCTTAAATAGGCACCTCAGTAAATCTCGACAGTTGAGGTGTTGAGAGGTATCGAGGAATCTGTCGAGGAAGGTATCGAGGAAAATGCCTTCGACAGATGCAGGTGTCGAGAAAGAAGACACAAACAGCACAAGTGAATCTCGATCGATCCAACAGGTGTCGAGAATCTATCGAGAGGACAGAGACTTTCTCGATCGATCCACCAAGTGTCGAGGGAAGAGTCGAGATTGCGATAAGAAAAGCTTGAGAAGCTCGACAGATGACCAGGTGTCGAGAAGGTGTCGAGGAGGTGTCGAGCCTTCAGTGAAAAGCAGTTTTCCGAGAAGAGAAAAACACAGACATGAATGCAATTCAACTTACACCTCAACCATAGATCCAAACAACATATTCAGCTCTCAAAAACATCTCTCAAAAGAAGTTAAAAGCACATGGATCCTCAAAAACACACACACACACTAAACAAGTCTAACCAATTTTATATTTCAAAAACAAGTCAAAACAGTTTAGTGAGCATACATTAGCATATGTAAACACTTGTGATGGCCAAATCACATTGTACCTGCACATGTATCAAGAGTAGCAAAGAATATTGCGTGTTGTCTGTGAAAAACATCGCAAGATTGCATATGTGTATACATGTTATGACGATCTGAGATATGAGAAAATAACTTTAACTCACACACAATCATAACTGTTTGATGGGGACTATCACCTTCAAGGTACATCCTATAACTCTCACATCTCCTAGAAAACACGCTTGCAATCATATTTAAAGCATCTTTAATCTTTTTGCTTTATATTTTCTTTGCATATTTTCTTTTAAGCATATCATGCATGGGCATAAAAAGAGAGAAAAGAAATACCCAAGATGTTAAGCATTTGACATCGCATTTTTGCTATGCCGAAGCATACGAATGTCTTTGACACTGCACTTTTGCTATGCCGAAGCATACAGGTGTCTATGACACTGCACTTTTGCTATGCCAAAGCATACAGGTGTCATACTATGATTGGCGGGTAACAGTGGTGAGATGGTTATTTATGCCTTTCTCTTAGGATTTTCTAGTCCTACCCGTCAAAAAGAGTGATATGAGTGTTAAGTTTTAAGAGATAACTTAATCTTACTCATCACAATCAAGAGCCACAAAGCTCACTTGCTTAGTTGTGCATAGAGATGCTCATCTAAGCTACAAGAGATACAAAGTTAGAAACTTTGTTTCAATGGCCATCCAAGGTACACAAATACCAAAGTACACATAACACACACTGTTTTTGTATTTTTCTGATTTTTTTCAATTTTTTTTTATATTAAAAACAGAATGAACAAAACTGAAAAATAAACAAACAAAAACATGTTAAACAAAGCAAAGCAAAAACTAGATGCAAATGCATGAGGAAGAGGGACAAGAGAAGGAGATCAATCCATGGAGATGACACCAATGTTTTGACGAAGGAATTCAAAACGTTTGCTGTCAAGAGGTTTGGTGAACAAATCAGCCTTCTGATCATCAGTGTGGATAAACTCAAGAGTGAGAGTACCGTCTTCGACAAGCTCCCTAATGAAGTGATGTTGAATCTCTATGTGTTTGGTTCTAGAATGTTGAACCGGATTCTTCGAGATTGTTAGGTCACACTTCGAATGACCCCTTGTGATAAACCCTAATTAATTAATTAATTAATTAGCCAAGTTGTTAATTAATCAATTAAGCATGCAATTGCGTGGAAGCACAAACAAATCACCAAATACTAAATATGCAGCGGAAAATAAATAACACGGTGATTTGTTTACGAATGGGGAAAAACCCTAACGGCAAAAACCCCATCGGGTGATTTTCAGGTCACCACTCCCGAAACTCCACTATTATCAAATCAAGCAGTTACAAGAAAGGAATCCCAAGTACCTTACCAACCTACAGTTGAACCCTTACCCCAATACCCAATTGGACTTGATCTGTAGTGACAATTTCCACCTTTGATGCACGGCTCCCAAGTACGTGACTAACCAATGCGCGGATCCCAGTACGCGACTTCAGAACACCAACTTGAAGAAGAATGGTTGGCTGCAAAGTTCTTCAGTTCATCCACGTGATGAATAGCAGGAAGATGCTTGGTTACAAAACCCTATGGCGCAAAGACACAGCAACTTCTTGATGAAGGATGAACTAGGTCAAGAACTTCGTCTGTTGAGCACAATTTGCATAAACAGAGATTGCTCAATGATAATACAACTTGTGTCACCCAAAACGGCTCTTAAAATAATCCTTTTATATGTTTAGGGTTAGAAGAAAAGAATTCCCAAAAACATATTCACGGATCCCAAGAAAATCAGATTTGGAATTCTGACTTTTTAATTCTCGACAGATAGCAGGTGTCGAGGTAGCTATCGAGAGGTGTCGAGATTTAAAAACTCTGCACTTCAACTTGCTTTTTCTTTGACAAACTTGATGACTTCAACACTTGACCTTGAAACATTGTTTCTTGAAGTATTAAAAACACCTAGAACTACCCAATTACAAGTAGAGTGCGTTTTGTCAAAGGATTAGCCAATTTACATAACTAAGTGACATATGTTCTTAAACAAGTTAAAACATATATGTCCCAACAATCTCCCCCTTTGGCAATCCATGACAAAACCACAACAAACAAATGAGCATATGAGAGAAGTCATAAATCACTCAACTCATATTCACTTGTTAAATACAATAAAATCTATCCTAACACAAACTCTTGAAAAACTTTGCAAGAAGAGAGCTTTTGATAAGTAGACTTTGACAACCTGTATTTCTGAAACACTTTGAACAAAACTCATCAAGGTATCTTGTGTGAAACAGAAATAAATAGATTGCGTACAAGTAGAGAACATGTGTATAAAGATAGAAAAGAAACAACACATGAAGAGAGAGGTGAAAGAAACATACATCAACATATATAAGAGAGAAGATAAGTACAATGTATGTAAGAATGGTCAAAGGACCTCATATACAAGACCAATGTATCTAAAAGATAAGAAAAAAAATACACATAGCCTCACTACATCCCTCAAAAATATGATAACGCTCCCCCTATCAAAAAATGTCCTATACTAACTCTCCCCCTAAGATGACTACTCTCATAACCCAAAACTACTCCCCCTTTTTGTCACGAGTGACAAAGGGTAGAGTGTCATGTAGACATCTCATCGGCAGAGCTAGCATCCCCATCCTCATCATCCTCATCATCCTCAGAAACTGAAGCTGCTGGAGTAGGTGGTGAAGGAGTAGCCTCTGGAGCAAAACCACCCATGGTCGCCTGCTATCGTGCAATACGACCCACATGAACATTCACTTGATACAACTCAGCAGAGAGTGTATCAAGGCGAGTGTCCATGCGCTGCAGCTGCGCCATGATATCACCAAGGGATACATCGCTCGAAGAGGAAGAGGGAGCAGATGTAGATGGAGCTGATCTAGATGGTGCTGAACGGGAAGGAGGAGTGGCACCAGGCTATCTCGACCTGAACTGCGCCTCACTACGTTTTACGGTAGCGGCATCTATGGCAGATATGTGTGTGAAGTGGTCGGACACAGGAAAGGGAACAGAAAAATGACGTAGAATCCGCGTGATAGCAGAAGGAAAGATGAGCTTATCACGGGACGCCGAATCAAGATAAACATCTATGATAGACCGGATGAAGTGAGAAGGGAAGTCTATGGTAAGATGCTCAAGCAGAGAGAGCAAAAATCGAGCACGAGGCTCTGTGATAGAGTTATAGTGAGACAAAGGATGGAAAACAAAAGTCATCACCATGTTCATGAATCTAGGACCTTTAGCAAAAGGCCTACATGATGTGAACTGATGCTCACCCCAATCAGCAGGACGCTGACAGAAGGCAGAGATGAGCTCTTCTTTGGACACAGTCCTCAGACGCTCACAAGAGGGGTAATCTGGAAACTCTATCCTAGGTACCCTAAGCACATCCGCAACAAGCTGCGGTGTGACAGGAATGCGCATATCTCGAACGCAAGTAGTAAAATGAGGTACAGAAAGATCAATCCCGTGGATGTTGGAGTAGAACTCCTGTATCAGCACGAGAGGGCAAGTGACCGGGATGTCACACAGTGACCCCCATCCCCTACTGTGAATGACAGAGGGAAGGTCAGTATCGGCGAAGTCCGCCAGAATGACTTGGCGTTCCGAATGAACACCTCGTCTAGAAAAGTTCTTAGTAAATGCCTTTTGGGCATCTCCATCACGGAACCGAATGTTAAAAGGAGCAGAATCAGAAGATGAAGATGCTCTAGAACGCAGAGGGTTCCGAGCAGGAGTAGATTTACGTTTGGGTGCCATAGACACTACTAACGTAAAAGAATGAGAAAGAGATAGAGAGGGAGACAAGCAGAAAAGTCCCAAATCAGTTCAAATATGACAGATATATGAACAAAGAGTACATATGCATGGGAATGCATGAACATATGACATGCAAAACAGAAATATCATCATGGGCTCAGCCCATTCCATTCCTAACAGCATATAAACAAAGTACTCACATCTAAATGCATGAAAATATCATTATAATGCACATGAAATGCAATGTATGACATTTTGAAATCATTTAAGACCAAACCTAACCCAAAATTTGAATAAAAACTCAACAATTTTGAAAAACCCCAAATTTTATGAAAAATCCCAAAAACTAGGTTTTCAAAACATGAAATGCATGAAAAAGGAAGAGAAAAGAGATCTTACCAAGTGATTTGAGCAAGAAATGAGCAAGATCCAAGTGGGTTGAAGGATTTGAGTGAAAGGAGAGTGAAAGGGAGATGAACAGCCACTGAGAGATCGAGTGAAATGAAGAAAAATCGCGATCTGCACTTAAATAGGCACCTCAGTAATTCTCGACAGCTGAGGTGTCGAGAGGTATCGAGGATGCTGTCGAGGATGGTATCGAGGAAAAAGCCATCGACAGATGCATGTATCGAGAGGTATCGAGATGCAAGGAGGATTTCAGATACGCGAAGCTCGATCGATCGACAAGGTATTGAGAAGCTGTCGAGAGGACAGAAGAAATCTCGATCGATCCACAAGGTGTCGAGACAGGTGTCGAGAGTGAAGACACAAACAGCATAAGTGAATCTCGATCGATCCAACAGGTGTCGAGAATCTATCGAGAGGACAGAGACTTTCTCGATCGATCCACCAAGTGTCGAGGGAAGTGTCGAGATTACGATAAGAAAAGCTTGAGAAGCTCGACAGATGACCAGGTATCGAGGAGGTGTCGAGGGAGGTGTCGAGCCACAGAAAAAAGGCAGTTTTTCGAGAAGGAAAAACACAGACATGAATGCAATCTAACACATTTCTCAACCAAAGATCCACTTAAGTGATAAACCTCTCAAAACATCTCTTAACAAGAAAATGAGCACAAGGATCATGTAAAACACACACACACACACTAAACAAGTCTAACCAATTTTATATTTCAAAAACAAGTTATGACAGTTTAGTGAGCATACATTAGCATATGTAAAACACTTGTGATGGCCAAATCACATTGTACCTGCACATGTATCAAAAGTAGCAAAGAATGTTGCGTGTTGTGTGTGAAAAACATCGCAAGATTGCATATGTGTATAGATGTTATGACGATCTGAGATATGAGTCAATAACTTTTAACTCACACACAATCATAACTGTTTGATGGGGACTATCACCTTCAAGGTACATCCTATAACTCCCACATCTCCTAGAAAACACGCTTGCAATCATATTTTAAAGCATCTTTAATCTTTTTGCTTTATATTTTCTTTGCATATTTTTCTTTTAAGCATATCATGCATGGGCATAAAAAGAGAGAAAAGAAATACCCAAGATGTTAAGCATTTGACATCGCATTTTTGCTATGCCGAAGCATACGAATGTCTTTGACACTGCACTTTTGCTATGCCGAAGCATACAGGTGTCTATGACACTGCACTTTTGCTATGCCGAAGCATACAGGTGTCATACTATGATTGGCGGGTAACAGTGGTGAGATGGTTATTTATGCCTTTCTTTTAGGATTTTCTAGTCCTACCCGTCAAAAAGAGTGATATGAGTGTTAAGTTTTAAGAGATAACCTAATCTTACTCATCACAAACAAGAGCCACAAAGCTCACTTGCTTAGTTGTGCATAGAGATGCTCATCTAAGCTACAAGAGATACAAAGTTTAGAAAACTTTGTTTCATTGGCCATCCAAGGTACACAAGTACCAAAGTACACATAACACACACTGTTTTTGTATTTTTCTGATTTTTCAATTTTTTTTTTTTATTTTTTATATTAAAAACAAAATGAACAAAATTGAAAATAAACAAACGAAAACATGTTATCAAAGCAAAGCAAAAACTAGACTGACTCAGCAGAAAAGAAAAACACACACGCAATGCAACAAACAAGAAAAATAAGAAGGGAGAAGAAAGTGATAAAATCACTTAGAGTCCTTTTTCTTCCACGCCTTGGAAGAACCTTTCCTTTGATAGAATCCTTGAACAGGCGGTGAGGGGGAAGAATTTAAACCGTTCAAGTTCGAAAGGAACATGAGGGCTTTCAGAAAATCTCCAAGAGGAGCAAGAGAGGATTGAAGCTGAGATTGGCTTCCAGATGCTATCATGCCATTGCTCTGTTGAGTGGCTAACCACTTATAGCAATTTGGTCGAGTGTGACCGGCAGCTCCACAATAATGACAGAGATGCTGCTTCTTTTGTTTAGGCTTTTGAGAGTTAGCCTTCTTAGCCCTAGGGTTTTTAGCATCTTTCTTGTCTAGCTTAGGGGGTGCTCCTAAGATAGATTTTCCCTTGTCTAAGTTCTCATTAGCTAATTCAGTTTTAACATCAACATTCTCAATTTCAGTGTTATTAGTAGGAGGAACAAAAACAGTATTGCTAGTAGAAGCAGTATTAGAGAAAGAAATACCATACCCCAAACCAGTTCGATTCGAAGCGGGTTTTTGATTGCTAAGCATCTCATCAAGCTTTGCACTTGAGGTCCTCTCCAGTTGAACTCTGACTTGAACCAGCTCCGCTTCAAGCTTCTTGGTCTTCTCAGCCAAAAAGTTGTTCTCAAATCTCAGTGCTCCAATAGTTTGATTCGCCTCATCAAACTTTGTGGACAGCTCTTCACGATCGAGTTCCACTTCACTGAGCTTCTTGGTGGCCAGCCTATATAATTTCTCATGCTTTTCAGATAGCTTGTAAAGCTTCTCATAGGCTGAATGGATGTCATCTTGTTCATCCATCTTCTCAAATTTTGACTCCACCAATTCTTCTTCATCCACTTCTTCAACAATCCCTTCAGTAGAATTGACTGTGGCAGTGAAGGCATTTAGGATTCCGTCATCCTCATTGTCGGAATCATCTTCAGGCTCAGTGTCACTTGGGGTTACAGCAAGGGCCTTGCTTTTCCCAATGCTCTTCAAATATGTAGGACACTCATGTTTCATGTATCCGAACCCATGACAACCAAAGCACTTTGGTCCTGCGGGAACAGTATACTGACCGCCCTCTTTAGCATCCTTCTTCCCTTTGTCTAGGCTTTTAAATTGAGAAGAACTGAACTGCCTGCGGTCCTTGTCGAAACTCCTTCCATTGGCATTCTTCATGAACTTTCTGAACTGCCGAGTAATGTAGGACTTCATCTTAGAATCTTCATCATCGGAAGACTCATCTGTATCACTGCTCTTCGCCTTCAAGGCCATGCTTTTGCCTTTATTGGACTTGCCAATCCTGGATAACCCTATCTCATAGGTCTGCAAGTTTCCAACCAGCTCAGTCAAAGGAATTTTGTCTATATCCTTTGATTCCTCAATTGCCGTAATCTTGGCATGAAATCTCTCAGGTAGAGATCTGAGCACTTTCTTTACAATCTTGGGTTCAGGGATGGTTTCCCCAAGATTGAAGGCTGAGTTCACTATGTCCTTGAGCTTGGCATAGAACTCATCAAACGACTCATCCTCCTCTATCTTAATTTCTTCAAAGCTTGTAGTGAGCCTCTGAAGCTTTGAGTCTTTGACAGCCTTTGTGCCTTCATAGGTTGTCTGGAGGATGGTCCAAGCCTCCTTAGCAGTTTCAGTTGAGGATATCTTCTTGAACTCCTCATTGGTGATTGCGCTAAAAAGAGCATTCAACACTCTGCTGTTGAAGTTGGCCGCCTTGATCTTAGCATCATCCCACTCGGCCGGTTGTTCTGTTGGCTTAGTCCAGCCAATCTCTACAGCTTGCCACACTTTTTCATCTAAAGACTGCAAGAAAGCTCTCATGCGTACTTTCCAGTATGCATAGTTAGTGCCATCAAATAAAGGAGGTATAATTAACGATTGTCCTCTATCCATGACAAACAGGGGTCAATGGATCAACACAGCAAAGATTAAACCTAATCAGAGTGTGCCTGCTCTGATACCACTTGTTAGGTCACACTTCGAATGACCCCTTGTGATAAACCCTAATTAATTAATTAATTAGCCAAGTTGTTAATTAATCAATTAAGCATGCAATTGCGTGGAAGCACAAACAAATCACCAAATACTAAATATGCAGCGGAAAATAAATAACACGGTGATTTGTTTACGAATGGGGAAAAACCCTAACGGCAAAAACCCCACCGGGTGATTTTTAGGTCACCACTCCCGAAACTCCACTATTATCAAATCAAGCGGTTACAAGAAAGGAATCCCAAGTACCTTACCAACCTACAGTTGAACCCTTACCCCAATACCCAATTGGACTTGATCTGTAGTGACAATTTCCACCTTTGATGCACAACTCCCAAGTACGTGACTAACCAATGCGCGGATCCCAGTACGCGACTTCAGAACACCAACTTGAAGAAGAATGGTTGGCTGCAAAGTTCTTCAGTTCATCCACGTGATGAATAGCAGGAAGATGCTTGGTTACAAAACCCTATGGTGCAAAGACACAGCAACTTCTTGATGAAGGATGAACTAGGTCAAGAACTTCGTCTGTTGAGCACAATTTGCATAAACAGAGATTGCTCAATGATAATACAACTTGTGTCACCCAAAACGGCTCTTAAAATAATCCTTTTATATGTTTAGGGTTAGAAGAAAAGAAGTCCCAAAAACATATTCATGGATCCCAAGAAAATCAGATTTGGAATTCTGACATTTTAATTCTCGACAGATAGCAGGTGTCAAGGTAGCTATCGAGAGGTGTCGAGATTTAAAAACTCTACACTTCAACTTGCTTTTTCTTGGACAGACTTGATGACTTCAACACTTGACCTTGAAACATTGTTTCTTGAAGTATTAAAAACACTTAGAACTACCCAATTACAAGTAGAGTGCGTTTTGTCAAAGGATTAGCCAATTTACATAACTAAGTGACATATGTTCTTAAACAAGTTAAAACATATATGTCCCAACAGAGATATTGATGGCACTGGTATTGTCACAGTAAATAGTGAGATGCTCTTGACAAATACCATAATCATGGAGGAGTTTTTGCATCCAGAGGAGTTGGGTGCAATAGCTACCAGCAGCGATGTACTCAGCTTCTGCAGTGGATAAGGAGATGGAGTTCTGCTTTTTGCTCATCCAAGAGACAAGATTGTTACCCGCATAAAAGCAACCCCCCGAGGTACTCTTTCTATCATCAGCATTACCAGCCCAATCAGCATCAGAGTACCCAGCTAAGACACCATTAGTGTCCTTGCTATACCACACACCGAACTCAGCAATGGTTTTGACATACTTTATAATTCTTTTTAAAATAGTCATGTGAGATTCTTTGGGGTTAGCCTGATATCTAGCACACACACCAACACTATAACTAATGTCAGGTCTACTAGCAGTAAGGTAAAGAAGACTACCTATCATGCTTCTATAGAGAGAAGGATCAACACTCTTGCCTAACAAGTCTACAGTGAGTTTAATATTAGGGCTCATAGGGGTTCTAACAGAACTAGCAGAATCCAAACCAACCTTTTTCACAAGATTCTTAGCATATTTAGATTAAGAAAGAAATATACTTGAGTCTTGTTGGCGAATTTGCAATCCAAGGAAGTGAGTTAGCTCTCCAATCATGCTCATCTCGAACTTGGCTTGCATGAGTTTTGAGAAGCCATAAGCCAGTTCATCCTTAGTCGACCCAAAGATGATATCATCAACATAGACTTGAGCAACTATCAACTCCCCATCTTCCCTTTTGATGAAGAGAGTTTGATCAGCCTTCCCTCTTGTGAACCCATGTGACACAAGATATTGTGTGAGTCTATCATACCAGGCTCTAGGAGCTTGCTTCAACCCATAAAGTGCCTTTTTAAGGTACATCACATGATCCGAAAAGTGTGGATCAATGAATCCTTTTGGTTGAGCCACATAGACATCCTCTTTGAGTAACCCATTCAAGAAGGCAGTCTTTACATCCATCTGATAGAGTTTGAAATTCAGTTGACATGCTAGGGCAAGAAGAATTCTGATTGACTCCATTCGGGCAACTGGGGCAAATGTCTCATCATAGTCTACTCATTCCATCTGTGAGTATCCTTGAGCCACAAGTCGAGCTTTGTTGCGAATCACATTTCCTTCTTCATCAGTCTTGTTGCGGAATATCCACTTTGTACTGATGATGTGTTCTCCTTCCGGTCTAGGCACTAGAGTCCAAACATCATTCCTCTGAAACTGGAGTAATTCATCATGCATTGCTTCAACCCAACTTTCATCTTGAAGTGCTTCCTCAACTTTCTTAGGTTCAACCTGTGACAAGTAACAGGAATAAGACACAAAGTTAGCAACACATTTATCAACTGTACGTTTCCTTAAGGTGAGTTCATTCATGTCTCCCACAATGACTTCTGGAGGATGATTTAATTTGATTCTAGATGAAGGTCCCTTCTTTTCTTGAGATTCAGACTCTGGTGAATTGGGTAAGTCTGCAGGTTCTTCCACAATACTGGGAGTACTGGGAGTACTTGGAGAAGCAGGTTCTTGTTCAGTAATGTCTTGAACTTCCCTAGTCTCAGAAGGAAGAATTTCCTTGGGGAGTCCCTCAGTGCCTTTCTCAGAACTTGACTCTGAAGACTCATCAATGACGACATTTACTGTCTCCATTACCTTCATAGTTCTTTTGTTGTACACTCGATAAGCCTTGCTTGTAGAAGAGTAACCCAGAAATATGCCTTCATCACTTCGGGAGTCAAACTTTCCCACATTCTCTCTATCCTTGAGAATGAAGCAGGTACTTCCAAAAATTCTGAAGTACTTCACATTAGGCTTCCTTCCTTTCCACAACTCATAGGGAGTCTTTTTGGTACCGAGTCTGAAGTATACCCTATTTACTGTATGACATGCAGTGTTTACAGCTTCTCCCCACAAGTTTCTAGCCACATCTTTGTTATGTAGCATGGCTCTAGCCATCTCTTGAATAACCCTGTTCTTCCTTTCTACCACACCATTCTGCTGAGGGGTAATAGGAGCAGAGAATTCTTGAGATATACCCGATCTTGTACAGAAGGATTCCATGTATGAGTTCTCGAATTCCTTCCCATGGTCACTTCGAATTCGATCAATCTTCAGGCTCTTTTCATTCTGCAGTCTTGTGCATAAAGCTTCAATGTGCTCAGGAGCATCAGACTTGGATCGTAGTAGAATGACCCAAGTGTATCTGGTGAAGTCGTCTACCACAACCATGATGTATCTCTTACCCCCAAGAGACTCAGTTCTGGTTGGACCCATAAGATCTAAGTGCAACAACTCCAATGGTCTGGATGTAGCTGTCGTCTGGGTGCCTAGATGGTTAGCTTTTGTCTGTTTTCCAAGCTGACATGGTCCACACACCACATTGCTAATTCTACTAAGCTTTGGTATCCCCAAGACTGATTCATGCTTAGATACAATAGATAGATGCTTGTAACTAGCATGTCCCATTCGTTGATGCCACAGATCTTCATTAGGTAAACGAATGCTATTACACACAATATCAGCATCAGGAACCAATCCATCGCAGTTGTCCAAAGTGCGAACCCCACTAATGAGCTTATTTCCAGACTCATCCATGACAAGACACTTCCCTTTTGAGAATAGCACCATGAAGTCTTGATCACATATCTGACTAATGCTCAATAGGTTTACCCTTAGACCTTCTACATAAAGGACATTCGCAATGTCTGGCAGTCCTGGCAGAGATATAATCCCTTTCCCTTTAATTTGTGACTTGCTTCCATCACCAAAGGTAACATTGCCACCTTTCTTAGACTCAAAGATCTTGAAGAGAGATCTGTCTCCAGTCATGTGTCGTGAGCAACCACTGTCAAGATACCATAGACATGTGTCCATTACCTTGAATGCAGACTTCATAATGAAACATACTTCATGCTTAGATGATAAATCGGAGGGAATGGTTCTTTCTCTCAACTGCCTTTTATGAGCTAAGCCTATAACTTTCACTCTTCTCAGACGAACTCCTTTGCACATCTTCATTCTGAGACAGTCTAGTTTCTTCTTAGCAAAACTGAGATCTTTTCCAATAGTCATCATAAGAGAATTCAAATAACTTTTAGACTTGTATTTTCTGAGACACTCAAGCAAACAGTGATTAGAAAAACAAGATGTATTTGAAAACAAAGATCTCATCAAGCAGGTTACAGCCAATGACAACAGGGGTCAATGGATCAACACAGCAAAGATTAAATCCTAATCAGAGTGTGCCTGCTCTGATACCACTTGTTAGGTCACAATTTGAATGACCCCTTGTGATTAACCCTAATTAATTAATTTAGCCAAGTAATTAATTAATCAATTAATCATGCAATTTTATGGAAGCACAAACAAATCACCAATCAACTAAATATGCAGCGGAAAATAAATAACACGGTGATTTGTTTACGAATGGGGAAAACCCTAATGGCAAAAACCCCACCGGGTGATTTTCAGGTCACCACTCCCGAAACTCCACTATTATCAAATCAAGCGGTTACAAGTAAAGGAATCCCAAGTACCTTACCAACCTACAGTTGAACCCTTACCCCAATACCCAATTGGACTTGATCTGTAGTGACAGTCTCCACCTTTGATGCACGGCTCCCAAGTACGTGACTAACCAATGCGCGGATCCAAGTACGCAACTTCAGAACACCAACTGAGGAAGAATGGTTGGCTGCAAAGTTCTTCAGTTCATCCACTTGATGAATAGCAGGAAGATGCTTGGTTACAAAACCCTATGGTGCAAATACACAGCAACTTCTTGATGAAGGATGAACTAGGTCAAGAACTTCGTCTGTTGATCACAATTTGCTTAAACAGAGATTGCTCAATGATAATGCAACTTGTGTCACAAAAAACGGCTCTTAAAATAATCCTTTTATATGTTTAGGGTTAGAAGAAAAGAAGTCCCAAAAACATATTCACGGATCCCAAGAAAATCAGATTGGAATTCTGACTTTTTAAATCTCGACAGATAGCAGGTGTCGAGGTAGCTATCGAGAGGTGTCGAGCTTTAAAAACTTTGCACTTCGGCTTGCTTTTTCTTGGACAGACTTGATGACTTCAACACTTGACCTTGAAACATTGTTTCTTGAAGTATTAAAAACACCTAGATCTACCCAATTACAAGCAGAGTGCGTTTTGTCAAAGGATTAGCCAATTTACATAACTAAGTGACATATGTTCTTAAACAAGTTAAAACATATATGTCCTAACAAACAGCAGAGCGTTGAATGCCCTATTTAGCGCGGTCACCAATGAGGAGTTCAAGAAGATATCCTCAACTGAAACTGCTAAGAAGGCGTGGACCATCCTCTAGACAACCTATGAAGGAACAAAGACTGTCAAAGATTTAAAGCTTCAGAGGCTCACTACAAGCTTTGAAGAGATTAAAATGGAGGAGGATGAGTCGTTTGATGAGTTCTATGCCAAGCTCAAGGACATAGTGAACTCAGCTTTCAATCTTGGGGAAACCATCCCTAAACCCAAGGTTGTAAGGAAGGTGCTCAGATCTCTACTTGAGAGATTTTATGCCAAGATTACGGCAATAGAAGAATCAAAGGATATTGACAAAATTCCTTTGACTGAGCTGGTTGGAAACTTGCAGACCTACGAGTTAGGACTATCTAGGATTGGCAAAACGGGTAAAAGCAAGAGCATGGCCTTGAAGGCAAAGAGCAGTAATACAGATGAGTCTTTCGATGATGAAGATTCCAAGATGAAGTCCTACATTACAAGGCAGTTCAAGAAGTTTATAAAGAATGCCAATGGGAGGAACTTCGACAAGGACCTCTGACAATCCAGTTTTTCTCAGTTTAAGAGCCAAGATAAAGGGAAGAAGGATGCTAAGGATGGCGGTCAGTACACCATTCCTGCAGGACCAAAGTGTTTTGGATGTAATGGATTCGGTCACATGAAGCATGAATGCCCGATATATCTCAAGAGCATTGGGAAGAGTAAGGCACTTGCTACAACCTTGAGTGACACTGAGCCTGAAGATGATTCCAACAATGAGGATGACGGAATCTTAAATGCCTTCACTGCCACAGTTAATCCTACTGAAAGGATTATTGAAGAAGTGGATGAAGAAGAAGAACTGGTGGAGTCCAAATTCGAGAAGATGGATGATCAAGATGATATCCATTCAGCCTATGAGAAGCTTTACAAGCTCTTTGAAAAGCATGAGAAATTGTATAGGCTGGCCACCAAGAAGCTCAGTGATGTGGAACTTGATTGTGAAGAGTTGTCCACAAAGTTTGATGAGGCGAATCAAACTATTGGAGCACTGAGGTTTGAGAACAACTTTTTGGCTGAAAAGACCAAGAAGCTTGAAGCGGAGCTGTTTCAAGTCAGAGCTCAACTGGAGAGGACTTCAAGTGCAAAGCTTGATGAGATGCTCAGCAATCATAAATTTGCTTCGGATCGAATAGGCTTAGGGTATGGTCTTTCTTTCTCTAATACTGCTTTTACTAGTAATACTGTTTTTGTTTCTCCTACTAATAACACTAAAATTAAGAACACTGATGTTAAAACTGAATTAGTTAATGAGAACTTAGACAATGGTAAATCTATCTTAGGAGCACCCCTTAAGTAAGATAAGAAAGATGCTAAAAACCCTAGGGCTAAGAAGGCTAACTCTCAAAAGCCTAAACAAAAGAAGCAGCATCTCTGTCATCATTGTGGAGCTGTCGGTCATACTCGACCAAATTGCTATAAGTGGCTAGCCACTCAACAGAGCAACGACATGATAACATTTGGAAGCCAAAATCAACTTCAATCCTCTCTTGCTCCTCTTGGAGATCTTCTTAAAGCCCTCATGTTCCTTTCGAACTTGAACGGTTTCAATTCTTCCCCCTCACTGCCGGTTCAAGGGTTTAATAAAAGGAAAGGTTCTTCTAAGGTGTGGAAGAAAAAGGACTCTAAGTGATTTCATCACTTTCTTCTCCCTTCTTGTTTTTTTATTCTTGTTTGTTGCATTGCTTGTGTGTTCTGCAGTTTTGTTGAATCAGTTTAGTTTTATGCTTTGCTTTGTTAACATGTTTTTGTGTGTTTACTTTCAGTTTTGTTTATTTTGTTTTTAATATAAAAAAAATTGAAAAATCAGAAAAATACAAAAACAATGTGTGTTTTGTGTACTTTGGTACTTGTGTACCTTGGATGGCCAATGAAACAGAGTTTTCTAAACTTTGTATCTCTTGTAGCTTAGATGGGCATGTCTATGCACAACTAAGCAAGTGAGCTTTGTGGCTCTTGTTTGTAATGAGTAAGATTAAGTTATCTCTTAAAGCTTAACACTCATATCATTCTTTTTGGCAGGTAGGACTAGAAAATCCTAAGAGAAAGGCATAAATAACCATCTCACCACTGTTGCCCGCCAATCATAATAAAACACCTGTATGCTTCGGCATAGCAAAAGTGTAGTGTCAAAGACACTCGTATGCTTCAGCATAGCAAAAGTGCAGTGTCAAATGCTTAACATCTTGGGTATTTCTTTTCTCTTTTTTTATGCCCATGCATGATATGCTTAAAAGAAAATATGCAAAGAAAATAAAAAGCAAAAAGATCAAAGATGCTTTAAATATGGTTGCAAGCGTGTATTCTAGGAGATGTGGGAGTTATAGGATGTACCTCGAAGGTGATAGTCCCCATCAAACAGTTATGATTGTGTGTGAGTTAAAGTTATTTTCTCATATCTCAGATCGTCATAACATGTATACACATATGCAATCTTGCGATGTTTTTCACAACACAACACGCAATATTCCTTGCTACTTTTGATACATGTACAGGTACAATGTGATTTGGCTATCACAAAGGTTTTACATGTGCTAATGTATGCTCACTAAACTGTCTTGACTTGTTTTTAAAAAATAAAATTAGTTAGACTTTTTTAGTGTGTGTGTGTGTGTGTTTTTGAGGATCCATGTGCTTAAATTTTTGTTGAGAGATGATTTTGAGAGCTTTATATGTTGATTGGATCAATGGTTGAGGTGTATGTTGGATTGCATTCATGTCTGTGTTTTTCACTTCTCGAAAAACTGCTTTTAACCGCTGGCTTGACACCTCCTCGATACCTTGTTATCTGTCGAGCTTCTCAAGCCTTTTTCTTATCGCAATCTCGACACCTGTCTCAACACCTAGTGGATTGATCGAGAAAGTTCCTGTCTCCTCGATACCTTCTCGATTGATCGAGCTTCTGTTCTTTGAACGTGGTTCTTGTACCTCGATACCTCTCGACACTTTTAGCTGTTGAAGGCTTTTTCCTCGACACCTACCTCGACAGCTTACTCGATACCTCTCAACACCTCAGCTGTCGAGAATTACTGAGGTTCCTATAAAAGGCTCTGTCGCGATTTAGATCTCATTTCTCTCGATCTCTCTCGATCTATCTGCGGCTGTTCATCTCCCTAACCTCCTTTTCTCACTCAAAACCTCCAACCCACGTGATTTTCGGCCCTTCCTTGGTTCAAATCACTTGGTAAGATCTCATTTTCCTTCCTTTTTCATGCATTTCATGTTTTGAAGTTTAGGTTTTGGGGTTTTTGAAAATTTTTGGGGTTTTTCAAAATTAATGAGTTTTTCTTGAAATTTTGGATTGGGTTTTCACTTAAATGTGTTCAAAATGTCATACATTACATTTCATGTGCATTAGAATGGTATATACATGCATTTAGATCTGTGTTCTATGTTTGTGTGTTGGTAGGATTGGATTAGGCTAAGCCCATGATGCTTTTTAATTTGCGTGTCACATGTTCATGCATTCCCCATGCATACATACTTATTGTTCAATATATTTGATATATGTGAACTGTTTTGGGACTTTTCTGATTGTCTCATTCTCTATCTCTTTCTCATTCTGATTATGTTAGTAGTATCTATGGCACCTAAGCGTAAATCCACTCCGGCTCGGAACCCTCTGCGTTCTGGAGCTTCTTCATCTTCTAATTCTACTCCTCTAAATCTTCGGTTCCGTGATGGAGATGCTCACAAGGCATTTTCAGAGAACTTTTCTAGACGAGGTGTTCATTCGGAATGCTAAGTCATTTTGGCAGACTTTGCTAACACTGACCTTCCCTCTGTCATTCATAGTAGGGGATGGGAGTCACTGTGTGACGTCTCGGTCACATGTCCTCTTGTGCTCATTCGGGAGTTTTACCCCAACATGCATGGGATCGATCGTTCAGTACCTCTCTTTTTCACTCGCGTTCGAGGTACGCGCATCCCTGTCACATCGCAGCTAGTTGCGGATGTGCTTAAGGTTCCTAGGATAGATTTTCCTGACTATCCTTCCTGTGAGCGTCTGAGGACTGTGTCCAAAGATGAGCTCATTTCTGCTTTTTGTTAGCACCCAGCTGATTGGGGTGAGCATCAGTACACATCATGTAGACCTTTTGCTAAAGGTCCTAGATTCCTAAACATGGTGATGACTTTTGTACTCCATCCACTCTCTCACTACAACTCCATCACAGAGCCTCATGCTCGATTTTTGTTATCTCTTCTTGAGCATCTTACTATAGATTTTCCTTCTTATTTCATCATTTCTATCATAGATGTTCATTTAGATTCGGCGTCCCATGATAAGCTCATCTTTCCTTCTGCTATCATGAGGATCTTACACCATTTTTCTATCCCTTTTTCTGTGTCCGACCACTTCACACACATCTGTTCCATAGATGCCGCTACCGTAAAACGTAGTGAGGCTCAGTTTAGGTCGAGACAGACAGATTCCACTTCTCCCTCCCGTTCAGCTCCATCCAGATCTGCTCCATCTACATCTGCTTCTTCTTCCTCTACAGGCGATGTATCTCTTGGAGACATCATGGCGCAGCTGCAGCGCATGAATGCTCGCCTCGATACACTCTCCTCTGAGTTGTATCAGGTGAATGTTTGTGTTGGTCGTATTGCATGACGGCAAGCGCCCATGGGTGGTTTTTCTCCTGAGGCTACTCCTTTACCACCTTCTCCAACGGCTTCTGACTCTGAGGATGATGATGATGATGGTGATGATGATGACGCTTCGGATGATGATGATGGAGATGCTAGCTCTACTGATGAGATGTTTACATGACACTCTACCCTTCGTCACTTGTGACAAAAAGGGGGAGTAGTTTTGGGTTATGAGAGTAGTCATTTTAGGGGGAGAGTTAGTATAGGACATTTTTGATAGGGGGAGTGTTGATATGTGAGGGATGTAGTGAGGTTTTGATGTATCTTTTCTTTTCTATTCTTTTTAGATACATTGATCTTGTATATGAGGTCTTGTGACCAGTTTTACATACTTTGTACTTATTTTCTCTCTATATGTGGATATATGTTTCTTTCACCTCTCTCTTCATGTGTTGTTTCTTCTCTATCTTGATACACATGTTCATTATACTTGTATACAATCGATTATTTCTGTTTCACACAAGATGCCTTGATGAGTTTTGTTTAAAGTGTTTCAGAAATATAGGTTGTCAAAGTCTACTTGCCATAAACTCTTTTCTTGCAAAGTTTTTCAAGAGTTTGTGTTAGGATAAATTTTATTGTATTCAACAAGTGAATATGAGTTGAGTGATTTATGACTTCTCTCATATGTTCATTTGTTTGTTGTGGTTTTGTCACGGATTGCCAAAGGGGGAGATTGTTAGGACATATGTGTTTTCACTTGTTAAGAACATATGTCACTTATTTATGCAAATTGGCTAATCCTTTGACAAAATGTACTCTACTTGTAAATAGGTAGTTCTAGGTGTTTTTAATACTTCAAGAAACAAGGTTTCAAGATCAAGTGTTGAAATCATCAAGTCTGTCCAAGAAAAACAAGCTGAAGTGCAAAATCATTAAAGCTCGACACCATCTCGATAGCTCCTCAACACCTGCTATCTGTCGAGATTTATAAAATCAGATTTTCTAATCTGATTTCTTGGGATCCGTGAATATGCTTTTGGGCATTCTTTTCTCCTAAGCCTAAACATATAAAAGGATTGTTTTAAGAGCCGTCAAATTGTACACAAGTTGCAAAACCATTGAGCAATCTCTGTTCAAGCAAATTGTGATCAAAGACGAAGTTCTTGACCTAGTTCATCTTCTCTGAAGAAGTTGCTGTGTACTTGCACCAAAGGGTTTTGTGACGAAGCATCTTCCTGATCTTCATCGTGTAGGATGAATTGAAGAACTTTGCAGCCAACCTCTCCTTCTAAGTTGGTGTTTGAAGTCGCGTACTAGGATCCACGCATTGGTTAGTCACGTACTTGGGAGCCGTGCATCAAAGGTGGGAACTGTCACTACAGATCAAGTCCAATTGGGTATTGGGGTAAGGGTTCAACTGTAGGTTGGTAAGGTACTTGGGATTTCTTTACTTGTAACTGCTTGATTTGATAGTAGTGGAGTTTCGGGAGTGGTGACCTGAAAATCATCCGATGGGGTTTTTGCCGTTAGGGTTTTCCCCATTCGTAAACAAATCACCGTGTTATTTATTTTCCGCTGCTTAATTAGTTTATTGGTGATTTGATTGTGCTTCCACGTGTTTGCATGATTAATTGATTAATTAACAACTTGGCTAATTAATTAATTGGTTTAATCACAAGGGGTCATTCAGATTGTGGCTTATCAACTTTCCCTTTTTCCTAGTCAAATAGTAGTATGTGCGACGGTTTTTGCAGCTTGATAGGCCACAATCTGAATGACCCCTTGTGATTAAACCAATTAATTAATTAGCCAAGTTGTTAATTAATCAATTAAACATACAAATACGTGGAAGCACAAACAAATCACCAATAAACTAAATAAGCAGCGGAAAATAAATAACACGATGATTTGTTTACGAATGGGGAAAACCCTAACGGCAAAAACCCCATCGGATGATTTTCAAGTCACCACTCCCGAAACTCCACTATTATCAAATCAAGCGGTTACAAGTAAAGGAATCCCAAGTACCTTACCAACCTACAGTTGAACCCTTACCCCAATACCCAATTGGACTTGATCTATAGTGACAATTTCCACCTTTGATGCACGGCTCCCAAGTACATGACTAACCAATGTGTGGATCCCAGTACGCGACTTCAAACACCAACTAAGGAGGAGAGGTTGGCTGCAAAGTTCTTTAGTTCATCTTTCACGGTGAATATCAGGAAGATGCTTGGTCACAAAACCCTTTGGTGCAAATACATAGCAACTTCTTCAGAGATGATGAACTAGGTCAAGAACTTCGTCTTTTGATCACAATTTGCTTGAACAGAGATTGCTCAATGCTTTTGCAACTTGTGTACAATTTGACGGCTCTTAAAATAATCCTTTTATATGTTTAGGGTTAGAAAAAAAGAAGGCTCAAAAGCATATTCACGGATCCCAAGGAAATCAGATCAGAAAATCTAAAATTATAAATCTCGACAGATAGCAGGTGTCGAGGTAGCTATCGAGAAGGTGTCGAGCTTTAATGAATTTGCACTTCAGCTTTGTTTTTCTTGGATAGACTTGATGACTTCAACACTTGACTTTGAAACCTTGTTTCTTGAAGTATTAAAAACACCTAGAACTACCCAATTACAAGTAGAGTGCGTTTTGTCAAAGGATTAGCCAATTTACATAAACAAGTGACATATATTCTTAACAAGTGAAAACACATATGTCCTAACACAGCTCATTATCTCTTTTCATTTTGAGATTTACATTTGTTGAGCTCTTTAAGCCAAAAAAAAAAAAAAAAAGAGTGGGAAGATATATAGGCACAAGTCTATGCAAGTTTCAAGATCAACAAAACCATTGACTAATCATTCATGACAAGTTTGAAAATTTATTTACAATAGTCACATAGATGTCAAGATTTTTCCCACAATGATATGAATGCATAAAGAACAAGCTACGCTCGTAAATGCACAAAGTCATTAGTGTGATATCCTTATTTGATTGATTGTGTGATGTGTGTGGGTGTGTGATGAGTCCTACATCGGGTATTTACTGGGTTGAACTGGGCTTTATTAACAACTGCAAGAAGTCTTAATTGTGACTAGTCCTTTTGAGGTATAGCGCAGATGTGGCTAGCGCTTTTCCTTGAGTTGTTATATATGGTATCAGAGTCGGCTCGGTAATCTCGTATGGGCTCAGAGACACTACCCCACAAAGTGGACCCTAACGAGGACGTTAGGGATTTAAGTGGGGGAGATTGTGATACCCCAATTTGATTGATTGTGTGATGTGTGTGGGTGTGTGATGAGTCCCACATCGGGTATTTACTGGGCTGAACTGGGTTTTATTAACAACTGTAAGGAGCCTTAATTGTGACTAGTCCTTTTGAGGTACAGCGCAGATGTGGCTAGTGCTTTTCCTTGGGTCGTTACAATTAGTACAAAGGTACAAGGCAAAACATGCTTGTGACAATACACAATAATGCCGATCAAACTTTTTGGATTTTCTACTTTTTATGTGTTTTTGGATTTTTGACACAAAAACAAGTAAAGATTGATAAAAAACAATGTAAAAACATTTAAAGCAAAAGGCAAACAAACAAAAGTTTTCAACACATGCTAGAATGATAACAAAAATCACACAACCAATCAAAGTTACAAGCATTGGAAGTATTAATGCATGGACATGTTGTAATGCTTATGCATGTGTACCCTCTTCACCCACATGACACGTGCGTTTGGGGTGATATCCCTAGAGGATTGGGTACTATTGTTTTGACTTTCAAACCTTTTGTTGAAGCTTGTCAAACAGGTGGTGAATGCACCAATCATCTTCATTACATCTCCAATGTTAGACACAGCTTCTCCCCCTTTCGATTGCTTGGAGTTCCCTTTATCCTTTCTTTGTCCACTTGGCCTTTGATAGTTGTCATTCTTTAATGCCCAAAGCTTACGACAATTCGGTCTATTGTGTCCTTGAATTCCACAGTAATGGCAGAAATGTTGAGTTCTCGAACCTTTTTGTGGCTTTGGGAGTGATTTCCCTTTACCCTTAGGTTTGGCCAATGATTGGTTAGGAGGCTTAGTAAAAAACCGTTGGTCTGTCACATTTCGTTTCTTCTCCGCCTTCGCTTTCTCAACAGTAGTGATTTCCACCATTGGTTCCTTAGCTTTCATCAAGCTTCTTGGAGGAAACCCACTCCACTTTAGCATTAGCTTGAATCACCCCAAGTTTAAGAAATTTTATCTTTGAGTAGGCTTTAGTCAACTCTCCATTCAGCGTCTCGACTTCACACTTAGTCTCCTTGTATCGGACTAAAAGACTCTTGTAGTCTTGCTCTGCTCTCTTCATTTTCTTAATGGTTGCTTTCGCCACTTTTGCATAATCACTGGTCTTCTCAAGTAGGGAATTGTAGGTCTCTTGCAGTCCCACTGTTCTTTCATCTTCCTCATCATCGGATTCTTTTACTATCCCGATTGACTCCAATTATGTGTGCTCACCAAGCTCTTCCACTAGCACACTCAAATCATCCAAAGATTCTACTGAAGCAATGGTCATGAATGCAGAGAAGTTTCCCTCTCCATCACAGCTTTCTTCTGAATCTGAATCAGAGGAGTCGGTGTCACTAAGAGTAGTGGCATACACTTTACCCTTCCCTCTCAAATAGTTCGGACACTCCTTCTTGAGATGTCCATGACCATTGCATTCATAGCATGTGATTACTTGAGAAGATTGAGAATCCTTCCCATCTTTCTTCTTGAAATCTTTTTTCTCCTTCCAGGAATTTGGGAATTTTCCTTTCTCAGCAAACTTTCTATTCTTTTTGAACTTCAAGAACTTTCGAAAGTTCTTCATAAGATACGCCACATCTTTTTCGACATCATCCTCATTCGATGAGTCATGAGCTTCTATTCTCTCATTGATTGTCTTTAGAGCAAGTGACTTGCTCTTCCTTTGTGATGGTAGAGAAAGCTCATAGGTCTGAAGTGAGCCAATAAGTTCTTGAACTTTGATGTCATCAAGGTCCTTGCTCTCCTCAATGGCAGTAATCTTTGCACGGAAGGTCTCCGGTAGTGATCGTAGAATTTTTCTTACAATCTTGGAGTCATCCGTCTTTTCCCCCAAGTTAAACTTCCCAATTACCACCTCATTTAGCTTTCCATAAAATGAGTCGAATGACTCGTCTTCACTCATTTTCAGCTCTTCGAAGCGTGTGGTAAGCATCTGCAACTTTGTGTCTTTCACTTTCTTGGTGCCTTCATAGGTCATCTCCAATATTTTCCATGCTTCCTTGGCAATTGTAATGTGAGAAATCTTGTGAAACTCATTTGGAGAAACACCACAGAAAATAGCATTTAATGCCTTGCTATTTGCATTAGCTACCGCAAGGGCTGCCTTATCCCATGTGGATTTGGCAGCCTTGGCCTAGTCCATCCTATATCTACAGCATCCCACACACTCTCATCAATTGAACATAGGAATGCTCTCATGCGGACTTTCCAAAATGCATAGTTGCTTCCATCAAAATATGGTGGAGCATTGAGAGATTGAGATCGATCTATCTCAATGTGGTCAAGGATCGCATTTAGGTAATTAAACCACAGCAATTGCACCCGCTCTAATGCCAATTGAAAGTTCAAATAGTGTGTAAAACACCTATGAATATTTAGACCCCCAAATTAAAATGACCAACACAAGCTTATAATCAAACAATATATGTGCAGAAAATGAAAGATAAGCTATAACCAAATAGGTAACACACTCTAAACCGTAATTAATAACCAACACAGTAGTAATTAAAAGGTAAAGAGAAAGGGAAGAAAGATGCAAACACAAAGATAACACGGCGATGTGTTATCAAAGAGGAAACCGAATTACTCGGCAAAAAACCTCTTCATCGCCCTCCAAGTGGTCAATAATCCACTAGAGAATAAAGTTGGGATACATGAATAGCAGAAGACCCTTCAAGCCTAATCTACCCAGTGCACCTAAGCCCTCTAAGCTTCTTGCTCCAATAGGGTTATGTTAAACCTTGTCTTCTCTGGCTTACCAGATCCCGCAATCGCCCATTGCATCAACCAAAATGAATTGGTCCCTTCTGAACTGCTTCCCAAGTACCCAAATACCTCCTCACTGATATGGGTGTGGTGAGATAAGGATTTGGCTAAATGTACCTCTCAAGGATATGTTAATGGAGAGGGTGAGAGTAGAAGAATTTGGAGAATCAAGTGATAAATATTGTGGATGAGTCAATCTTGTTTTTCTCTTGGGTTTTTCTCTCAAAATTTTCTCTGAAAGCTCTCTACATTTCGTGGGTATAAGTATATTTATAGTAGGGTGCATGAGGAATGCGAAGAGTCATGTTCCAACCAAACAGGGCATTCTGGCGACTCGGGCTCGCGACTAGAATGAGTCACGAGCTAACTACTTGGCCAGACTGGAAGTTTTATCCTGTAGTGCTCCAGCTGTGGTGACCCTTCAGCTTCCCCTGCGTGCTTCTCATGTGTGCCATTTTGGCGACTTGCCAGTCGCGAGATCCAGTCGCGAGACTCCCTTGAATTGCACACTTCTTGAGTTTTCTTCACACTCTTTCACACACTACCCTTATATAATTCTCACCTAAATACAAGGTATCTAATTGCTAAATTACAAGAAAATTTGGCACGAAATAAAGCCAACACATAATTGAATAAATTCAACCTTACACTCAACTTATTGATTTTGTAACTGTGTTTATCCTTATTGGTCTTTGTAACTGCATTTTAGGGTGTTCATTTTTATTTATGGTAGACAAAAAAATAAAAAAATATATTATATAATTTTTTTTCCAAGGTTAGAGTGTTCATTTGAACACCCAAACCATAACATGGAGCAGCCCTTGATTCTATAATATAATAGATTTATGTGTACATTTTAATTAAGGATTCTTTAAGCCTATATTCAGGAAAAATTTACTAATAATAAGGCCCATTTTGTTAGCCAATATAATGCATTGTGTGTTAAAAATGCCCTTCTAATACTCACAAAACACAGAACACAAAGGTGAAGAGATAAAATTAAATTTAAAACGACCCCACTGATGCACGTTTACACACCTAGCCCAAACCTTTTATTTTACTAACACTAGACTACTACCATTATGACATTATCATATGTTTTGTTAACTTTTTATTATAATTTTAATTTCCAATAGTTTATTTAATCTGGATTGTTTAGGAATATTTTTATTAGTTATTCTTTTAGAATAATTTACTTTATATTAGTACTAATTTATTAAGTTACGTAATACATGTTTATTTGTGAAAATATAGAGTATAAGTGATCACATCATTTAGTAAAGTTGCAATCTTGTTTTTGATATATTAGGTTCTATTGTTCAATTCTTTAAATTTTATTTTAATTAAATTGTAATTTTTTATTACAAATCGTGTTTTATTTATTTAGAAGTATTTCTTAATTATAAATATCTATATTAAAAAGGATATAAAAAACTTTGAAAATAAGGAGAAAACTTGAAAAATAAATTGAATCACAAAAATGATCTATGGATAAATTTGTTACTAGTATTAAACAAAACACAACAAAAAATTAGGATGAAAATATAACAAATGAACAAAAAAATCATAAAAAATAATTAGAAGATAATGAAATTATAAAACAAAAAGATAATAATGAAAATAAATTTTATTTAGTTAATATTTACGTATAAGAAAATGCCCCACATAAAGTTTTCGCCTTAGGCCCCAAAAATTGTTGAGCTGGCCCTAAATACCAGGGAAAAAGAGAAAGACAAACATGTGTTATGTGTTAGAGGAGAGAGAAAAAGAGAACAAAAAAAAACTTACCATTTTTGCAGTATAGTTTTACTAATAGAATTGTACTGTTCATCAATGCTAAATTTTTAGCATTTTGAACATTTGATGTGTGAAGTTTTTGGTGTTTGCTGTGCTATGCTAACCTAATGCTAGTGTTCTTTGTGGGTTTATAATATAAAGTGTAGGTTTAATGGGTTTGTAGAAAGATATAAAGCAAGACTCTTGGCTAAGGACTACATTCATTAGGATGGGCTTGACTACTTTCAAACCATTTCACGTAAGCCAACAATGATTATTTTAGAAAATGATCAAAACTAATAATTTCTAATGCAATATTGATTTAATTGTGTATTTTTACTAGTAACTATATATTTATTTAATTTGGTGCTTTTTTTTTTTTTTTAGAATCTGTTTATATATAATGACAAACTTAGGTATAATTTTTTATTTGTTGTACTTTAGGTTTCTTAATTAAAATTAAACAAATTATTGCATGAACAATACAATACAAATTATGTTACTTTCCCTAAAACAATTACATTTAATGTAATCAATTTTTTAAATTTAAATGAGATACATAATGTGTAGAACCTAAGAAATTGTCTCAAATGTTTAACTCATAGGCAAGATAACATGTTTTCTAAAGGTTGGCATAAACCTCACCAGAGTTACTTGCCTGGGTTTTGGTCTATCTTTATATAAAAATGTGTGTAATTATATATTTGTACATATATGTGTACATGTGTTAGAATTATTGTGTCGAAATTTTTTTTTTTGGTTAGATGATTCAATAATTACAAGCAGGGGGGATTTCAACATGTGGAAGTAACAATTGAGCTAAAGACATTTGGCATGTGTTAAAGTTTTTCAAAACATTTTATTGTGTAACAACAAAATCTATGTTGAAATGAAAAAGGTTGCACCAAATTACAAATGACCTTTAGGTCAATTGGCCTAGTACTTTTGAGTGTTTCAAATGTCCGGTGTTCAAATCTTCATCTTTTATTTGAAGTATAAACATAAATACAATGAAATTACTTGGATCTATTTAGAATACAATTTAAGCATGGCACATGACCAAACCAATATATAGGTAGCTAAATTTGGCTCATAAATCGTGCAGTAGATCAACTAAATCTTCTAACTGTTTGTTATTTGATAATGCATTTGAGACATCCTTTTCTTCCTAGTTATATGGACATAAAACATAGTCCCTCAACAAGGTGTTCTTAAAAGATTTTATTATCATTAAATACTAGTGTAAGTAAGTAACACAACAAAATTTTGTTACAACAAAATTATTATGAAGTTTTAGGGATCAGTTCAATATAACATTTAAGCATGGTGCAAGACCAATATAGGTCAAGGCAAAGTTAGGCTCATAAATTTGTACTGTTGATGAATTAAATCTTCTAACTATTAATAATGCATTAGAGACATCTTTCTGTTCCTATAGTCAAACGAACTTTACGTATTTTCTTTTAGAGAAAATGATAAAAGTTAAAATTTTAATGTAGTATTAATTGAGTTGTATACTATATATATATATATATATATATATATATATATATTGTGAATTCTTAGAATTTGTTGAACATAAGTCTCTTAAAAACAAATTAAGAATAATTTTGAGAGGTAAACCAATTATAATTATTTGCGTTTTCTTTTGTTGTTGAGAGAGATAAACTAGAAGCAAGCTAAATGATTCAAAATTATTGCTGTAAATTACCTTGTTAATTAAATGACAAAGTCTCACATAGGATAGAAATAATAAGGATGAATGGTTAATATATGGTTGTGAGTCTTGTGACATTAACGTATTTATTTGGTAGTTCCCGAACATTAACGGTTAATCGACCACAAATGCGAGCTTCCCTTATCAAAATAAAATGATTACTTCATCCCTTAAAAAAGTGACCCAGCAAATGAAAATCCATCCTGGGAATTGCGCGTGCATTGCATGCTGATGCAAATGTAAATCCATCCAGATCATTTTATGTATCAAAATATATAATTGTTTCAAAAGTAACGAGAGCACTGCATCCCTTGTTTATTAACGAAAATAAAATATATAATTGTTTCAAAAGTAACAAGAGCACTGCATCCCTTGTGTATTAACGAAAATAAAATATATAATAAAATATATAATTGTTTCAAAAGTAACCAGAACCAGAGCATTGCATCCCTTGAGGATTAAAATATATAATTGTCGCTAGTCAAAAGTAACCCAGAGCATTGCATTCCTTGTGTATTAAAATATATAATTGTCGAATTCTAATTCTACCTTCGCTTCCCTAAGTGAACCAAAAACCCAGCTTACCCAGCTTCCTCTGCTCCAAATGGGTTAGAATAAATCTATATACCTGAATATATCTTTTCAACAATTTTTACATATTTCATACAATTTTCTCTTGGTTACTACAGGGAACGAGCTTAATTCAGACGTTAAACTTGCTGCTCAAATAGTTCTTGGCCTGGTCATTCTCATCATCACACTCCTTCTCGCCCTTCCCAGGTTTTTAACTAACAACACTGCTATGTTAATACCTACCACGTGAGTTTTACTTTTACATAACTTGGAGCTTCCAATATAAATAAGTTGAAACAGAGTGTGCACTGCTTCATGCTTTGTATTTATTGGTTTGTTTGAATTGCGTAGCTCGAATTGTCCGTGGTATGACGTTTGCATTTTCTTTTTTCATTTTGCAGAATCTATATTGTGTGGCTCTATTGTGATTTGTAATGTTCTATGAATAAAGTTATTTAAGTCCCATACTTTTTGAGGGCTTAGGAAAATTTGAACTGTTTGTTTTTGCGATTGTTTTCGTGCATGTCACGCCCTGTTTTTACTTTTTCTCCAAACTTGCTGAGGTTATGAATAATAGTGTGGATCCAGGCCTTTCTCTTTCTGCTGGTCAGCTTGGGAAGTTTGAATTTTCCTGTGGTTAAGAAAATTTGAACTGTTTGGCTTTCTGATTGTTTTAGTGCAAGTCATATATGCTCTGTTTTTCTTTTTCTTCTTATACTAGTTAGAGTTTATGAATAAATATAATGGTGTGGATCTGGTTTTATCAAAAAAAAAAAAAAATGGTTTGGGAAAATGTTTTGGGCTTCCATAACCAAATCTTCCATTTTGGGCCCATGAACAAAAAGATGTGGATTTGGATGGATTTTTATAGAAGCCCCCAATCATCCTAGATAGGTCACTCTTTTTCATCATCTATTTTGGAAAATGGTTCTTAGTTGTTTTCCTAACCGCCAATCAGAGATTATGATTGATGCATATCTAATTGCTCTTTTGTATGATTTGGAACTGGATTTCCATATTTTGGTTTCCCTAACAAACCAAATAACGATTGTCTTTTTTGAATAAGTTTGCCTTGTCCATTTGAGCTATTTTTCCCTTGTGTCTTATATCTTCTTTTTTTGAGAAAGATGTCTTATCTCCTATGTGGGACAATAGAGTACTTTCCAAAAGCCAGATTTGGGTATAGCATAAGCTTCAAGTCCAAAGACTTCACAGTCCAAACCATTTAATTGAACCAAACACATATAGATAATTAGTCCAAAATTAACATCTCTGGTGGATGAGAGTTGAAGATGTCTCGATTTAATGGGTTGACCAACATTTTAACCCAACTAATAAATTTGTTTTGGGCCATTTAACTCAATTAAAAGTATGAATCATTTTTTTCCCCCAAAATATAATCCAAACACTATTCCAATCAATTAATTGCCAATATGATCATAAAGATAAAAACCATAGTAAAGGAAAATATTTTTCTCAAAAAAAAAAAAATATATATATATATATATATAGTGAAGGAAAATACTTTTTACATATTTTAGTGCCAACCATAAATAAATGATTAGGAACTAGAAAGAAATAAAGGATGA
Source organism: Quercus aquifolioides (assembly GCA_019022515.1). Lineage (NCBI taxonomy): Eukaryota > Viridiplantae > Streptophyta > Magnoliopsida > Fagales > Fagaceae > Quercus > Quercus aquifolioides. Next base: position 12,624 of record CM032329.1, on the reverse strand, counting down.
AGAAGCAATGCCCTCATGATGGGTTAGCCTAATAAATAACAAACGAAAACAATAATGGGAAAGAAAATTAGAAACAAGTGATAGTTTTTTTCTTTTACTATCACCGTTTTACCTAACAAAATTGAATTATTAGAGATTATATAGGATTCCTCATCAAGATTTACTGTAGGTGACTATTAAGGCCTAATTGAGAGAGAGAGAGAGAGAGAGAGAGAGAGAGAGAGAGAGAGAGAGAGAGAGAGAGAGAGAGAGAGAGAGAGAGAGAGAGAGGAAATAATAATTATTTCCTTATAATATTGTTTATATATATATATATATATATATATATATATTTGTTTGTTATTAATAACACATTAATTTGTAAATATTATATAGTAAAATTCATTGTAACCTTAGCATCACTCGCACAATAAATTTAAGGACAACATTTTTTATGATTTATTTCACAACTCTTAATATGGCTTATTGTATAACAAAAATAATATCGGTGTCTAATAAAAGTGGTATTAGTAATAAATTTAACTAAAAGTAATATCATTTTAATCACAACTAGTTTCGTCAACAATTACCAATTGAAAAGTATTACATCCTCAACTTTACTCTTTTTGTTATATGAACATTAGCAACATGTGCCAAGATGCTTAAAATTAGAATAGTTTAAAGGGAGTGCTACTTACTCTAAATAGTAGTATTACTCTTTCTTCTTATAAATATGAGAGTTGTTACTCTTCCAACTTCCAACATCCATTTTTATTGAATACCATGCTACTCGCTATTTTGTTACCATTGGAACGGTTATAATTTTTATTATGATCTCTCTAGCAAGGCAGAAATTGTTCTCATAGATATAAAGCCTCAAATAAAAATATTTATTAGTGTATGAGGATGACACTGTTATAGGTTATAAAAGGAAAAAGGTGTGAGGTTCTTTCAGAAATTCAGCTTGTTCTGTGTTGTGTTAACTTCTTGTTATTCTCTGTTTGATTGAATACATATTTATTAATCAAATAGTCTCTTTTGGGGTGGGGACATCCCATGAAATTGGAAGATATATTTAAAAAAGAGAAAAAAAGAAAAAAGAAAAAAAGAAAGAAAAGGGTAAAGGGAACAAGTTTATTTGGATTGAGAGTCTTGTGCCCATTGTTGTTGAGCTTGAAGTGAATTTGGGTTAGGATTGGGCCTTAATCAAGGATTGAACAAACTGTGACAAGGACGTGCATATTAACATGATGGCAATTTTTCCCTGTTCCACTTGCCCGCCCCTCCTCTTTTCACCCTGCGCGAATTTTTCCAGGGCAAGTGCGGGGATGAGTTTAACATGATGGTGCGAGATTTTAGCCCCACACCACAAGGCAAGTGCGGGGATGAGTTTAGACTTTTTAGAGCCACTTTGCCTCGCCCCATGTTGATAAATATTATAATTGTAAATTTTTTATATCCTAAAACCCTACTATTTAAATAAACATATCAATATTAGCTTATTTTATCAATATCATTCATTTTTTACTAAAAATTAGTTTGATTTGATGAGATAATTTTAGTTGTAATTTCAAGTATATTTTTATTAGTGAAATAGTTTTATTAAAAAATATTGTAATAGTTGTGGGCAAATTAACAAAATGTAGAGTTTTATGGAGTTAGGCGGGACTTCGCGGGGCCCCAAGGGATGGGAATGGGGTAAGAAAATTTTTCCTGTCATCCGGGGCAGGACAGGAATAAGACAAGACAAAACTATGTGAGGCAGGGGCGAAAACCCCATCCTTTGGCCCCACCCCATTGCCATCCCTAATCATGGACATTGGTTCAATTTTCAAATGAGGTTGAAGTCTGAAAGATAGTTTTGATTTGTTAATTTTCACATAGGACTTAAATCCTCTGTTATTAAGGTGCTTGAAATAGAAGCCAAATCCACACTCAAGGGTCACTTTTTTCATCTTCTTTTTGCTTCACATTTAGAGCGACTTCCTACGTGCATTTGCATATTGGAGTCCATCAAATTCTTTCTATTCTGACTCAAATTTGAGATTTGGTAATTCAGCAGCATAGGATCTTGATCAATCCAATGAGGAGTTTGGTGTCTGCTTTGGTATCAACTTTTTTGGCTTTTTGCTAAGAGTTGGCTGAATTATAGTTGTTACCTTTACTATTAAGTATAAAATATTTCTCTTTCCCTCCAGTTTCATGTTTCGATTCCTATTTGTTTCAGCCTATAAGCTGACTTCTTTATCTAATTTATGTATAGTTTTTTATGGCTTCAATATTTTTTTTAATTACAATTGCATTTTTATTCAACTTATATTTTAAGCCAATAAGTTTAAACTATCATAAAGAAACACTAAATCAAGAAGATAAATGGATTAATTTAATTAGAATAGTCTAAACTGGTACTATATTGTCAAAACAAAGAATGGGTATAAAAAAATGAGAAAAGGTATTTTTATAAGGGAAATGTTAGCATTTGACCGCCTGGGTACTCTGCACTAAATCATAATTTGCTTGTCATTGATCTTATAGCTTAGTGGTAGTGTCTAATATCTTCCAAGACAAATATTGGATCAGAATAACCCCTCATTTTTATTTTATAAAAAAATAAGAACAAAAAAATTTATCTGCTTAAAAATCATAGCTAGTGTGTAATTATGTGTACATATACCTATATAAGTGTTAGAATAGATGCATCAAACTGCTTCTTAACCACTTACTATCATTAATACTTGTGTAGATCAAAAATTCTTTGTTAGAACAAAAAGGTTGCCCTAGTATTAATATAATCATGTCTAAATCTGACTGGTCCACTTTCTATTCCAACAATCGCAATCTGCCACACCTTTTTTTTTCACCTTTAAAAAAATCAATGAGGAAAAAATCGATACACATGGTATACTGATTTTTTTCCCCCTGTTTAGGAAAATGCTTACTAGTGTAAAAAATGGAATATTACGGGTGGAATAAAAGATTCAAATATTATGAAAGTTTCATTAATCAATTTAATATATATTGATCGTAATCAGCATTGGTCATAAATAGTATCATTGATCAACTAAATCATTCGATTGTGGGGTACTTGTTAAGTACATTTTGACCATTTGAGATCTCTTAGTCATAAAGACATAAAACATAGTAAAACGAATTTTACATATTTTGCTTTTTAAAAAAATAAAAAAATAATCTTTTAATGCAGAATTAATTTAGTTACATCATGTTTTTTTTAATAAAAATAGAAATTTTATTCTACTCTAATTTAATTATATATGTATGTGAAGCTTTTTTTTGGAGATTTGAATCCCAACCCTTGTTCCTTACACTTCATAGACACTTATACTTGTGGAGTGACTTATTTAATTAGGTAATGTTAGTAGTAGCTATATGTTTAGTTATTTTTAAATTTTTTTTTTAGATTTGTTTGTAAATAACTCTTTTTAGAACACATATAGAATAATTTTGAAAAAATGGATTAGATAATCTCAATGGCACATAAATCATGATGGGTGAGAGAGTTTCAACTTCTTCCTCCCCACAACCCATTATTGACACTCATAAATTTTTTTTTTCTAACAATTCGTTTTTTGTTTCAGATTTCAGCAAGTTGTGTTGGTCCTAGAATTCATTTTTGAAGTAGTTAGGACCCTTGTCAGCATTGTTGTTCTAGTCCTACGGTTAATACGCGATCTTCACCGGATAATCTCATTGACACATGATGGGTGAGAAAGTATTTCAACTTCTTCCTCCCCATAACCCATTATTGACGCTTTGTAAATTTTACTGTTATTCTAATAATTCCATTTTGTTTCAGATTTCAGCAAGTTGCGTTAATCCTAGAACTCATTGATGATGTAGTCGGGTCCTTTGTCAGCCTTGTTGTTATACTCCTACGGTTGGTACGCATATGCAGAAGGATTTGGTCCTTTTGGATTGCAAGACAACCTGTTGTTGTTGCCAATGACCACCAGAACGAAGTCCCACTTGCTGATATTAACCATGGCCAGAACGATATCCCACTTACTGATGCTGAAGGTGATGCTGCCAATGGCCAAAACGATGTAATTGTGAATGAGGAATTGAACATCTGAACTCACCGGTTTCGAGAAAACATATCTTGTACATGTAATACCACTTTCACCACCTCCACCGTTCATAATATGTAGTCTTTGTTCTTCCGGGTAGCTCTGTTATGTATGTAACAAGTAAACCAAATATTTTTTGTTTTTTTTTTTTGGTTGAAGAATACGTGAGCTTTCTTTCAGACTTTACTGTGATCAAAGTATCCTTTTATGTCCACTTTTGTTTGAGTTATTACCAAATAGATTCTATTACATTTATTACTTCATCAGCTTTTTAGTTAAAGATGGGGTGTTTTTCATTATCATGATTGTACGGTATAAGACTCTCCCAAGCCCGTTTGGGCTTTTCACCTTGATTCTCAGCTTTACGACTTGGCCCATGGGCCCAACTTACTCACCTATGAAAGTTCAAATAGTGTTGAAAACACTATGAATGTTTAGACCCCTAACAATAAATTACCAATTCAAGTTTATTATCAAACAATTAATGTGCGGAATATGAACATAAGCTAAACACAGAATTGATAAACGATCTAAGCAAATTATAATCACATCCACAACATAAAATAAAAGGCAAAGATAAAGAGAAGAGAGATGCAAACACAAGGACAACATGCGATGTGTTATCGAAGAGGAAACCGAAGCCCTCGGCGTAAAACCTTTCCGCCGCCCTCCAAGCGGTCAATAATCCACTAGAAAATGTAGTTGGGATACATGAACAACAATAGACCCTCCAAGCCTAATCTATCCAGGTACCTAAGCCCTCCAACCTTCTTGCTCCAACGACATTGCACCGAACCTTTTTCTTTTCTAGCTTTCCGGATTCCGCTATAGCCCATAGCATCAACCAATAACCATTGGTCCCTTCCAAACTACTTCCCTTAGCACCAAAATAACCTGCTCATAGATGTGGGTATGGTGAGAAAATGATTTGGTCAAGAACCTCTCAAGAATGTATCAATGGAGAGGAAGAGAGTAGAGGAATTTGAAAAGTCTCTTAGTGAAGATTGGGGATGAGGCAATCTTGATTTTCTCTAGGGTTTCTCTCTCGAAATTCTCTCTAGAAGCTCTCTACATTTCGTAGGTATAAGGGTCTATATATAGTGGTGTGTGTTTGAAATACGAAGAGACAGTTTTTCCCAAATAGGGCAAGTTGGTGGCTTGGCCTCGCGACTGGTCTAAGTCGCGAGTTCAAGCTGCGAGTTAACGACCTGGCCAGCCGGGGACTTTTGTCCTGTAGTGCGACAGTTGGCGTGACCCTTCACCTTCCCGCATGCTTCTCACGTGTGCTGCAGTTGGTGGCTTGCAAGTCGCGAGTCAGCCGTGAGTCCCTGATTCTTTGCACAATGTTGAGCATTTCTTCACACTCTCTCACACACTACCCTTACATGAATCCCACCTAAATACAGGGTTACTAAGTGCTAAATTACAAGTAAATTGGCACGGAATAAAGCCAACAAGATGGTTGATAAAATTCAACCTTACAATCTCTCCCTTTGGCTATTCCGTGATAAAACCCTAAAACAAACTCTAGATTTAACGCGTGAGTTGGGAATAGTTGGAAAACTCACTCACACCTAACTCTAGAATCTGTGTAGCTCTTGAACCATAAGAACAAGTATCTCCTGAAACACAACAACGCAATAAGTTCATTGTATGCAGAAAACTTGTAATGCATATGGAGCAAGCACAATGCGATCAAGCAAAATGGAATATAGCAATAGACCATGGCAAGACCGAAACAGGCAATCACTACATATAAGTGATCACAATGCTCATTCATACTTGGAATGAACATCCGGACATTCAAGCAGATAAACACAAAGCAAATCACTTGAATGACCAACACTTAACCAATGCACAGTACATAAAGTATATGCATCTAGGAATAAAATCCTACAAGGGCACAAGAGTGAAAGTACTTAAAGAAAATGCATAACATTTAGCTAGAAGTACAATGCAACAAAGCAACAAACTCTAAAAGCTTACAAAAGCAACATGGGTACAAAACAAAGAACCTTAAAAACCTACAAAGGTAACAGGTATAAACAAAGACTTAAAGTGCTGAAGAAACATCATTATATATAAATAAATACCACCAAAGTTTCAAAAAGATCCAAGAGTTATGAGTTTCAGCCAAACATTAACCAAAACCACAGTGTATTAAACTAATAATAACAACACTTATCCAAAGCATAGTATCAACATAGTATCAAAGCTATAAACATAATAGCATATGATTATGAAAGCTCCCCCTCAAACAAGCACTCCCCCTCAAATGCTGCCCCAAAAATTCTCCCCCTTTTTGACCGGAATGGCCAAAGGGTCACTGCTCCTGGTTGGTGTAGATATCGTCAAACTTAGCTAAAAGTACATCAAGCTGATCCTGCATTGCTGTCATCCTTTCAGTATGCTGATTTTGAACCTCTCTAACTCCATCAAGCCTCTCCAGGATGATCTGAAATGCATAAGGAGGTACAACTGATGAAGTAGAAGCCCTGCTCCTCTTGGCTCTGCTTCTGGGTGTGGAAGTCTGTCCTGCAGCCTCTGCTTCAGTTTCCATAGGATCACCTTCTCCTTGGTCACCCTCCTCTTCATCTCTTGGAAGACGAACTTGTATCCTTGTGAGGGTGAATTTGTTTATGGCTGATAGAGGAGTCATGGGACTGATATCTTGAGGGATTGCAACACCCTTTACTCTTAAATTCCTCATGAGAAGACTAGGAAATATCAGCTTGGGTCTTGAGGTGGTTCTAGTCTCATCCACAATTGTGTCATATATGTGAGAACTTATGTCAATGAAGGTTTTCTCCTTGATCTCCATGAGGAAGATAGCTCTGGCATTAGTAAGGGTAGTCATCTTTCTTATAGGATATAAATTGAACATCATGATTGTGGTCAGACACCTCATGTCAACTGGGAAGGCATTAGTGTTGAGGCATTTTCCTTCTTTAACTCCACCAATCCTGGTCTGGACAGTGTCTAGAGAGAGCATTCTGTCCTTGTAATTAGTGAATTCATAATCCTCTAAACCCTCAACCCCTAGAACCTTATCAATGTCATGAGCATCTAAGGTGAACTCACGACCTCTGACCCAGCAGTTCAACTCATCCTCCCTTATGCTTGCATTTGCATAAAATTCCCTTATCAAAGGTTCACATACAAGAGGTAGGTCACCCAGTAACTTCTCCCATCCTCTGCCTTCAAAGCATTCTGGAATGAAGGTATCTTTCAAATCATTTAGATCCACAAACCTCTCCTGGATAATTGTTCCCTTTATGAAAAAATCTCTATATCTCTCAAAGTGCTGAATAGACCTAAACAGGTTGTGGTCCATTTTTAGTCTTTTGTTAGCCTTCTTATCAAGAGTCTTCTTCTTTGAAGGAGTAGGAGGCATCTGTAAACAAGCAGAAGAGGCCACAACAAGAGCAAAACACAATATGTGGAAATGCACACATATTAGTAACAATTTAGTTACAAAGAGAGTAACAGAGTGTCAAGTCATCACACAGACCAAGCACAGTTGATAACCAAAAGATGGATAGATCAAATCAGAACTTCAT
>CM032328.1:94314609-94537965 GCA_019022515.1 Quercus aquifolioides | reverse complement strand
TCCATGTGGAGTTTTTCTCATGGAATGGAAGTGTATGTTTTAGTTAAAGAGCCACATGGTTGACTCTTAAGAGTAGAACCTAAAGAACAGTACCTAAAGTACTGTACCTAAATTTTGTTCATAATACAAATATTCAGTACCAGCATCAACCGGTACTGAAACATTCCGTTCTCCTAGCCAAACCGAAATAGTTTCCGATACGAAATTGACTCCCTTGATTGCAACAAGTTCATAGGGTTGCAACAAGTTGATTTAAATATTACTCCTCATTACAAATAGTTATATATTTTTCATTGCATGGGTTGTAACAAGTTCATTTAAATCCTCACTAAATTAAAAAAAAAAAAAAAAAAAAAAAGGACAAGTTCAGTTATTTCCAGTAACTTTTATAATTTTTGTGCAGCCACATTTCTATAGAAGTTCATAAGCATTTTCGGATTTGCCATTTGCAAATATCCAGACTTCGTTGTATCTTTTTTGCTGAATGACTTTGTTGTATCTTGAGACCAATTTCCTGTAACCCTTAACAAATTCATTGGAGTGGGGGCCGCAGTTTTAGCATAAAAGACAGTGACGATGTGTCTCAAAACTTTTCAATTTTGTTCTTCCCTATCCTACTATACCCAACAACAAAATATCTCTTTAAGCCGAGAAAATATCAAAGTTAAGTATACTACAATTTTTTTTTAAGAGATTTTTATTGTGTGACGTTCACTTCTGATAATAATTTTTTAATATCATATTAATATATTAATTAATTTTTAATGTAAAATGAGATTTAATCTTAAATCTCTTATTTAACTATAAAATAACTAATATTTATTAAGCAGTTGTACATACTCTTGCCGAAAGAGAGGGGCAGTTGTATATACTTGTATAGAAAGAGAAGGGAATGGCTGGCCAAGAGAGAGGGAGATATTTATTATTGTGTTGGTGGGTTCCGCGTGGATCTAAAAATCTGACCCTTTCTTTTTTTATTATTTATTTTTTTATATATTTTATTTATTTAAATGGGCTGAGGCATTATTACAAGCATAGTTATATATACTTGGATTAGATAAGCTTATTACAGTAAAATTTCTGTATTTTTTCCATATGTGATTACCTTGTTGAGGCATATGCTAATCTTGCCAACATATAATAATTTGCTTTCATTTAAATCCTGGTGAAGTTTTTAACAGTTGGGTTTTCCTGGAGACGCGAAGGCTTACACCATTGTTTCCGGAGCACGTGCAGAAATTATGGACTGATTGGGAGCTACGAGTGTTGGTTCTTGTTAGTCTCACCTTGCAACTATCTCTTCTTCACTTTGGCAGTCGCAGAAGATATAGTGTTAAAACTTGGTTAAGGGGCTTTCTCTGGCTTGCGTACCTAGGTGCTGATTCAGTGGCAACTATTGCACTAGGTGTCATCTCCAATAATAAAAGAAACCGAAATTCTTGCGATTGCCATGATTCCCAAGTACAGAATGAGCCCATGGCATTCTGGGCACCGTTTCTGTTGTTGCACCTTGGCGGTCAGGACACAATTACAGCTTACGCAGTACAAGACAATGAATTGTGGTTAAGACATTTGCTTGGACTAGTTGTTCAATCAGGAGTGGCACTCTACATCCTTCTCTTGTCTTGGAAGGTCAGTTGGCTGTCATTTTTAACTATTCCAATGTTTCTTGCTGGGTTTATCAAGTATGCCGAAAGGACATGGGCCTTGAAATCAGCAAATTATGATTCAATAAGTGCATTTTTGGAGCGATTTCGTCAAAATTTTGGTAGAGAATTTGAAGAATATGTAAATGTAAGGTGGGTGGAAGATCTAGCTTCTATGTCTTCGTATGATATCAGCACTGATGGTGAGGGAATTTCCGGGGAAAATCATCCGAAAATACTAAATTATCCATTTATGTTGTTTGGATTTTTTAGATGTCTCTTTCAAAATCGGACGGTCAGGGAGTTTATTCTTCTTCGTGACAGTCACTTCTATTTTCGTGATTCTAAAACTGCCTGGAAGACGATTGAGGATGAACTCGGATATGCTTATGATGTTTTCTACACCAAGGCTCCTTTGTTTTTCACTGCTTGGGGTTTCCTCTTCCGTACCTTCTCTTTAACTTCCATCCTTTTTGTGTTTTTGCTTTTCCTTATAAAAGAAAGGCACAAACCCCCACAGATAGATTTGATTATTACTTATTTATTGTTCGTTGGAGCCATTCTTATAGAGATATATGCTGTCATTTTACTGAGTGCCTCCGATTGGCCCTTGCGATGGTATGATAATGGATTGTTACGAAATTGTATAAAGACACTATTTACTCTTATAAGAAATGGTTGTGCAAAATTGACTAGCAAACAAAGGTGGTCTAATTCAATGGGTCAACTCAATCTGCTTGGCTTGTGCCTCCAAGATAAGTCTCTTCAGGATGTCTTGAGAGAGTGGTACTTCTATCAAATGTTGCTCTTGTATACGACCCATAAGTCGGTCTCTGATAAGTTGAAAGAGTTGGTGTTCGACACGTTACGAAGTCCCAATAGAAATGGATTTCTCGACGAATACATAACAAAAGGAGATGAAATGCCAAGAGTGGAAACTTATCAAAGAATTATCATCTGGCACATTGCCACAGATCTCTGCTTTTACACAGATAGTGGTACGAACGAGCGTGATAAAAATCGGAAAGAGATGAGCAAGGATGTTTCAGATTACATGATGTATATTCTTGAGATGTGTCCTCTTGAGTTACCAAAAGTAGATGCGAAATGCGGTTTTGAACGCACTTGCGAATTTGTAAAGAAATCTCTTCCAACGGAAAACCTCTCCAGACCGTCTAAAGCCCAAGTTTGTCAAAGGTTGATCTCAGGATTTAAAGATTTAGGGCATGACGTAGGCAGGCATTTGTTGAACGATGATCTGTTACCTTTCGCAGTTCAAGTTGCAAATAAGCTGAATCAGAATGATGGAAAGTGGGAGATATTGAGTAAGTTTTGGGTAGAAAACTTAGCTTATGTTTCAACTCTTTGTCAAGGACATAATCATGCTCAACTGCTCAGAAAAGGTGGGGAATTTCTTACGCACGTCTGGATTTTGAAAGAACATTTCAACCACATAGAAAGTTCTCGAGTGGCAGTGCCATGAACAAGACCACAAAAGGAAGAAGCAAAGGTTAGTCCTGGGTCAGAGTCATGTGGCAGTACAACTGGCTCAGAGTCTGAATTTGGTTATGGACAGGGTTCTGGTAATGGATTTGTAGCAGTCTCAGGTGCGTATGCTAGCTAGTACCACCTCAAAGACCAATTAGGTGTACTTCAAAGGTTTACTTTGGTGCCATCATACTCCTTAGTAAATAAATTAGTGTAATAATTCATATCTTCAAGTCAAGCCAATGCTGGCTAAACTGTGGTTTGGGGCTTGAGTGTTGTATAAAATATGTTGTTCTAGATAAGCAGTTCCTGGAAGTGAGTCTTATGACATAAAAATCTAAATAAAATATGATATTGTTTTAAATAACTAGGTTAAATAATATTGGAAGTGTTTCCAACTTATTATATATGTGTTGCTTAGTGTTGCAAAACCATTACTAGCCTGACAGTATGAGGGTTATTGGCTGAAGAGATTTTTCTCCATTGTATTTTATGGCTTTCGATTAAAATTCAAGTTAAGAGTTATGACATCAAATGTGAAACGTAATATCATATGTTTCCAATTGACCAATTTGAGCAATTGCTATATGGTTTTAATTTTGTTTCTTCTACTTAGGCATGGGATCTCCTTGATCATGAGGTCCTGTTATTATTTTTATTTAATTATTTATTTTGAGATTTGATCTGGTTTGATTTATAATTGCATCTACAAACAGTTTATCATGATTAAGTCCCCAATTTCAGACACTAATTTCACTTCAGGATAAATAAATGTAAAAGTACTTACCTTCTCTTAGTAAAGTGGGGGGTTTTGTCATTCAGCCAAAAAAAAAAATTGGGGATTTTGTCCTCCTTTGTCTTCTAACTCAAGTACTTTGCTTTCAATTTCCAAATACCTTGCAAGATGCCACCATTGGCTAAGATGTGGTTCACAACTTTGAACTTTAGTTTACAAATCCATCAAATTCTTTAATGGTTCATATGGATAGATATATTTGAAATGGGAGATTTGAATTTTACATTTAAATTTAAATGACTTCAATAATATATGAGAGATATATATATATATATATATATATATATATATATATATATATATATATATATTTGAGAAGAAAGAGTATATCTATATACACACACACGCAATTGATGAAATTTAGAGATGGATTTTGTTTTATTAATACGTGGATTTAAAATGATTAGATCTAAAATACTATTCAAATCCATAATATCACAAGTATTTTTGCTAGATCAAAATCTTCAAACCTTAAACCATTTTGTCTTGTTAATAGATAATGTTTTTTAACAATTTATACTAGCAATTGCTCTTCAAATCTAAGCTCGACCTGAAATTTCTCTACTTATGCATGAAGTTGCGTTTAGGCACATCTGGAGAAATTCTTTTAGTTCCTAAGTGAATATTTGGTAATATGTAAAAACAGGAATGGAGTGCTAGCCGTAATGCAATGTACTAAAATTCGAACTGGACTGTCAGATCAATTTGAACTTGAATAATTGAATATTGAGCTTAGCTGGTTCAATACGTATAAATTCTCAATACCGTAAAATTTGAACCTTTGGTACTCGGGTTGATTGTGTCTTCCACTTCTAAGAACAATTCTTGTCCATCAAACTTAAACATCCCATGTACTGAAAGACACATGAACAAGATGGTTTGCCACAGTAAAATCCTACACATGCTAGACAAGAGTGACAAATGCGATTCACCATCACTGAGAGTGACAGCAATGTAAGAAACCCCATTGAGTACGAAGAGCCAAGAGCGTCGAATAGTTAAGGTCAATGTGATTGCAAGGTTTATCCCAACCAACGTCTGAGATTTATCCCAGGATGACAAGGTTTACACTACTCTGCTTAGTAGGGTGGCATTTTCCTTGTTATTGCTTTCTATGATTGAGGTTTCCACAGCAATGAAATCCAATAAATTAATGCATGCCACATTGACAGTAGCAGTCTAGCTGGAACCACCAAAATGGATGTCATACTTTTATATATAGGATGAACAGTCGGAGACAATATATGGTTAAGTAACGTTGTAAGTTTAATTTTTATATTTTGGTGGTAAGAGAGATATGAGTATGTTTAGTGGCAACTCTAGGAATTTTTTTCAGGGTGTTTCTCAACAAGCATAAATCAACAAGCATAAATTAAACAATCTAATAAAAAGAAAATTCTAGGAATTTTTTTCAAGGTGTTTCTCAACAAGCATAAATCAACAAGCATAAATTAAACAATCTAATAAAAAGAAAATTTTATATAAGTTCATTTGAATATTATAAAATTATTAATTATTGTTGTTTAGTTGTTTCATTAATTTGTTTATTTTTTATAAACTATAATTTATTATATTGTTGTTTCATTAATTATAAAATTATTAATTGTTGTTTAGTCTAACATAATTTAATTTGTTTATCTTTTAAAATGCATTGGTTAATTAAATTATTAATTATTGTTTATTAGTTGCTTTATTATTTTTCTTTACTAACTATTAGCGCACACCCCACTTTGCACTAGCACACACCCTATGTGCATTATCCACTGTCATTACACACAAGATTAACAAAAATTTAAGCACAAGCACAACAAAAATTTAAGCACAACCATAACACAAGGCTTATTAATAAGACCCACCCACCAAAAAACACAAAACAAATCCTATCTATAATAAGGGAGTCAATTTCGTACTTGAAGCCATTTCGGTTTAGTCAGGAGAACAATATATTTCGGTGTACCATTTCGAGATTACCGCTATATATAAAATCCTATATATATATATATATATATATATATATATATATTGCTGAATTTAAATCTTGTCTTTAAGTATACTTAGAGGCCCAATTCATCTTTATCTTTATCCTTCTACAATGGCCCAATCCATTACAAATAAATCTAAATTATCTAACCATTATACTAAAAATTAAAATTAAAAAAAAAAAAAAAAAAAACAAAACAAAACTTGAAACAAGTATAAAAGGTCAAAAAGGTCAAACATCCCACCAAACTCTCACGTGAATTCTGAATAGAATTCAATGCCTTAGTTTTACCACAACCACACGTTACTTTCAAAAAGAATAAACACATCCCACACGTTTTAAAAATGCATTGAGAAGCCAAATGCTCAGAAATGAGAAGTCTGGTCTCTGGTGTTTATGAGCAGAGGAGAAGACAAAAAAAGAAAAAGAAAAAAAAGAGCGAGAGATGCAAACTAATAGAACGAGGCCATGATCCAGGCAGCCACATAACTCAACTCAATATAAACAAAACAGGCCCAATAAAAAGCCAAGAGCCCAAATAAATTATACCTGATACGGTGATACCTCAGTCCTCAAAACTCAAAACCTTGAGCAGTTGAGAGAGGCGGAGCCGCGGAGGAAGCTTGCTTCAGCAGTTGAGCCAGCCAGGCAGCCAGCAACAGTGGAGAGAATCAGAGAATGAATGAGAGTGGCGGAGAGCGAAGAGGAAGAAGCAGAGGGAACTGTAAAAATTTTAAGGATTTGAGTTGTTTTATTTGTTTTTGATTTGTGATTGTTTTGTGGTTAGTCTCTTAGACTGGATTTGTAGTTTATCTTGTTGATTTTTGGTTTGTCTAGAGGATAATAATGTTATTTTTGGGCAATGATTTTGTTTAGAAGCAATGTGTAGCCGGATCTACCAAAATTTTTGTTTTTTGGTTAAAATGATGTGTCGGATATTTTTTTTTTTTATTGGAATGTGTCGGATATTTTTAATTCATCTGAAACTATTTTTTTTTTCCTTACTACCCATTCTTTTCAGATTTTAGTTCAAAATTTCTTTTTGGGCTTTTTTTTTTTTTTTTTTCTTGAAAGTAGAATAGATAATTTTTATTTTTATTTTATTTGAGGGTGTTCTTATTTTGCTTGCTTGAGGGTGTTCGTATTTTTTTTTTTTTTTTAAGGCTAAACAAATAAAAAAATATAAATTATTATATATAAATTTTTTTTTTTTTTTCAGGTCAGGGTGTTCCCAGAGTATTCCAGATATCTACCCACCAAACATACTCAACGTGGCGTCGCCATTGAGCATGTTTGGTGGGTAGATATCTAGAAAATTAGGTGGCTAATGTTTTCAATCTTTAGTGTAAGATATTGGTTTACATAAATTAAAATCTCAAGTTATTAAGGAATGAATAATAATCATTTAGTTTACCAAAAAAAAAGAATAATCATCATTTATGGTCTAATACATTAAGACATTTTTATGTTTTTCAAAAAATTTACTGTTTGAATTGGTTTAATATTTTGGAGACTTCATTAGAGATGAGAAATATAGTGTGCAATCATTATTTTATTGGACAAAACTTAGCTATAGTACCTTAGGTGCAGTTCTTTAGGTTCTTCTTTTAAAATTCAGCCATGTGGCTACTTAACTAATAAATATACTTCCATTCCATGAGAAATAATCACATGATAGATCTTAAAAGAGGAACCTGAGGACCAGTACCTAAGTATTGTACCTAAGTCTTACTTTATTTTATTTTATATTTTTAAACACCAATCATTATCATACAACTAGCCGCGAACCTGCGCGTTGCACATGATAATTATTTTTATGGTAGTTTTATTAAATTTTTTTATGCAATTTAAACTAATTTAATAAAGAGTAATGTATTGTGTAATTATATTTTTATTTATTATAAGAATAATCATAAATGTAATGTAGGAACAATCATAAATCATAAATTTAATAATTTTTGTCGAACTAAAATGAAAAAAATACAATTTTTCTCAAAAATTCAAAAGGCAAGTTAACGAAAATATTTATTTTTTAATAAAAATTATTTATAACATCTTATGAATCATTAAAAAGAATCTAAAATTTGGAAATTATCCTTTTAGTTTTAAACAAACTTTCTCAAACTTATTTTTTCTACCTACAATCCAAAACACTGAAAAAAGTAACTAAAAAAATTAATAAAAATTAACTATGATTAATTGGACCAATTAGGAAAACAATTTGTTGTTTATAATATATTAAGGCTATTTTCTTTGCAGAAATTGTAATTTCGTCCACCCAAAACATATTATCAAATAAAAAATTATTAGCATAATCTAAGAATTAAATTTCTATATATGCATTGTTATAAAATAATAATAATAATTAAAGTAAAATTGCGAAAGATAAAATTTGTCTCTCATCCAATCATTTTTGTTTAGCCAACCTTTGCTTTTCTCTAAATAAATAGCATTATAGAGTACTTCTAGTTCTAATACAATTGTTAAGAGTACTTTGTCCACCACAAAGTATTAAAAAATAAACAAAAATGATTAAAGTCTCATAGTGTATCATCTAAATTGAACACTATAAAAATCATGCTATCAAATTACAATAACTACCAAATTAAATTGTCCAAATTATGCTATGTAGTAAAATAATATTATATTTTTATATTTAATCCTTCATAACACAATAGGATAACATTTAACAATCAAAGGAAAAAAAAAAAAAAAAACAACAACAACAACAATTAAAAAAAAAAAAACAAAACTGAATCGCATTAACCTAAAGTAGATTTAAGAATATAAAAAATTATCAACCTAAAGCGAAGATGCAAGAAAAATAAAAAAATAAAAATCCACCCAAAAATTGTGTGTGTGAGAGAGAGAGAGAGAGAGAACCTTTTTTTGGTAAGAGAAAACTATGCATAGAATGAAAGAAATAGTGACAAATTTATAGTAAAAGGGTGTGAATAAGAAGAGACAAAAATAGAGAAAGATGAAGGGAAATATGAAGAATGATATTAATGTAAAGGGTAGTGAGGAGATGAGAAGATGAGGAAAGGAGAAAGGTTGGAGAAGTAGTGGGGAGATGAAAAGGTATGAGAGGGAGAAAGGTTGGAGAAGTGTAAATATGAAATAAAAAAAATATTAAAAATAATTATAAGAAAATGGGAAAAAAAAGAAGAAAAAAGATAATGACGTGGACGCTGACGTGGCTCAACGTGAGCGTAGCAACATTAAACACTACGCTTCAGCTTTTAGTAATATATAGATTTTGAACCATTTTATTACGGGGCTTGAGGCCTTTTAAGAAAAAGAGTGGAGTCTTTTTGTAGTACATGGCAGCCTTAGGCCAAGGCCTAAAGGTATGTTTGGCTGGAGCAAAAAGTGGGTGAATGGAAAATAAAGAAGAGAAAAGTGGGAAGAAAATGGTTGAAGTGGCTATTTGGTTGGGAGGAGAGTGGGGAGAGAAAACTTGTGGGGCTTGGGGTTTTTTCCCCGAGCCCACCAAAACTCATTCTCTCCAAATTGTGGAGATTATAGGAGAGAAAACGTTAATGACATTTTGATTTTTTTTTTTTTTTTTTTTTTTTTTTTTTTTTTTGTTTTTGTTTTGTGGGTGCTTAGTATGTCTCTGGATGTTTCCTCATCCTTTTTTTCCCCCCCCTTCTTTTGAGGGTCCTCAATATGTTTCTTCTCTCATCAGTTGTGGATGGTTTTTGTTTTTATTTTTTATTTTTGGAAAATATTTTTGGATTAATTTCTTATACTTTTTTATTTTATTTTATTTTTTCATTTTAATGAAGTGCCATCTATACACAATTTTTTTAAGCATATAATGTGTTACTTTTTGTTTTATTTAATAGAGATATGAAGGTAAATTTATACAAACTCTATTTACAATCCTCTCATTTTTCATCTCAACCAAATGAAAAGAAAAGTTCAATCCCTTTACTTTTTCACCCTCCCAACCAATCACAAATGAGGGAAACTAAAATTTTTTCCATCATTTCACTTTTCCATTCTCTCCCTATTTTTTATCTTCCCACTCTTCTATCCTCCCAACCAAACAAACTCTAAGACTGCACTGACAATAGCTCTAACTATTGCATCCGATCTCAATTTAGAGAGGTAGCCTAAGGTGAGGAGTTGGAGTTGGTGGCTATTACACTGTGTAATTACACCTTTAATACGAGAGGGAAAAGTTGAAAAGATAAAAAGTTAAAAAGGTTTTTTTTTTTTTTTTAATTCAAAAGATGAGATTAATGGTGAAAATTTTCAACTTTCAAATCTCATCTCTTAAAAAGCAATTGCATGGATTGCACCTGTGTGTGTTTGTCTAAAAACTTCTAACTTTTAGCTTTTTGTTTTACCATTTTTGAAAATAAATTAATTTTTAGTTTTTTGTCATATATTTAACATAAAAATTGTAAAAAAATGATATCTTTTAATTAACACTATGCAAATAATTAGTTACAATAAGATACCCAAATGGACACACAACGAGAACAAGCTACCACCGAGTAGGAAAAGGAGGGCTTCAAGTTGAATAAATCATTGAGCAATGCAAATGATTCATAAATTCAACAAAAAATTACACATAATATAATATATTCAAGTATATGGACATGCTTACATAAATTCATAACTATATATAAAGAACAAAATTAAATGAAGAATAAATTTATTTTTTGATGAACATGAGTGTAAGTTTTATTCAGACTTGTAAAGACAATACACCTAGTTCAGTATTCTGTAAGCATGCAAATCTAAGAACACGAAAAATTACCTAGATATTAAATACATATAGATGAAATAAACTGAATAGATAGATAGAAATACTACTCCTCAAAAAAAAAAAAAAAAAAAAAAAAAAAAAGATAGAAATATTACTAATTATATTACCATTTAGGGAGTGATTTGTCTACCTCAAGATATTTATTTATTTTTCAAAATTTTGTTAATTTGGGTCTTCAGTGTTCTCAGAGCTAGCACTTGACAATTTCTTCAAAGTGTGTATGGTTCATCAAGCCCCTGCCACGAGATATCATTTTAGCGGAAGAAAGTTTAAATCTATAATGTAGCATAATTATATATGCTCGTATTAGAAAAATTTATTACAATAATTTTTTTTTTAAATCTTTTCCATATTTGATTACCTTGATGAGGCTTATGCTAATCTTGCTAATATAAAATAATTTGCTTTTGTTTAAATCCAGGTGAAGTTTTTAACAGTTGGGTTTTCTTGGAGACACGAAGGCTTATTCAAGTATTTCAGATTCTGTGCAAAGATTATGGAATTTTTGGGAGCTAAGGTGTCGGTTCTTGTCAGTCTCACCTTGCAACTATCTCTTCTTCACTTGGGCAGTCGCAGAAGATATCGTGTTAAAATTTGGCTTAGGATTGTTCTCTGGTTTTCGTACCTAAGTGCTGATTCAGTGGTAACTGTTGCACTTGGTGCCATCTCCAATAATCTAAGAAATTCTTGTGATGGCAATGATTCCCAATTACAAAATGAGCCCACAGCATTCTGGCCACCATTTTTGTTGTTGCACCTTGGTGGTCAGGACACAATTACAGCTTATGCAGTACAAGACAATGAATTGTGGTTAAGGCACTAGGTTGGACTAGTTGTTCAAACAATGGTGGCACTCTACATCTTTCTCTTGTCTTGGAAAGCCAACTGGCTATCTTTTCTAACCATTCCAATGCTTCTTGCTGGGTTTATCAAGTATATTGAAAGGATATTGGTCATACGATCAGCAAATTGTGGTCTTAACACTCCGACTACACCTTGCGAATCCAGAGAAGAACAAGCACTTTGGTATTTTAAGATGTTTAGATTTCTCTTTCTAAATAAGAAGATTAGTAATTTGACTGATGACCAAGTCCTCACTACTTTTGATTCTCAAACCACCTTGGGCTTTCATCTTTGGCTTCTTCTCTTTTACTTCCATCCTTTTTGTGTTTGTACTTTTCCTTTTAAATAAAAAGCACAATCACCCACAAATAGATTTGATTATCACTTACTTATTATTGGTTGGAGCTATTCTTATGGAGATACATGCTGTTTATTTAATGTGTGCCTCCGATTGGCCTTGGTCAGCAACTGATGTAGTCACGTATTTCTTTCGCACACTATTTGCTCCCATAAGAAGCTGTTGTGCCAAACTGACTAGCAAACAAAGGTGGTCTAATTCAATGGCTCAACTCAATCTGCTTAGTTTGTGCGTCAAAGATAATTCAGAACGGGCTGGCCATAAAACCCCAAAACTCTTTGCCAATTTGATAGAGTGGCTCTTCAATCAAATGTTGCCAAAACTAAATGGTGAACTTGAGGTGACCCATAAGCAGGTTTCTGCTGACTTGAAAGACTTGGTGTACAACACGTTCCTGGAAAAATTAAGTTCCAGCAGCAATGGGTTTTCCGAAGAGTACGACAAATACATAGCAGATAGAAATGGAACTATCAATGTGGAATATTATCAAAGCATTATCATCTGGCACATCGCCACTGATCTCTGCTTTGACACAGGTAGTGGTGTGAATGAACCTAAAAATGATTTGCTTCGTAAAGTGAGCAAGGATGTTTCAGACTATGTGATGTATATTCTTGTGATGTGTCCTTTCTTATTTTCAGCAGGGGATGCAAAATTCAGTTTTAAAATAACTTGTGCAATGGTTACGGAATTTTTTCAAAAGAAAAAGTTCGCCAGACTGCCTAAAGCCGATGCTTGTGCAATGTTGATCTCAGAATATGATGCTTTCTTTTTGCCAAAATATGAAGGTTTAGACGTTAGGATAAACCATTCATTGGAAGACTGTCTGTTACATTTTGCAGTTCTAATTAAAAAGAAACTGAGTAAAATGGAGCGAAAGTGGGAGATATTAAGTATTGGGTGGAGAACCTAGCTTATGTTGCAACTCTTTGTCAAGGAAATCATCATGCTCAACTACTCAGAAAAGGTGGGGAGTTTGTTACGCACGTCTGGCTTTTGATAGAGCATTTGAACCTCAAAGAAAGTTTTCAGAAGTCACAAACAAGACCACATTAGGAAGAAGCACACATGGCAGGATAGGGGACTCGGATTTATTTGTGTATTGAAGATCAATATGAACTGCAAATTTAAGTTGATATGTCCTTAAATCTCTCTCTCTCTTAATGTGTAGAATAAATTCCAATAGATTAATTGGTTCTAGGTGATTTCCATTTGCTTCTAATCTTTTTCCACCAATGATATGAGACTTGCTTAGAATGGTGACATTTACCTTGCTTTAGGGCAGTGTTTATTATACAGAAAGTACACACAATTTAGTTTTTTTAACTAAAGTCATGATTTTAAGTTCAAAAAATAATTTGTGTGTACCGTGTGTGCAACAATGTGTGTACCAATAATTGGCCATTGCTTTATATGAATGATATGTTCAAGTAATAAAATTCAATAAATGCATGCCACAGGCACACTAGCCTAACTAGAGCCCCAAAATGAATGACATTTTATTTTTAGCTTACCCTTGGTTTTCATGATATGAAAAAGCGTGGACATAATATAAAGCAGTGTGGATATTGTTAGATATTGAAACAATCAAATCCTAAGTTTAATTTGATTATTCAAGTATTAATCGAGTCAAATTAATCTCTAAACTTTAAGCTTTTAAAATAGAATAAATTTGGTCTTGGGTTTGCTACTTTGCGCTCATGGTTGTTATAAAATATAAACAGCAGCTATATTTTTGAAAATACAAGAAGGCTCGGTTAAGGACTCAATTGTTGAAAGAGAAAACGTTCTGTCCGGAGCTGGCAGAAAAAGGGTTCTTTACGCCACCAATCAGGAGCTGCCACGTCAGCTATTCAATGAGGCTTCAGTACACTCTATCACACAGGATTGTAGCTCAAACAAAAGCAAAATCTTCAAACACGTTCTGTTCAGAAGAAGCCCTTACCTAGAGAAAACAGAGTCCGGCACCAACGCCTCCTCTCCTCTTACCAACGAATCTCCACGCCTCCACCGGACTCTGTGCTGGAACCTGGAAAATGCGCCGGAGCCGCCGTGATTGTGGTGTCGCAACCTCAAGGTTTTTTTTTTTCGTGATTTGTTCTTTTACCCAATATGGATTTCGAAATGTTGATGGTTTTGTGTTAAGCTTTTTGAACGTTAATCACTTGCTTTGGTATGGGTTTTGCTGTAATTTGATACCTCGGTGCGTTTTGATTGGATTCCAAAGTGGTTAAGTTCAACCCGAAACAAATCTGATTTGTCTATTATGAGAATCTTGTTAGTATTTCAAGTTCTTACATAAATAAACAAATTGATGAATTTCTGAATCTGGAGATGTATTCCTGTTCTTTAGTTCACTACTTGAAATCAGTCTAATTCACATAATATGATTTTTTTTTGATAAATTATTATTTATCATTTTATGAAGTCTGTTATACACAATTTAGTGATTGTAGTTTCCAACCTATCACTTTTGAATGCAGAGTTAGAGGGACTCCTATGGCTCATGCCTGTCACTGTCACGATGTTGTTTGAGTTGTGTCAAAAGCAAGGGAAGCAAGTTGACAATTAAGTATTGGAAGAGTGGGGAAAAGAATGTTGCAACTGTATAGGCTTTGTAATGTTTTGAAGAGCTTGATCACTGGGTTCACAATGACTGGAACCAGAATATGATCTCTATGGACTATGGCATGTCAAATGAAAATAAACTAGTAGGCTTTGTAGTTTGTTCTATTGGCTTGTGGGCACTCGCACGTTCATTGCAGTTTTTAATCTTGCAATGAAATGCTTTTTTTAATCTCCTCCATGTGTGTACCGTTAAACCACCACCTATGCTGGATATAAAATTTTCATGCTTTTCTTCTTCTCAAGTATTCACTGTTTTTTTCAAATTCTCACTTTCATATCTATATTGTAAGATATTGAATCTGAATGTACTTTTGCTATAACTTGCAGCCTTGAGAAGGATGAGGGTCCACCACACGACAAGAAATATGTTCCATCAGTTCAAATACCAACAGTAGATGGTATTTTATATATAGAGGGAGATGAAAAGTCAAAGAGTAAAGGAAGCTCAAAATTCTATAGCTTCCTGGATTATTCGGGCCTTACAAGAATCTAATTATCTATGATGCTGCTCCTTTTTTTAGAAGAATATCAGTGAAGAACAGTTAGAATGGTTAGGTTTAGTTTAGAAGAATATCAGTGAAGAACAGTAAGAATGACTTGGTTAATGGCCCCAACTAAAATACATGGAATACTTTATGGAATTGCAAGTAGACCCATGTGATATGGGGGTTAAATGAATTATGTTCACATGATTGTTTGGGCATGATTAATTTATGCCACGAGATTTTTAACTAAAATGTACCTATTTAACAGTTTTAACAATTAACATTAACACTTACAGTATAAAGTGAAAGTTCCATATGTATCAACCACTCTCATTGTTGTATGCAACCCAGTTGATTGCTTGCTCTGTCTTTTATTGCTAAGGCTGCTTATATTCTTTATGTATCACCCACTCTCATTGTTCCCTATACTGATTAACGAAGGTACTTTATATGCATCATATGAGCTTTGTATGCTTAAAACACAGTTATATTGAAAAGGTTAATCATTCTTTTGCACAGCTGCACACGGTTTTGCATCTTTAGCTAGAGCTAAGAGGTAAATTTGTTGATATTACCGTGATTCTATAATATCTGTGTCTGATCAAATCAGTACTTAAATGGTTTAAATGTATGACGTTGTTCAATCAATGAAATAAATGCATTACGTTTTATTTTGTAAGTTTTAAAGCATTAAAAATAATCTTTCATGGATACCCTTGTTTCTCAAACAATATGTAAAAAACATGATTGAATGAATCTATACAAGACCCAAAAAAAAAATTCTATATGCATTTTTTTGCTCTTACTTCACAGCATAATGACATATACCCCCAAATTTTTTTTTTTTTGAATGCAGAGTTTCTAATTGACAATAAAACCTATCACAATTTGCAATAAAAGTTTCTAATTGACAATACATTCCCCTGAAATAAAACATGTCATGATTCAGAATATAAAAAGAGAATCATAAGATTACAAATACATTTGAAATAAAACACGTCACAATTTTTTTTTAAAGTTTCTAATTGACAATACATTCACCTGAAATAAAACATGTCATGATTCAGAATACAAAAAGAGAATCATATGACTGAAGATACATCTTAAAATAAAACTTGTCTCAATTCAAACTACAAGAAGATGGTTCTATCCACCACAATTAAAATATTATATAGCAAAAAATATTTGCTTCCCAATGCATTCTCTTGGTTGCAAAACTTGTTTGAACATCAGCTTTCTTGGAATTATTGTAATAGATCCTACATAAAAAATAAAATATAAAAAAATATAATGAGCACAGTTAAAAAAAAGAAAAAATTCAATATATTCTAATTAAACAGTAAGTGGTCATACTGTAAATGATGACTGGTTAGGATTTATATGCATAGTAAATGATGATGATGTAGAAGGATACGTCGCAATTGGCAAAGAATCCTAAAGATGATTGACAAATACAAATTAGAATAAATAACAAAATCATCCATTACAGAACAATTTATACTAATTAAAAAAAAATCAAATACATCATATACTTGTACAAAACTTGTAGAGTGCAATGTATTTGCTATGACTGACGGGTTCAACCTTGCTATCGAAGATTCCTAATTAAAAAAATTAAAAGTTCATTTTGGAAAATATCATTAAAGATATGTATTATTGTGAAATTGAATATATTATAATTAAATAACCTCAGTTTGACTTTGTTGATGCTCACTACAAACCCAAAGGCGGGTGTTCCTTGCCTTAAAGCTCAAAAGGCATCAGAGGAGCACTCCTCACCTTGCCTTAGCACCGGGTGACCACCTCTCTTACATTTGACAACTCTATTTACATTGAATGAAGCAAACAATAATAATAAAAAAAAAATTATAGTAAAAAAAAACAATTTCAAAAATCTGATCGTACGTGTTTTGGACTAGTTACTAAAAAAAAAAAAAGTCTATATTCATTAAAAAAAAAAAAAACAAGTTTATACTTGCGTTTTTGTGTCGGCATTTTCAAAAAATTTAAACATTTACAAAAATCTGGAAAAAAAAATTAAAAATTAAAAATTTGAATCAAAAACTGAGTGTCATTAAAAATTAACAAACCGAAGTATAAAATGATTGTCATCAAAAACTGAGCACACCAAACCGAAGCTTTGCAAATTATTTTTGATAATTGGTTCACCCCGTATCAGATTAGATGCAGACCTTTTTCTTTGGGCACAATTATTTAGCACCCAGCCAAAACTACAATAAAAATACTATCTTATTTACTTAAAATCAACTTAAATAAATCAATTTATTTACTTAAAATCTCTCTCTAAAAAAAATTTATTTACTTAAAATCATATTTTGCCAACGTTTTTTTTTTTTTTTTTTTTTTTGTTAAAACCTATTTTGTCTCGCTTTTAAACAGCCAAAGGGCTTGCCGATCAAAAAAGGATTTAAAAAAAAAAAACTACTAGCCAAAGGCATGGTGATGATCTTATAGAAGTAGGCCTTATGAACGGCGGTTTCAGAAGTGATTGAATAATAAGATCGATGTGGCACTAAACCACGGCAACCGAGAGGGAGTCCTGCGGTTAACTACAAAAACTGTCAAAAGGAAATTCAAAACCAAAGGCACTCTCTATTCGCGCCGTTTCGTGCTTTTTTTTTTTTTTTTTCGTGCTTGATCAAATGTCAATTCGGTTTTTCCACTTCGTAATTGAATACAACTTTTTCACATTCTCAGACTCTCTCTCTAAACCTGTATACTCTTTTCCTCTGTCCTCTCTATATGTTAATGCATTTATTTCAAGTTTTACTAACACTTCTCTAGACTTTAGGCATATATTAATGTTAACCTTTTTTTACAACCGATTTCACATTTATTCTGTTAGTCCATTACGAGGGATAGAGAAAAAATAACGGGTCCCTGAATGTTAGTACTTAATTGTGTTCATCACTCAAAGTTGATCAACTTAGCAATTATAAAATTTGTAGTGAAACACAAAAAAAAAAAAGAAAAAAAAAATTGATAAGTGGGTCTTGTCTTAATAACTTCATCTATTGTTCAAATGTTGAATTTTGCTTGTATATTTGGTAGTCTACTGAGTTATCAACCTTTGATATTGGCCCATGATTAGGAAATATCTGTTGTGACTTCCTCTAACTTAGCAGGGATTTGTTTTTTTTTTTTTTTTCTCATTTCAGATAGAATTGATGTCATAAGGTGAGAAATAAATGCACCAATTGTTATCGGGACTCAAAATGATGGGGTCATTTCTTTCAAGAGCACTTCTGTATGTAACAAAAAGTGATATGGGAATTCCCCATTTTCATCAGTTTTGCTTGTTTGTTATTACAGGAAAGTTAACAACATTAACTTGTATTTGCAGGCTTGTTTTTGGCTATACCTATCCGGCTTATGAGTGTTTTAAAACTTTGGAGAAGAATAAGCCAGAGATGGAGCAACTTCTTTTTTGGTGCCAATACTGGTATGTATTTTCATGTTGTGCTAGTATGATAGTATCTTAGGGTACAACTTATTGTAGTGCTAAAATGTGTCATCTTCTAATTTTGTAGGACTATAGTTGCTATGCTTACAGTCTTTGAGAGAATTGGGGATACTTTCATTTCATGGTATGCAATTTTTTAACACAACACAAATAAGTTGATTTTTCATATAGTCCTGTTCTCTTTTGCATTTATTTTTGGATTCTTGACTTTCTTTCTTTCTTTTTTTTTTGGACAAGGCTACCACTGTACAGTGAAGCCAAGTTGGCAATGTTTATATATCTTTGGCATCCTAAAACAAAGGCACACATTTGACATCTTGAACTTGCAGAACTATTTTGTTTAATTAACTTATACATTCCTAACAATTTCTTTGACATAATAATTTTTAATTGTTTCTAGGGAACATCATATGTTTATAATTCTTTCTTCCGGCCTTATGTGGCTAAACATGAAGGGGAAATTGATCACACCTTATTGGAGTTGAGAGTTAAGGCTGGGGATATTGCAATTCTGTATTGGCAAAAGGCTGTGAGTTTTGGCCAAACAAGGTTTTTTGAGATTCTGCAGTATGTTTCTTCTCATTCAGCATCACGGCCTAAATCTGATAAGGTATCCATTGACAAGGAAAAGTAATATCTGCTCTAGGGATCAGAAATCATTTTTTTAGTGCATTCTACACTGTATTCTTCTGATGGTAATTGTTAAAATTGGGATAAGAATGTTGATTACACATTCTCTGGCCTTAAGCTAATTATGCAGAAACTGTGTATACTTGATCCTTATACATCAATGGTTTTTTTTTTTTTTTTTTTTTTTGGGGGGGGGGGGGGGGGGGGGGGGGGCCTTTCATATGGTTTAGCTCTGAACTTAAGAAGTTGGAGTTAAGGCATTGTTGTGTTAGGAAAACTTTATTTGTTAAGACAAGGTACTGAGATTGTATTTAACTAAATTTAGAGTAATAACTGAGAGAATATTTGTTTCGTTGCACATCAGTCCATAGCCCGTTTTGATATTTTATTTATATTTTGCATTAAGTTTTACCTTATCATAGAATATAATATGATACATTGAATTGAAGGCCTTCTACTCTATGCTTGTACAAGACTCAAATTTTATAAAGCAAATTTTGGCCAGAGTAATTCACAAAGTCATCTTGGCTTTGATCTTATGTGTTGCTTCTGCACTACTGCTTTCTGCAAATGCTTGTTTATTGTTCAATCTCTTAAAATGGCTGAATGGTGACTAAAGTTAATTGCAATAAAAATGGATTTTAATATAGTAAAAGTGTATAACCTTTGTCAAGGAACCTGTAAGTTGACCATACACACAATATCAGGTTGTGTCTTGTGAGGCTTAGAGAATTTCCATATATAAGTTTCTGCTGTCCCACACTATCAACCAGGGATAATATTCTACAGGTAAGCTTACTAGTTCCCAGGATTTACTCTAATTCAAGTGCTCTCATGTTCCAACACATGGCTTCTTCCTGTGTGGGTGAGACAGAACCTTGAACAGAATTGGCTTCCTACAGTTTGGGTGAGACAGCCTTATATACAAAATATTTGGCTATTTTGCGTTAAGATGAAGACACCGGTAGAAAATAGCCACTTTTTCACTAGTTAAAGAATGACTTGGACATTTAGGCCTGGACGTGATAACTGTTGCTAGGTGGCTTCCTTGGTGACTGTCATATATAATTCCTTTTCCTTGAGTCCCACCGTTCAGTGTAAAGGAAGAAACTTGAAGAACTGATTAGTTAACCTTTATGAGAGGCGATCGTTAGTCTTTGCTGCCTTGATATCTCTTTGAAGATTGAATCTTTGTAGAGAAAAAATGCTTGCAACTTTATGGAAGTCATTTTTTACAGGCCTTTAAAATCATGTTTACTGAATTGTGAAAGAGAGAGATAAGCAAAATACTTACAAAGTAGAGTAATATATAAAGGTTACCAAGTGAAGATTTTGGAGCAAGGAGTCCTAACTCCTAAGGGGATTTTGGTCACTCAGTAAGTTAGATGCAAATGAATATAGCTGACCCCAATAAGTTCACAGGACATTAAAAGTAAACATGACTGTTTTACAATTTCAAGAATTTGAGAATGTAAAGTTATAATGCTGAATGTGATATTTAGAAAAGACTAGATAATGCTATTAATTGGAGATTAAAGAAACGTATACCTGGATTATGCAGAAATATGAGAAAGTATTGGAAAAAGGGAATTAAATTCTGTACAACTATTTACATAAGAGTGAAAAATTAGCAATCCTTTCATATACATGAGAGGAATGGGTTACAGATTTGGACAAAGAAGCTACACATTGAGCTTGAAGTACAACTACTGCAAAGTTCTCCGGGTTACAAATACTATTGTGGTAAGATTTTGATTGGCAATATCTGTTGGCAATGTAATCTACAATATGATTTGTATCCTTGTTCATTTGTGAAGAGAGAGCCAAATCTTGAAATTTCTAGATGATGTGTAATTTAGGGAAGCTCGCTGGAGTGGAACCAATTTCTGCTCAAGTGAAACAGTAAGGTTGCACATGGGAACTTCATTCTTGCTTGAGCAAATCAATTGATCAACCCGAAAGTTTTGCTTGCATCTTGCTCAAGTCTCGCTCAAGGGAGATGGTCAGATATTGTTTTTATAAAACATGACTTGGTGAGCAAGATGCGCACAATTTCTTGAATACAGCAAGGCACATCTTACTCAGTAGGTAGGCAAGTCACTCTAGAAAACTCTGCAGAGCCTCATTGCTTCTAAGTTCCAACCTCCCTGGTTTGATCTTGATCTTGTGCTGGGCTTTGCATTCTCATGGCATACCTTTGATTAACTTCAAGTTCCAAATTTTATTTAAACTAAAAAGTTCATTGCTTAACATTGGTGCTTGCACTGATATCTTGGAATTCATGTAGAAGAAGTGTAGAGGTTTTTGGAGTTCCAGTGGTGAACTCAATACTACTGTGTTAGTAGGGTCTAGTTATAAAGGTTTTGTGAGAGTCTGTAAAATCATTCATTATAATTAATTGCCTTATGGGGTTCAGTATCCCGGAGTGGTGTATTTTTTGTTTTTTTTTTCACTGAAGAAGTTCTTTGGTTTTAAACTTTGTTACTAAATCTTCATGTTTTTATCTTCATTGCTGTGATAGATTTGGCCCTGGATAGATTGTTTACTTATGCATAAAATAAAAATATCTAGTTGATTGAATATTTATTGGTTAAGTTATAATTGGGTCTAAATAAGATTTTTTATGAGTTCATGTTCACTTAATTAGTTGTGTTTTACTATCCTGAGTGTGATCCACTGATGCTTGAGCCCTGGCTATCATGGATAAAGCATGGCCCATTAATGTCTAGACTTTGATGGCAGTACTTATGCTTATTGTAAGGTTCACACAAGAATGTCCCCGAAATCTATAGATGAAAAGGTATGATTGTTTGTTGAAGAGGGTTGGACCGAACCTTAAACTAGTGTAGGTGAGTGGTCTAAGGATGATTGACGTGAAAGCAATTGGAGTAGTAAAGGATTGAATGCCATTTTCATGTTTGTCTCACAAGAAGAGTTTGAAAATATATTTATGTGTGAGAAAAGTAAAGTGGTTTGGGATCTCTTGGAAACAACTAATGAGGGAATTAAAACTGCGAAGAACTCAAAATTACAAATGTTAACATCTAGGTTATAAGAGATTAGGATGAAGCTTTTGTGAGTTCTACACCAAACTAAGTGACTGTTAATTCAAGCTTTAACCTAGGAGAATGAATCCTTGAGTCCAATATAGCTAGGAAAGTCGTTAGATCTCTCCCTGCTAAGAGGTTCCATCCAAAGTGGCTGTCATTGTGGAAGCAAAGATCTTGATAGAAAACTTAGTTAGCTCACTTTAAACCTATGAATTCTCCTTCCCTCGGCCTAAGAAAAACAAGTCCATTACCTTAAAAACAGTCAAGGAAGAAGAAAATGGTACCTCAGATGAATAGTGGTTGAATGATGAGGATCTAGACGTATTTGTTAAGTAGTTTAGAAAGATTTACAAACCTAGGAAAAAAGATAAAGAGAGCAAATAGCTACTTAGCCTTTTACTGCCTCCAGTAAGAGTTGTGAATAATCTAGTGAGGAGGAGGTTGATGATGAGGAAGGACTTAAGGTAGCCTATATTAATCTTTTTGAGGAATGTAATAGATAGAATAAAATCTCAAAGCTTTCCCTTAAAGAGTTTGAATGAGATAGACCATGAAAAGGTCTAATTGGTTGAATCGGATGAAGCAAAGAGGTTGATTGGAAATGACAAGAAAATGCCTCTTTTAAAGAAAACTAAGAAATGTGGTGAGAAAATTGAAAACTCTAAATCTCTGCTAAAGAAGTTCTTGAGTGAAAATTTGAATAAGTTATTTTGTTCTCAGAAGACTAGCTATGATACATTGGTGAGGGATTCTCTATCCCATCCATCTCACACTCCCCCTCAGGGACTAAAGGAAGAAAGTCCTTCCAAATGCTGTGTGTAATTTAGTTTATCCTAAATTGAATGAAAAAGGGTTTTGACAAACCAAGTTAAAGCCCTGACCCAACAAATTAAAATCAAAGGAAGATCACTTATGTCTTGTGGTACATGCTCCACAGATGGTCTTTTGAAGTTTATGTATGATGCCTTGATAGTGGAGGCTCTAGACACATGAATGATGATAAATCCTTCTTGAAAGACACTGTACCAAATGATGGTAGAGGAGACACTGCTTCCTTTGGTGAGGGTGGTAAATCACATGTCCTTGGCGAAGTAGCTGTTGATGTTCCTGTTCTACTGGTCCTGAATGATGTGCTATGCATTGATGGCCTTTAGTAAAACTTAATGAGCATCAGTCAAATATATTATGAAGAGCTCATTGTACAATTCTGCTAAAAGGAATATTCTGTTTATGATAAAAAGGAGAATATACAATTGGAGTTAGGATAGAAAGTTTGGCAGGGAGGAAGTACACTGTGGTTGTTGTATATGATTTCACTAGGTACGCTTAGGTGGTCATGTTGAGAAAGAAAAATCAATGGTTTTCAACAAGCTAAGCATTTGTGCAAAAAGCTCCAAAATGATCAATACAAAGCAATTTTTAGTTTTAGAAGTGATCATGGAATTTGAAAATTCTAGTTTTGAACTATTCTGCAACGAGTCTAGGATCCATAAAAAAGTTTTATACTCCGATTACCCTATAATCAAAATGGTGTTCTAGAAAGGAAGAATTGGGTAATCCAAGATTGGTTGTCATAATACACAATAAGGATTTACCTGTTCACTTTTGGGGAAACACTATGAATACAATTTGTTATACTAATAAAATTTGTGTAAAATTGACAAGATATCTTATGAGTGGTGGAAAAAAAAAAGTTCATGATTAGGCTTTTATGTGTCTTTCGAGGTAAGTGTTGTACTTGTATCCTAAGAGAGAAGGAAAACTTAGCAAAGCTTGATTCTAAGAGTGATGAAGAAATTTGTTCAGTATATGTCTCAATTGGTGGAGTCAATAAATATAGTTACTGATGATGAGTTGCTAGATCCATCATAGGAAGATAGGCTGTGGTGAGCTTCTACTGCATAAACATATTGGTTGACGGCATAAATGTAGATTGGGAAGTGTTTCTACACAGGTGTTTCATAATGAAAACATGGTTACCACTATTTCAACTTATAAAGTCTCTGATAGTTGAATAAGAGATCTAGGGTTCAATCCCTGCCTACGCTAAAAGCCAATTTGTGTCTTAGTCTGATGATAAAGAGCTATCATCAGGAGCAAACATCATAGGTTGAAACTCTCTAAAAAAAAAAATTGTGAGTTGAACCCACATTTTTAGTTATAAAACACGTGTGTAATAAGTTTTAACCTATCTTAACATATGTTATTTTAAGGTGAAAAATCTGATTTAGATCCCAAAGTTCTAAACAAAGAATTAATGAATTAACAAATAAATTATTAATTAACTTTAGAGTTAATGATAAAATAGATTTTACAACAACAATAGTTGTGAGTAAATGGTTTTGCCAAAGTGTTATTTTTTGATAATTTGATAGATAGGGAAGGGAGAGATTTGAATCAGAGATGTCTCTGTTAGAAAACATAAAAGTGAGACCTACATATCCTTGAGACAAATCCAAGTTAGGTCATGTTTTTCTCTGTGAAAAATAACATAATCTGGTCACTTGCTCAAAACTGTTAATGAGTGAATTATTCACTCCAAAAATGCATTACTTAAACAAAGGCACAAGTGGTGAATAATCATAATCTCATGTAAGAAAAGAAAGAGGCAATTTTGTGGATTTATGGCAAGGAGTTTAATAATTGACTAGTCGTAGACTCGCGCGTTGCGTGTGATAATATTATTGTTTTAGTTATTATTGGTTAATAGTTAGTTTTTCATTTTCTTTCAAGTTAATATATTGACTTTTAAAAAATATACAATCTAATATATTAATTCAACAACAACAACAGAATCGGCCCGAGTCTGCGCCGCTTTGGCACAAGTTGTGGAAAAAAAAAAAAAAAAAAATGTTGGGCGCGGGTGCGGCTCCTCTGGCACCGCGTCTGTGCTTCCCAGATTATATTACCATTTAGGGAGTGATTTGTCTACCTCAAGATATTTATTTATTTTTCAAAATTTTGTTAATGTGGGTCTTCAGTGTTCTCAGAGCTAGCACTTGACAATTTCTTCAAAGTATGTATAGTTCATCAAGCACCTGCCACGAGATATCATTTTAGCGGAAGAAAGTTTAAATCTATAATGTAGCATAATTATATATGCTCGTATTAGAAAAACTTATTACAACAGTTTTTTGAAAAATCTTTTCCATATTTGATTACCTTGATGGGGCTTATGCTAATCTTGCTAATATAAAATAATTTGCTAATATAAAATAATTTGCTTTTGTTTATATTACAAATTGATGGAATAAAGTGAATAGATGGATAGAAATAATAGTATATTACTATTTTGGGAGCGATTTGTCTGCCTCATGATATATATTAGAAACTTTTTTTAGCCCGGGTGTTCAAGGTATTTCAAGAGAGAGGGAAAAAGATTCCAATACAAAGACATATTACAAACTCCACAAGATCTCTGTTTAAGCCAAATAAATTAAGTTTAAATATTTAATGTAGCATAGTTATTTATATGTACTCATATTAGGAAAACATATTTCAGTAAAATTTTGACTAGAGTACATTTTTGGTCCTTGAAATTTGGGGTAGTTGTTATTTTGGAATTTTATATTATAAAATTTTCATATTGACCCTTCATATTTGATTTTATTTTCATACCTAGTTATGTTGTTCATTAACTGACATGTAAGTTGTAACTACTAATTACCACCCAATAAGACACATTACCCATTTAATTCAATTTCTATTAATAATCTCATCATTAGATGCTAGATAAGTGTTGTCCATTAAGACATGTAACCTGTATAACTCAATTTATGTTAGTAATCTACTCATTAAGTGTCTAAATAAGTACTGTCCGTTAAGGCATGTTACCCAAATAATTCCTAATGTTACCATTTTACTACAAAAATATACCACATAATACTTTAAGATGAAAATTTTGAAATATAAATGACTAAAATGAAAATAACCTCACATTTAAGGACTAAAAGTGTTCTTTAGTCTAAAATTTTTGTATCTTTTCCATATTTGATTAACTTGATGAGGCATGTGCAAATCTTGCCAACACATAAATAATAATTTGTTTTCGTTTAAATCTTGGTGAAGTTTTTAATAGTTGGGTTTTCCCAAAGACGCAAAGGCTTGTTCAAGTATTTCCAGAACCTGTGCAGAAAGTATGGAATAATTGGGAGCTACGAGTGTTGGTTCTTGTTAGTCTCACCTTGCAACTGTTTCTTCTTCACTTGGACAGTCGCAGAAGATATAGTGTTAAAACTCGGTTCAAGATCATTCTCTGGTTTTTTTACCTGAGTGTAGATTCAGTGGCAACTGTTGCACTAGGTATCATATCCAATAATCAAGGAAATTCTTGTAATTGCAAAGGCTCCCAATTACAAAATGAGCTCATAGCATTCTGGGTGTTAAATGAAAAATATTATTAGCAACGCGATGTGTTGTACCATGTTGTATATGCTTGAGTGGATGCGGAAGAGGTGAAGCATAGAATAGGAACATTGAGAACACGAGAGTTACGTGGTTCAGCCTTGACGGCCTACATCCACGGAGGAATCCCTTAAGGGCTACATCTTTATTGTATAAGAGTGTAGTACAATAACCTGTGTTACAATGAACCCTAACATGAGTATATATAGGCGACTAAACCCTAGACTACTAGTACAAGCAGGAATGGGCTTGGGCCTATTACATTGGGCTAATATGTCTAATATATATCTCTAACACCCTCCCTCAAACTCAAGGTGGAAGCTCGATGAAAGCTTGAGGTTGGATAAGCATGAGAAGATCACTCGGAGTTGCCTTGAAGAATGCCCTTGAAGAAACCACAATGAAGAATGTGCCAATTGACCAATTTCGGAGTTCCAAATGAAGAAACGGAGTCCAAAATTGGAATCTACGCGAAAAACTGAGCAAGATAGGCCATAGCGGAAATTTTAACTTTTGGTCAAAAGTCAACGCAAAAGTCAAAGTCAACGAAAGTCAACGGATTTGGTCAAAGTCAACGGTCAGTGCTCACGGGTCAGATCCGGGTGGTCCGGGTCGGGTCGGTCCGGGTCAACGGTCAGCTAGGTGACGTGGTGCTGACGAGGCGACACTGCTGACGTGGCTGATGACGTGGTGATGACTTGGATTAGGGCTGACGTGGCAAAGGCTTGCTTGTGCTGACGTGGCAAGATGACGTCATCGGATGACGTCAGAAGCAGTTTTCCGGCGCGTGGAGGAGCGTGATAAGTCCACCGGCGCGTGAACGAGATGCCAGAAACGCTAGCGGCGCGTGTGGGCGCGTGTCTTGTTTTCGGCTGCCGGGCTTCCTGGGTTTTTTAGATCGGTGGGTGACGAGGCCGACAGGGCGGCGCGTGTACTCAGAAGACCACCTGGAACTCAGGAATCTGAGGCGGCGCGTGGGAGGTTCACCGGAGAAAACCACGGCGCGTGGTGGCGCGTGAGGCTTCCTTTGGTGGCCGTGTTTCTGGGTTTTTGTCGCGGGAGGTTGTGGAGCACGTCTGTGGTACTGGTTTCATCAGGCGAGGCATGGATTTGCACAGATTTGAAAAGTTAAGTCACGGTTTTGCTTGAGTCTGTGGATTTTGGACACAGCACTGAGCCATGGTGGCTGCAAGATGCCGTGGAGTCTAGATCCGGCAGACAAGCATGTGTGATTTTTGATGGTGGTGTGCACGTGAGAATCTTCTTTGCTTGCTAGAGATGTTTGTTTGATGCCAAGAACGAAGTTTGGCTCTGATACCATGTTAAATGGACAATATTATCAAACGCAATATGATGTGTTATATCATGTTGTGTATGCCAGAGTGGATGCGGAAGAGGTGAAGCATAGATTAGGAACATTGAGGACACGAGGGTTACGTGGTTCAGCCTTGACGGCCTACATCCACGGAGGAAACCCTTAAGGGCTACATCTTTATTGTATAAGAGTGTAGTACAATAACCTGTGTTACAATGAACCCTAACATGAGTATATATAGGCGACTAAACCCTAGACTACTAGTACAAGTAGGACTGGGCTTGGGCCTATTACATTGGGCTAATATATGTCTAATATATATCTCTAACACTGGGCACCGTTTCTATTGTTGCACCTTGGCGGCCAAGACACAATTACAGCTTACGCAGTACAGGACAATGAATTGTGGTCAAGGAACTTGCTTGGACTAGTTGTTCAATCAGTAATGGCACTTTACGTCTTTCTCTTGTCTTGGAAGGTCAATTGGCTGTCGTTTCTTACCATTCTAATGCTTCTTGCCGGGTTTATCAAGTATGCCGAAAGGATATGGGTCATGAGATTAGCAAATTGTGGTCCTAGCACTCCGAGCTCACGCAAACCAGTTGCTGAACCAACCATAGAAGAAGAAGCACTTGGGCTGTTTAAATATTTTATAGTTCTCTTTCGAAATCAGAAAGTCATTCATGCTCGAGCATTGTCTGGCCATTTTGACAGCACTTTTCATGGCTGGAAGGTGATTGAGGTTGAACTTGGATATGCTTATGATGCTTACTACACAAAGGCTCCTTTGTTTTTTACAGCTTGGGGTTTCATCTTCCGTTTCCTCTCTTTTACTTCAATCTTTTCTGTGTCTGTGCTTTTCCATTTAAAAGAAAGGCAGAATCACTCAGTGATAGATGTGATTATTACTTACTTGTTATTGGCCGGAGCTATTTTTATAGAGGTATATGCTGCCATTTTACTTAGTGCCTCTGATTGGCCTTGGCCAGAATATGAAGGGTTAATGGAACTCCTTCAGACAAAATTTGCCCCCATAAGAAAACATTGTGCTAAACTGATCACTAGCAATCAAAGATGGTCTAATTCAATTGGTCAACTCAATTTGCTTAGCTTTGCCCTCAAAGATAAGTCTGATCAGGTTGGCCGTGGAACCCCAAAACTCTTTGCTAACTTGATAGAGTGGGTCTTCAATCAAATATTGTCAAAACTAGATGGAGAACTAGAGATGCTCTTGTATAGTAACCATAAGCAGGTCTCTCCTCAGTTGAAAGACTTTGTGTATAACATGTTCCTCGAAAAATTAAGTTCCAACACCAATAAGTTTTCTCTAGAGTACGGCAATTACTTCCCAATGGGAATTGGAAATGTAGAAATTTACGAAAGGATTATGATCTGGCACATTGCCACAGATCTCTGCTTTTACACAGATAGTGGTGCGAACGAACCTATAAATAAGTTACGTCGGGAAGTGAGCAAGGATGTTTCAGATTATATGATGTATATTATTGTGATGTATCCTTTCGTATTATCAACAGGAAATGCAATAGTCAGTTTTGAGAACACTTGCGCAGAGGTTGAGGAAAAATTTCAAGCGAAAAAGCTCCTGAGACAGCGTACAACCAATGCTTGTGCAATGTTGATCTCAGAATTTGAAAATCCCCCAACAAAAAATTTATTATTGGCAGACTCTCCGTTACCTTTAGCATTTCAAGTTGCAAGAACACTGAATCAAATGGATGAAAAGTGGGAGATATTGAGTAAGTTTTGGGTGGAGAACCTACCTTATGTTGCCACTCTATGTCAAGGAAATATTCATGCTCAACTACTCAGTAAAGGTGGGGAGTTTCTAACACACGTCTGGTTTTTGTTAGAGCATTTTGACCTCACAGAAAGTTTTAAAAAGTCATGAACAAGAGCACAAGGGGAAAAAGACATGGCAGGAGTATAGCAACATTAAATTTTATGTCTTAACTTTTAGATATGTATATAGATTACAAGAAGTTCCAACTGTGATTAGACTAGTACTTTTGGGGTATTTCATATATATTGCTAAAACTGTTTTTTATATCGTTTTAAATGGTATTAGAGCCAACCTAGTAGTCTTTACTGGGCTTGGAGACATTGCCCCCACAATGTGAGCTTTATAAACAATTATAGGGAGCTTCAATTATAATTAGACTTATCCTTTTAGGGTATAGTGCATATGTAACTAGTGCTTTAGAACAAGATTAGAATAGATTTTTCATATTTTACTACCAAATACCAATCCTGGGTCAAATGAGGCCTAAATTTTCTAACCAAAAAATATTATTTTGGGTCAAGTGAGGCCTGAATTTTTTAACCCAAAAAAATTATTTTGTGCAAGTAATCAAGAAAAGTACAGGTCTTATTTAATATTGCAACAACATTACACCTGTCCGGTTTGAAGGATCTTTTTTTCCCCCCTGATATAATAAGTATTGAATAATGCTTTTGGAGAGCAACTAGTATTGATATTGGACAACCCTTATAAGTTTAGATAACTTTTGCTAAAAGTTTCTCACTAATTATTTCATAGTAATAACCATGGGACATAATTTAAATAGCTCTTAATTTAAATAAACTTGGTTTGGGGAAATGTTGCACCGTATAGCATTTTGTCTCTATTTATTTTTTGATGGAACTCTATTTATTTTATTGGCTTCAAATTAAAAAGCTCATCATATTTGCAAAAATCCATTTCTTTTTACAAGTTTCCTACCATAAGATTTTGAATAGTGAACCCAAGGGGATTGAAATTGACTGGTTAGACCAAATAGCATGAAAGTAGATCTAATTGAACTGAATAGAAATCTCTTTTAATCATGTAGAGTCTCCTAAGACCCTTTCCTTTTATCAGTGTTATTTTTTCCTTTTTCCTTTTTACATTGGGTAATTGAAAGTGTCGAAAAAGCAAAAGGCACTTCAAATTGGCAATAGTGTAATGTAATAATAGAGTGTAGGGACCCAATTTAGAAAGGGACCCTCACAATACATTTCTAGAGAGTGGGGTGAAGAACTAGGCGCTAACAGACTAACAACAGTTCCTCGGGAACCTTTTCACCATTGGAGGGGTATGAACCCAGCTTTTGGCTTAGGGTTGCTCCTCGGCCCCTATCGAAGGAGGGTTCCTCCCCCCTTTTCCCTTTGCTTGCTCTTCTTATATAATCTTCTTCCTCCTCTCTCGCTCTTCCATCTGTCGATCATTCATTTGCCTTCCCCCTGACCATCCGTCCCATCAGGGGCCTTATCTGTACTCGAGTGGTTCACCATGATCAACGTTCCCCTGCCAAGGGGTTACACCCCCATTAATGCGGCCAGGGGGGTTAGGTGAGTGCATTAAGTGTGGAGGTGACAACCTGTTCTGGGCTTGTCCCCCACCCGAAACTAGCCTCAGTACGCCGAGGACAAAGATGTCCTCGGCGTGGATCCAGAAAAGCGTCTCTCCATAAATCAGCCTCGGATGGTCATCCATCCTTGGCATGTGCCTTGGGCCGACTACAGGATGGGCTGAGGCTACCAGGCCCACGGGCCCCACAATAGCCCCTCAAAATCCTGCTGCACATTCCCTCGGACAGGGAGGAGGGTTTTGATATCCATGGGCCCTCTAGACGAATCACCCCACTTCGGACCACGTTAGGGCTAGTGACTTTTTGCCTGCCCAACAGTAGAGGGCGAGCCAGGTAGGGTATTCGAAGTAGGAGATGGTCAGAGTAGTGCCATAGCACAGGAGCGCGAAAAGTTCTTAAAAGCTGCAAGTGCCCTTAAGAGATCGGAGGCAGATCTAAAAAAGGCGATCGAATGTCTGGAGGGGATGGCCAAAGCCAGAGATGAAACAGCATATGACTTAGCCGCAACTACGAAGTAGGCCGAGAATCATATGAAGCAACTGTAAGAGGTCGAGGTCCGACTACGACCCGTTGAGGAGAACCTCACTGACCTAAAGAAAAAGCTGGCCGAGGCGATTTGGGCGAAGGGCGTTGCCGAATATGCAAGGGATGAGGCCATGAGGGCCAAAGATGAGGCTGTGTTCGCGAAAACAGACGCTGAGCGTTCTTTAGAACAAGCGCAGGAGGAGGCTTTTGCCGAGGGGGTGGCTAAGGCTGAAGCCATCCTTAAAGATCAAGTTCCTGCAGTATGCAGGCATTTCTGTTCTGAGACCTGGCAGGAAGCCCTCAGCCAAGCAGAGGTTGGTGCCTCGTCTGACCTTAGGAGGGCGGAGGGGGTATATTACCCCGTCGCAATTCGCGAGGTTGTCCCTGTTGCTCCTGAGGAGAGGTCCGCATTTTCGGCGGCCAGTGAGAGCCATAACAAGATCGCCGAGGACACACCTTCAGCTGACAGACCCCCAGAGGAGGCTGAGCTCCAGAGAGCGTTCGGGGGAGGTAGAACCGAGGGTCAAGAAATGCCCCAAGACGTGGCGAGACCTCCTACGGACCCTCTGGCCATACCCACGGTCCCTCCGAGGCAAGGTCCTTAGGCGTTGGTCGAAGCCTTTTGACCAGCTCATCAAGACAATTCGCCTACTGAGTTGGGGAGACTGGCATATGGCGTAGGATATTTCTATTTGCTTTCTTTTTCATTTTATTTTGTTTCTTGCCTCGGTGGCATTGTAATGAAACTGTATACTTCCTATTTGAACTGAATACCCAATATTTTGCTTCCAATTATTGACATTTTCCTTTACTTGCTTTACTCTAATATTTTGCTCAATACCTGTGTTCTGTTCTGGAGTTAGTCTCACGAGACCACTTGTTATCCTTCAAATACAAATCTGAGGACCGTATCGCAGCTCGGCTCTAAGTATTGCTTTGGTTCTTCTATAGATAATTAGTTTAACACCTTAGTTCTCCCGTACGTAGCTAGTTTCTCCATAGGTTTGAGTCCTTGGACCATGCAATACCTTGGTTCTGTCTAGTACCCAGGTATGATTGTGTGGTTAGTTTCCCTATAGGCTTGAGTCCGAGGACCATGCAATGCCTTGGTTCTGTCTAACACTTCTGTTCTTCTGTAAGTATCTAGTTTCCCCATAGGTTTGGGTCTTTGGACCATGCAATACCTTGGTTCTGTCTAATACCCAGGTATAATTGTGTGGTTAGTTTCCCCATAGGCTTGAGTCCGAGGACCATGCAATGCCTTGATTCTGTCTAACACTTCTGTTCTTCTGTAAGTATCTAGTTTCCCCATAGGTTTGGGTCTTTGGACCATGCAATACCTTGGTTCTGTCTAGTACCCAGGTATGATTGTGTGGTTAGTTTCCCCATAGGCTTGAGTCCGAGGACCATGCAATGCCTTGGTTCTGTCTAACACTTCTGTTCTTCTGTAGGAAGGAGCTTGTCCTCGGCGCTGAGAGTCTTACTTTTGGTATAATGATGTCCTCGGACCGCTCTACTGGGAGCGGTTCTTCCTCAGGTCGGACTTTTAGCTCTACGGTGCTCTGGGCAGGGATGGTCTGGACTCTGATCTTGCATGTGGCATTGACCTCGCCTTCAACTCAAGTTCCCATCCTTTTCAATTACTAGGTGTCCCCTGACTGTTCGCGCTCTGCGCTTGACGTTTCGATGCACGAGACGCGCCCTCATTAATATCCTCGTGAATTGATAAAAATCCAGCGGTCTGTGGTCTCCTTGGGATTTGGTCAGGATTAATATTGCTAACAATTCTCTTTTCGAACTCTGTGTGGATCAATTCCCACCAGTTTTCACCCTCTATATAAGGCTTTCTGGGGGAGACGTTTCTCCACACTCCATGGACTTTCCACCACAACTAGAAACACGTCCTTTCACCTCCCCGAGCCCCTTTAACAACCCCGCCAGGATTGTGATCAGAGTTGGGAGATATGGGGCCAGGAGCCGTCGTGGCCGTAGCCCCCACTAGACTTCCGGCGTGGCAGAGCCTAGGCGTAGCCCTGATAGTGCCAGGCATGGCGGCCAAGAGGGATGTCTTTGAAGTACCTAACGCTCCTCCCCGGGGCGCACCCCTGCCGGAGTAACGCGTAAGATCACGTCACGGCTGGTGCCCGAGTGTTGCCGTCTCCGGCGGCCAACCCTTGTGAGGATTGGAGAGAATCAAGGGAACATCATGGGGAATAGCCTCCCAGAGCCCCTGCATCGGCTCCTCTCTTTGTTCCAGCTCCGCCGCACCGACCAAGGAGTCGTTGGTAGCCTTGAAGCGCACTAGCCTCAGCTCCATTCCCTCTAGCTAGTTCTAGAACAGGTCCACCTGGACCTCTGATTGTAGGATTAGCTTGTAAAGTTGGCTTTAAAACGAGCCTGCCTGAGCCTCTGATTGTATTATGTACTTTTCATCTAATAATATAAAGTTCTTCTTCTCTGTTGAATCCTTTACTTTTCTGCAAGTTCTTTTATATATTTTTTTTTTTTGCATCGCCGCTAGCCTTCTGTAAATGAACAACTTAAACACAAACGTCCATCGCGCCTGCTAGTGCACTAATCCTTCCCACAGACGGTGCCAATTGTAGGGACCCAATTTAGAAAGGGACCCTCACAATACATTTCTAGAGAGTGTGGTGAAGAACTAGGCGCTAACAGACTAACAACAGTTCCTCGGGAACCTTTTCACCATTAGAGGGGTATGAACCCAGCTTTTGGCTTAGGGTTGCTCCTCGGCCCCTGTCGAAGGAGGGTTCCTCCCCCCTTTTCCCTTTGCTTGCTCTTCTTATATAATCTTCTTCCTCCTCTCTCGCTCTTCCATCTGTCGATCATTCATTTGCCTTCCTCCTGACCGTTCGTCCCATCAGGGGCCTTATCTGTACTCGAGTGGTTCACCATGATCAACGTTCCCCTGCCAAGGGGTTACATCCCCATTAATG
This sequence comes from Quercus aquifolioides, assembly GCA_019022515.1. Lineage (NCBI taxonomy): Eukaryota > Viridiplantae > Streptophyta > Magnoliopsida > Fagales > Fagaceae > Quercus > Quercus aquifolioides. Next base: position 94,503,224 of record CM032328.1, on the reverse strand, counting down.
CGGCCAGGGGGGTTAGGTGAGTGCATTAAGTGTGGAGGTGACAACCTGTTTTGGGCTTGTCCCCCACCCGAAACTAGCCTCAGTACGCTGAGGACAAGGATGTCCTCGGCGTGGATCCAAAAAAGCGTCTCTCCATAAATCAGCCTTGGATGGTCATCCATCCTCGGCATGGGCCTTGGGCCGACTACAGGATGGGCTGAGGCTACTAGGCCCACGGGCCCCACATAGAAGTATGTCTTTTACTTCAAAAAGGAAAAGGAAATCGCAATCTATAAAGAATCTATTTACAGAGCTTTTATATTAAAAGCCACAACATTTTATTATGACATGTAATCTTCACATCAGGATCTAGAAACCCCACCATCAAATGTGAAAATGTTCTTTAGAAAAATTATAATGGACATGTGTGTGCAATTTTAAATTTTCACTTTTTATGATGAATTCATTACTTCAACTAATTTTTATGACATACTCACTTGAGATTTAAAGAAAAATTATTTATCCCCGTAATTTTGTATTACTTTAATTCAATAAAAACCTATTCATGTTTTCATGACATTATTTCTTGTTATTTCTTTAATATTTTTTAGTATAAATTAGTCATTTTCTCTTCCATTTTATGCATAATTTGTTACCCTCACAAAAGGTGATCTCTCTCTCTCTCAATTTTATAGTGATTTTTATTTTTATTTTTCTTGCATCTCTACTTTAGGTTGATAGATTTTTGTATTTTTTTTAGAACTCTATTTTGAGTTGATATGATTTAGTTTTGTGTTTTAAGTTTTTTTTTTTTTTTTTGCTAAATGTTATGTAGAAGATTATGAGATTCTACTATGTAGCACAATTACACTGTATAATAAACATCAACAATATGGAAGGGATTAAAATGCTTTTATCATTATTTAAATTACAATATTCCTACGTTGTTCTTTAGAAAAATTATAATGGACATGTGTGCGCAATTTTAAATTTTCACTTTTCATGATGAATTCATTACTTCAACTACTTTTTATGATGTGTTCTATTTCTTTATACTATTGAGATTTAAAGATAAATTATTTATCTCCTTAATTTCATATTACTTTAATTCAATAAAAGCCTATTCATGTTATTTCTTTAACATATTTTGAACATTAAAAATAATCTTTCACATGGTAGTTTAAAGCATTATCCGTGTATCGCGCGGGCCCTTTGCTACTATATTATAAAAGTTGGATCCCTAAAACTGGTGGATGCATAAAATGGTGACAGGTGTCCTTTTATCAAAGCCTATTACAAGAACATGAGTGAAAACATCTAATAATACCACTGGTCATATGCTTTTTGTAGGAGCTAAATCCAAAACCAATCATCTTCCAATTAAGAGAGATAGCAGACGTCTAACTGTTTATACATTATCTCCTTGATTTTATAGGGACAGTGGCAACTGAACAGGTATGAACTAATTAGGTTCAATGAGGAGAGGAAGGGGGAAATGGAGAGTTTCATGCACTAAAGAGATTACATGGGAAGCTAAAAATAGTGGAGAGAGAGAGAGAGTTATGGGTGTTATGAAAGCTGAAGTGGAAATTGTGAAATTGTTAAAATACTAATAGAAAAAGAATGAAAATAAAATAAATTTTTTTATGAATGAAAATAATGATGTAAGCGGACTACTTATCTACTACCAACCCAAGCTGGGTGGAGAGTTAAAGTGTAACGGTCCAATACAATTAATTTATAGAAATGGCTTATCAAGGTCAACCTTTTCAAGCCTTAATGGTTTCGTTTAAATTAATAAGAATACGAAAGGTTACTAGTAAGAAAGAAGAAGATTCCTGTAGTAACTATTCCTGGTTAGTCTGAGAATCATCGGTTTATATATTATTCAAGTCTCGGTTACAAAGTTTATGGTTACACGATATATGTTTTTCTCTAATTTCTCCCTCCCCCCATTCAGTAGGAGTCCCTTTTCCTTATATAGCTGCTTGAAGTGCATCCCACCCCTCCACTTATGCAATCACTAATCTTTATTTGGATGCTTGTCCCATCAGGGCTTTGTTGGAGATGGTAGAATGTGCTGCAATCTATGAGGGTACTGTTCAGGGGTCATTCTGCCATTAATGCAGACAGCTAAGTTAGTGCAGTGCATTGAATGTGGAGGTGATGGGTACTTTGCCAGGAAACTTCCCATCTTCTTTACTTGCATGTCTCTACTTCTTTCCCCGGTCTTCAGTCTTTTGGTCCAGATGGCTTGTCTAAAGTCGTTTTGTTTTGTTTTGTTTTGTTTTGTTTTTTGTTTTTTTTTGTTTTTTTTTTTTTTTGGGGGGGTGCTTAATATGTTTCTAGACATTTCCTCCTCCTTTTTTTTTCTTCTTTTGTGGGTGCTCAATATGTTTCTTTTCTCATCAGTTGTGGTTGGTTTTTGTTTTTATTTTTTTTTAGAAAATATTTTTGGATTAATTTCTTAAGCTTTTTTATTTTATTTTATTTTTTTCATTTTAATGAAGTGCCCATCTATACACAATTTTTTAAAGTATATAATGTGTTACTTTTTGTTTTATTTAACAGGGATATGATGGTAAATTTATACAAACTCTATTTTCAATCCTCTCATTTTTCATCTCAACCAAACAAAAAAAGTTTTCAATCCCTCCACTTTTTCAACCTCCCAACCAAACATAAACGGGAGAAACTAAAATATTTTCTATCCTTTCACTTTTCCATTCTCTCCCCATTTTAGCTTTTTGTCATACATTTAACATAAAAATTATAAAAAATGATATCTTTTGATAAACATTATGCAAATAAGTTACAATGAGATACCCAAACGGACACACAACGAGAACAAGCCGCCACCGAGTAGGAAAAGGATAGAGCATTTGAACAACTCTTTGTCAAGGAGATCATCATGCTCAACTACTCAGAAAGGGTGGGGAGTTTCTTACGCACATCTGGCTTTTGATAGAGCATTTCAACCTCGAAGAAAGTTTTCAAAAGTCACAAACAAGACCACATAAGGAAGAACACATGGTAGGATAGGGGACTCGGATTTATTTGTTTATTGAAGTTATCATCAATATAAACTGCAAATTTAAGTTAATATGTCCTTAAATCTCTCTCTCTCTCTCTCTCTCTCTCTCTTAATGTGTAAAATAAATTCCAATAGATTAATTGGTTCTAGGTGATTTCCATTTATTTCTTATCTTTTTCCACCGACGATATGAGATTTGCTTAGTATGTTGACATTTACCTTGCTTTAGGTTAGTGTTTATTATACAGAAAGTACATACAATTTAGTTTTTTAACTATAATCTTGACTTTAAGACACGATTTTTAGTTCAAAATATAATGTGTGTACGGTGTGTGCAATAATGTGTGTACCAACAATTAACCATTGCTTTATATGAATGAGGTATCCCAGCAATGGAATCCAATAAATGCAGGTCACAGGCACACTAGCACTCTAGTTAGAGCCCCAAAATGAATGACATTTTATTTTTAGCTTACCCATTTGGTTTTCATGATATGAAAAGGTGTGGACATAATATAAAACAATGTGGCTATTGTTAGATATGAAACAATCAAATCCTAAGTTTAATTTGATTATTCAAATATTAATAGAGTCAAATTAATCTCTCAACTTTAACTTCTGAAATAGAATAAATTTGTTTTTGGGTTTGCTGCTTTGCTCATCGTTATAAAATTATAACAGCAGTTATATCAGGTGGCTAACGGAATTCAAATAAGATTCAAAAAGAAAAAAGAAAAAAGAAGATATATTAGCACCTTGTTAGTTGTCACTGTAAAAAGTAAACACTTCATTCTCTCTACCGTGGACTATGTGGTTATGAGGCAGCAGAATCAGCGGCCTCTGCATTGCCCAGACCCTTGCCTGCCAAGCACAATGAGGTCGTGGATTACATTGCAATATATTACATTGCGTAGGACTATATGATAAACTAATTTAGTAATTAATGAGAGTTAACCACTTATTATAGAGATAAGATAACGATCTGTGGCAACTACTTTTACTACTTATGATATAAGTTTTTTAATATGATATATATTACAGGGACAAATCTAGAAGGATTGAAGAAAAAACAAGAATGTATTTGTTGGTTGTGAAAAAAATTATTATGCGAGTTTCAGTTAGCTCAATTAGTAAAGTATTTTATTGTCAAATAAGAGATTTGAGATTGAATTCTGCCTATATTATTGACATTTTAATTTGATAGTAAAAAATAATTATCATGGAGTAGATGTATAGATTTAATTTGTTTGTTATAAAATAAATCATATTTTGTCAATTTCAAGGTAAAATATGGGCTAATAATTGATTATAGGTTTTTGTTAAATTTTTTGGATCGATGATTTTTGGACTATGATTGTTATGGGCTGATGGCTCAGTTCAAATTAGGCTAGGATATATCTACCCAAAAAAAGTTATGCAACTCAGGGGCTAGGGCCCATTTGGGCCTTACTGTGGCTTCGGCCCTTATATATAACTATATAACTACGTATTTAGTTTTTACTAATGATTTTCATTGAGTTTTTTCTACTCCTACAAATGTAGAAGTATAATCATTTATGTGAAATCCACCTCTAAATTTCATCAATAAAATCAGTTCATAATTCATAAAAAAAAAAAAAAAATTATATATATATATATATGTGGGGGGTAAAAATCCAAAACTACTTAGTGGGCTTGGGGTATCATGTTGAGGAGTATAATATTTTCGAAGAGCAATAATTGGTTGGGGCCAAGTCCATCTGAAGGCAGGAAGCCCGGAAGTGGAGGAGGAATATCGTCCGAAGAGGTTACCTTCTATCCGAAGAGGTCTCACTTCTCGGATACAAATAGCCTTGATCAATCAAACGTGTGGAAGGTCCGAATGATCTTCCTAGCAACCCCAATGATAATGATAAGCTCTGGGTATGTCTAGAGATGATAAGAACGAAGAAATATCTAAAGGAAAAGCTGCTACCACCGTATTTAATGCACTGCAACAACTTTTCTGACTGCATATATGTGAAGAAGACCCCTGAACAGTGTAACCTCAGCTATCGCCACTCACAAAGAACTAAAGTAGACACATGACGTGACATATACTGAAGTAGATACACAGATGAAGAACAAGTGAACGATGGAGATGATGGGGAAGGATGCTGATGGTGGAGAAGAAATCAGTTGGTTGAACACTTCGGCTTCGGTGGACTGCAACGCTAGCGGCGGCCTACAAAAAGAGAAAGCAGTCAAAGGATGACCGGGTTGAGCTGGCCAAACACCCTCCGATGGTGAAGTGAGTTTTCTGGTCTTCTAATGGAGTTTCAACTTTACTTAATGTAATCTCAGGAAATCGTACATTTGCATGATGAAGACCAGGCCTTATATACCACACTCTAGGGCGGTTATTAATTCAATAACTTCCCCCAGAATCTTGGAATTCGGACATAACCTCCTCAACGGCTACGAGAATCGTAACCGCCATTGGAAGTTACATCAAGTTGGAGGGATTGGCGGCGATGAATGCGGGTTAATGAACCGCTACGAAGTTCACCCAGTGTTGGCGTAGTCGTCCATGTGCTTTGCGCATGGACGATACTTTGTTCTGTAGTCGTATGGTCGTCCATGTACTTTGTGCATGGACAATTCTCTCGATCTGATTCCCCGGAGTGATCAATTGCCCAACATCCTATGGACGAGATATAGGGACGAATCGAATATGGCCTGATGTTTGGCTAACCGCAACTCTCTGGACGACCGGTCTGGACGAACCATAGATGTGTGTTTTGCTATCCCATCAGTTGCCCCCTTGTCCAGGGTGTCGTCCAGGGGTATTATAGGGATTTTGCCCCCTTTCTCCTGCTACCTGTCATTCTTTAATTCGTTTGGCAATCAAATCGATTACGTTTCCCCACGCGATTGCCACGTGTCACCTTCTTAGTGGATGGTGTCGTTTCGCTGACCCTACTTCTGGGCCCTATAAATAGGCGCATTCTCTTTCTTACCCTTCACCTCTCTCATAACCTTCCTTCTGCTATCTCGTCCAAGGTTCTCGTCTAGCATTCGTCCTAGTCCTCAGGTATTTCCTCTTCCCTTTAGGTTTTCTTTTTGATCTACTTTAGTTATGTCTTCGTCTAGTAGTACACAGAGGGAAATAGACGAATATCAGGACGTCTCATCTGGAAGTAACGAGAGTGGTGAGGGTAGCACTAGTTTTAGTAGCAGTTCCTCGGACGAGCAAAATTCGTCCGGGGTTCCAGGCGTTTCCTTAGAAGAATTTCAAGAGATACAACGTAGGATGGCCTCTGGAACTGAAGCTAGTTCGTCCAGAGCGCCACCCAGCCCTTCTCAGGACGAAGAGGAGGACGAGGAAAACATAATATATAGCTGTGCACCTGAAGTAGCGTCCACCTTAGATGCTCCTAAGTTAAAAACCTTAGTAGATAGATACCAAATTCCTATCGAGTTTGAACCTCGTCTCCCCAGGGAAGGAGAGTGGTGTTGTTCACCTTCTTCTGGTTTGGGAGTATATTCGTCTTATCTTTTAGCTGGTCTTAGGTTTCCCCTAAATTCATTTTGTAGAGGTCTCCTTCATAGGTTAGGTGTTGGTCCTAACCAACTTAATCCCAATGGTTGGAGGACGATAGTTGCTATGCAAGTGTTATGGCGTGAGGCGCTGGAAGGGGATCGTCCTATAACAGTAGACGAGTTCCTCTACTGCTATAAGCCTTCAGAAATAAAACAATCAGCTGGTTTTTACCAGTTCTCGTCCAGAGGATCTCACTATAGTTTAATAAAAGGCCGTAGCTCGTCTGATAGGCTCTGGAAGCAAGAGTTTTTTATCATTTCTGGAAACTGGGCTGGGGACCCAACAGATGTTAGTAATGCCCCCTTCCCTCCTTTTACCAGCCCCATAGGTCGCCTTCGTCCTGAGGGTATGTTTTCTTTCCATGTTATTTATTTTATTCCTTGCACCTTTTCTAACTTTCAATCGTCTAACCACCATTCTTCTATTGGTGCAGCTGTTACTCGTCCACGTTTGGACAGGTCTTACTTGGATCGCATCGACCACGTACGTGCCTTCCCTAGAAGGACTTTCCACGACTTAGTAAGTTTCAGTAGTTTGGCTACGTGGGGACTTGGCCCAGAACCTACCCCTGAAAATTTAAGTCACGAAGAGACCACTCGACGAAGTAAGTGTCGTCTGTCCCACAATGCTTCTTTCTATTCTTTCTCTTTCTCAACTGATTTTCCTCGTCACAGGAATAATGACAATGAGAGAAAACAAAGACAAAACAGTAACTAGTGGGGACGAGGGCGCTCCTGTGCCTCCTGTCGTCCAGAAGACTGCCGTCCAGGCTGGGAAGAGAAAATCTAAGATTTCAAGTGCTGTGGACCTGGACAACCTTCCCAGTCGTCGAGGCTCCAAAAAACCAAAGACCGTTCAGACTTCCCTTCCCAAGGTCCCCAGATTTTCTTCTCCGACGACGAATCTGGACGACCCTCCTGCCGACGTGGAGCCCATCCAAATAATTCATCATGTTCAGTCTAACCCTACTCCCCCTCCAACTAAGACTCCTCGCAAGTCTCATCCGTCAGAGCAATCAGATCGTCCCTCTAACTTGATATTGGACGAAGAGTATGCCTGGAGGACGTTCAAAGGGATCGTTACTGACAATGAGGTTAAGCAATGCTACAACATGTCAGTGAGGGAATTTGAACGTTCTGGCGTCCATGACCTCTTCAAGGTATGACTTTAGTTCGTCCTTGTGTACTTTTTCTTGTCTTTTTCTCTCTTTTTTTTTTAACTCTCCTTCGTCCATGAACAGGCTATGTCAAAGTTTTATACATCGACGCGCCAGGCCAAGGAACTTGCTGAGGAGGCCAAGACGGCAAGAGAGAAGGCTAAAGAGTTGACTAATGAAAATTTGTTGAAGAAGGGAGAGGTGATTAGGCTGGCTGATGAAGTCAACCGTTTGCTAGCATGTGAGACGAAGTTAAAGGAAGAGGTGGAAGAACGCAAGGCAGATGTTGTCGAGAAGGACACTCGTATTGCTTACTTGGAGGGAGAAGTTTCAGGATTTGCTTCGTCCTTGGAGAAAGCTCGTGAGGAAGCCATTTTAGCCTTCAAGAAGTCTGACGAGCTTAAGAGTCGTCTAGATAGTCACTATGCTGCTGGCTATGAAGACTTCCGTGCTGATGCCAAGGAAGCCTTCCCTGACTTAAACTTTGACTCCTTCAAGCTTCCTCTTGCTACAGAGAGTTCTTTGCTAGCGACGAGTTCTGAGGACGTCAACGTGGTGGACGACGCCAATAACGAGGTGACACAAGACGATCCAAAGACTGCTCCCAGTGGTGAATCCAAGTGATTTCATTTTCCTTTAGAACGTTTTTATTTTAATTTTGTTTGGAGGTGCCCAGTGTTTTGGGCTTTTGTTTATTTCTTTTATAGTTTATTCAAGCACAATTTCCTCGTCCAAGTATATGGACGAGCTTTTATGAATAAGCACTACTCTTTTAAGGGTTTTTGGACGGTGGTCGTCTACCCTTTGAATTTTATAAATGTATGAATGCTTTTCTTTCATTGTTCATTATGCCAATATTCCTTTAGTTTTGTGAACAAACTTCATTCATGTCGTCCATACCATTGTGGTTGTGGGACTAGGTTTTATCTCGTCTTGAACATATGGACGAGATCCTTCATGTATTTGAATGACGTCTTTTTGCCAAATTTAATTACGCGCTCAGACTTAGGACGATTATTTATTCGTCCTTAATAAAATTTTCCATCAAATTCTCGTCCATGGGCTGGATTGTTATATTGGTTAGATTCGTCTAAAATTTTCCCAACAAATTCTCGTCCATGGGCTGGATTGTTATATTGGTTAGATTCGTCTAAAATTTTCCCAACAAATTCTCGTCCATGGTCCGGATTGTTGTTGGTTAGATTCGTCCATGGGCTTGTGGTGTTTTAGCACGCACATTGTTCGTCCATGGTATAGACAATTACACTTCAGGTTTATCTCGTCTTGATCTTAGACGGACATACCTTAATTTCTCTTGCTTTATCCTTATCTAAAGGAAAGCTTTTAGACGATACTTCCTTGCGTCCAAGGATTTTATTCGTCTTTGGCTTTTCGCCTTCCGTGGATCATTTTGAATCATAGAAAATGAAGGATTCCCATACAATCATACATATATTTAAAACACATCATATATATATTCAGAAATCCATACTATGTAATCATTCGTCCACAATCATGGCACACGCTTAAGAGCTTGTGCTTTTAGGGAATTAAAAAATACATAATACAACATAACTTCGTCCATGAGTAGCATAAAATACTTATTTACTTAAAACACAATAATAATAAGAAAGTACTGGAAAATATTAAACACATTACTCCAAACGTCCAACGGTCTCGTCCATCTCGTGGCTCGTCCGTGATCACCCTTCATTGATAGTACCTCCTTAGGTGTTCAACGTTCCACGGGTGCTCCAACTTCCTTCCGTCCAGGGCTTCCAAATAGTAGGATCCTTGCCTCTTGCAGTTGATTACCCTGTAAGGTCCTTCCCAATTTGGCCCCAGCTTCCCATGGGCCGGGTTTTTGGTGGCCAAAGAGACCCTTTTAAGGACGAGATCCCCAATGCTGAAGCGCCTGGGTTTCACCATAGCGTCATGCTGCTTTGCCATGAGATTCTTGTACCTTGCTGTTCTTTGCTCCGCGTCCATTCTTACCTCGTCTACGAGATCGAGGTTAAGACGAAGCTGTTCGTTGTTTTCCTCATCTTGATATTTCATCACCCTATGGCTGGCCATATGCACTTCTGCAGGTATGACTGCTTCGCTCCCGTAAGCGAGTTTGAAAGGAGTCTCTCCTGTGGGAGTCCTTGCTGTTGTTCTGTAAGCCCACAAAACACCTGGTAATTCATCTGGCCACACTCCCTTTGCCCCTTCAAGCCGAGTCTTGATGATTTTCAACAAGGATCGGTTTGCTACTTCTGCCTGTCCGTTAGCCTGTGGGTGGGAGGGTGAGGAATAATGGTTCTTGATTCCAAGCTGTTCACAAAATTCTCTGAATGGGGTGTTGTCAAACTGTCGTCCATTGTCAGATACTAGTACTCTTGGTACTCCAAACCTGCATACAATGCTCTTCCAGACGAAATTTTTGACATTTTGTTGTGTAATTTTCACTAAGGGTTCAGCTTCCACCCATTTAGTGAAATAATCTATCCCCACTACCAAGAACTTCATCTGTCTGGTTCCAGTTGGAAAGGGGCCCAAAATATCCAAACCCCACTGTGCAAAAGGCCACGGGGCCATCATTGGGGTGAGGTATTCTGAAGGCTGTCTAGGGATATTACTGAAACGTTGACATTGGTCACATACCTTAACATATGCCTTAGCATCAGCTTGGACGGTTGGCCAGTAGTACCCCGCACGAATGACCTTGTGGACGAGTGATCTGGCTCCTGAGTGATTACCACATGCTCCTTCATGAACTTCCCTCAATACGTAATTCGCTTCGTCTGGAGCTAAGCACCTCAGGTATGGTTGTGAAAAACCTCTTTTGTATAACACTTCGTCCATAAGGATGTATTTGGCTGATTTAACTCTGAGCTTCCTGGCTTCGTCCTTCCCTGATGGAAGCCTTCCGTCCTTCAGGTATGAGACTATCGGGGTCATCCAATTCTCTTCACCTTCTATCTGGAACATTTCTGGAAGGTCTATGCTTGGCATGTATCGTATTTCATCCAACTTGTCCATTGCTTCATTAGCGGAGGCTTCCTTCGCTAGAGAGTCTGCTTCCATGTTCTCTTCCCTAGGGATTTGAACGAAATTAGCTTCTCTGAATTTCTTCATAAGGCGTAACACCCTCTTCAAATATCTCTTCATTCTATCTTCCTTGGCTTCACATGTTCCATTTACTTGGCCCATGACCAACTGTGAGTCTCCCAGGACGAGTACCGAGTCTGCCTCCACAGATTTAGCTAACTCCAACCCTTTAAGAAGGGCTTCATATTCTGCTTCATTGTTAGTTGTTTGATACTGCAAGCGAACCTTGTGATTCAATTTATCTCCTTCTGGTGATTGCAAAACCACTCCTATACCTCCTGCATACAGTGTAGATGATCCATCTACATGGACGACCCATTTTTTATTGTCTTCTTTGTCATCTAAGTCCTCATAACTTGGAGTGAACTCTGCAATGAAATCGGCCAGGGCTTGAGCTTTTACTGCATTCCTCGGTTGGTACCGAATATCAAACTCACCGAGCTCAACTGCCCATTGAATTAGTCGTCCTGCAGCCTCAAGTTTATTCATTGCCTTCTTGAGCGGATGATCCGTCATGACATTGATGACATGACCTTGGAAGTAATGTCTTAACTTCCTAGAAGCTGTTATTAGTGCGAAGGCTAACTTCTCTATCAATGGGTACCTTCCTTCTGCCCCTCTTAGTGCCCGGCTAGTGTAATACACAGGCTTCTGCACCTTTTCTTCCTCCCTGATCAAGGCTGAACTCACGGCATGTGGGGACACTGCTAAGTATAAATATAGTTCTTCTCCTAGCACGGACGGACTTAGCAATGGGGCCGTGGTAAGATAGTGCTTTAGGTCCTGGAAGGCCCTTTGACACTCGTCCGTCCACTCAAATGCCTTCCTGAGAATTTTGAAAAAGGGTAAACACTTGTCAGTGGCTTTTGAGACAAACCTGTTCAGAGCTGCAACTCGTCCGGTGGCTCCATGTTCAATATGGCTTGGATCTTGTCTGGATTTGCCTCAATTCCTCTCTCTGAAACCATGAATCCTAGAAACTTTCCTGAAGATACTCCGAATGCACATTTACTTGGATTCAGCTTCATCTTGTATCGCCTAAGTGTTTCAAAGGTTTCCTGAAGATCGTCCAAGTGGCTTCCCTCGTCTAAGCTCTTCACAAGCATGTCGTCCACATACACCTCCACATTCCGTCCTATTTGTGGACGAAACATGTGGTTCACCAACCTTTGATAAGTTGCCCCTGCGTTCTTCAGACCGAAGGGCATCACCTTGTAACAAAACAAACCTTGACTGGTAATAAAAGATGTCTTTTCCTGGTCTGCCTCGTCCATCTTTATCTGATTATATCCTGAGAAGGCGTCCATGAAGCTCAACATTTGATGGCCGGCTGTAGAATCAACTAGTTGATCAATACGGGGCAAAGGATAACTATCCTTAGGGCAAGCCTTGTTCAAGTCAGTGAAGTCGACGCACATCCTCCACTTGCCATTTGCCTTCTTCACCATCACTACATTTGCCAACCAATCCGGGTAATAGACTTCCCGGATAAACTGTGCTGTAGTCAGTTTCTGAACCTCTTCCTTGATAGCCTTCTCTCGTTCAGGAGCAAACACCCTCTTCTTTTGACGAATAGGCTTAGAAGAGGGGGACACGTTCAGTCGATGAGTGATTACACTTGGATCAATGCCAGGCATGTCGTCATGACTCCATGCAAAAACATCGACATTCTTCTTTAGAAACTGGACGAGGCCTTCTTTCGTCTTCTCCTTCATGCTTGTTCCAATTCTAGTGAATTTCTCAGGGTCATTTTCTTGTAATAAAACATCTTCCAATACTTCAATCGGTTCTGCAACAATCTTTCTTTCTTCTATATTCATAGTCTGCATCTGCTCGTCCATAGCCAACATAGCTAGATAACACTCCCTAGCTGCTAACTGATCTCCTTGTGCTTGTCCAATTCCGCACTCCGTAGGGAATTTGACTGATAGATGGTAGGTAGATGTTACCGCCTTCCAACTGTTCAAGGTCGGTCTTCCAATGATGGCATTATATGAGGATGAACAATCTACCACAAGGAAATTTACTTCCTTAGTTATCTGCTACGGGTATGACCCTACCACTACAGGCAAGGTAATGGTACCTACGGGCTGCACTTTCATTCCTCCAAATCCGATCAGTGGTGAGCATGCTGGACGAAGCTGATCTCGTCCAAGCTTCATCTGCTGGAAGGCAGGATAATACAATATGTCCGCTGAACTTCCATTATCCACTAACACCCTCCTAGTTCTGTAATCTGCTATCAGTAGGGTAATGACAATTGCGTCGTCATGTGGATGATGAATTCTTTCAGCTTCCTCATCTGTGAAAGAAATGGTTGGCTCGTCCGTCTCCCTCGTCCTTGGGGATCGTCCAGAGAGTTGGACATTTTGCACCACTTTAAGATACGTCTTCTTTGATCTAGAGGATTGTCCTTCAGAAGTCCCTCCAATGATAACCCTTATTTCTCCCAGTGGGGGCCGTGATGACTCTTCCATCTTCGCTTTCAATTTCTCGTCTTTATGATCCCTTCCAACAAAGTGCCTCAATTTCCCTTGTCTGATGAGGTTCTCGATCTGCTGCTTCAGGTCAAAACACTCGTCCGTGTCATGCCCATGATCCCTATGGAAGCGACAATATTTATTCTTATTGCGCTTGTTAGGATCTCCCTTCATCTTCTCTGGCCACTTCAAGGAAGGATCATCCTTGATTTGCATGAGCACTTGATCGAGTGGGGCATTCAAGGGTGTGTAATTCTGATTCCTTGCTGATGGGCCTGCCTTCCTGTTATCCCTGTCTCGATCCTTCTTGTCTTCCGTTCGTCCCTTCTTTGGACGAGGCCCTTGATCAGGATGACGTGGGGGGTTGACTTCCATTCTCTCAGCTCTCTTCCTCTTCTTAGCTATGATGGCGTCTTCTGCATTCATAAAGTTTTGGGCTGAGTGGACGAGTTCAGCCATGGATTGGGGCTCTTTTTCATACAGCTTGTGAATGAATAAGTCTGAGTTGACGCCATTGTGGAAGGCTGCCAATAGCAGTTTGTCGTCCACCTCATCCACTGTCAGGGCTTCCCTGTTGAAGCGCGTGATGAAGGAACGTAGGCTTTCATTCTCTCCTTGCTCAATGGTCAGCAAACTGGACGAGGAACGTTTGTGTCTCTGTCCCCCAATAAAATTATTGACAAATAATTTGCTTAACTCCTCAAATGAACTTACGGAATTCGGGGGTATTTTGCTGAACCACACTCGTGCTGGTCCCTTAAGGGTGGTAGGGAAGGCTCTGCACATAATCTCGTCTGGAACCCCTTGGAGATGCATTGTGGTCTTGAAAGTAGCGATGTGATCAAAGGGATCACGCGCTCCATCATATGAATCCAGGGAAGGCATTTTGAACTTCGGCGGCAAGGGATGCCCGTTGATGGAAGCCGTGAATGGGGAATCTGTTCGATGAACCAAATCCTCTACGGGATTTGCCCTTCTCATGTTCTCCTTCATCTCGTCCATAACCTTCCTCATCTGATCCATTTCCTTCTCCAAATGTGGCACCCTTCGCGAAGTGGTGCCTCTTGATTGAGTCTCGGGCTCAGCGTGTCCCCCTCTGTCTACTTGACTCTGGGATTGCCTCTCAGCATGTTCTTCACGGCGCTGCCTCTCCATTTCCCTAGTCAACTCTTGATTCTGGCGAGTTAACTCCGCCATAGCGGCCGCCATGGATTGCATCTGTTGGATGGAAGGCGACTGCATGACAGGCGCTGATTGGCGATCGCGATGGGGGTTGCTTGAGGCGTCTCTGCTTCCCTGATGGCCTGGGCTTGTAGCCCTCGACCTAGTCCGAACCATTCAACCTTTTGTCCCAGAAAGCCAAATCGTAAAAACAATTTACGCTTCCCCACAGACGGCGCCAACTGATGGTGGAGAAGAAATCAGTTGGTTGAACACTTCGGCTTCGGTGGACTGCAACGCTAGCGGCGGCCTACAAAAAGAGAAAGCAGTCAAAGGATGACCGGGTTGAGCCGGCCAAACACCCTCCGATGGTGAAGTGAGTTTTCTGGTCTTCTAATGGAGTTTCAACTTTACTTAATGTAATCTCAGGAAATCGTACCTTTGCATGATGAAGACCAGGCCTTATATACCACACTCTAGGGCGGTTATTAATTCAATAACTTCCCCCAGAATCTTGGAATTCGGACATAACCTCCTCAACGGCTACGAGAATCGTAACCGCCATTGGAAGTTACATCAAGTTGGAGGGATTGGCGGCGATGAATGCGGGTTAATGAACCGCTACGAAGTTCACCCAGTGTTGGCGTAGTCGTCCATGTGCTTTGCGCATGGACGATACTTTGTTCTGTAGTCGTATGGTCGTCCATGTACTTTGTGCATGGACGATTCTCTCGATCTGATTCCCCGGAGTGATCAATTACCCAACATCCTATGGACGAGATATAGGGACGAATCGAATATGGCCTGATGTTTGGCTAACCGCAACTCTCTGGACGACCGGTCTGGACGAACCATAGATGTGTGTTTTGCTATCCCATCAGATGCTATATAAAGAAGAAGGGCTCCTGATAATAGAGGATTGGAAAAAAGACCATGGAGAAGAAAGAAAAATTTTACTGTAGCTCTGAGTATTGTAATTACTGTTCATTCAATAAAATACCTCTTCGGACATTCATTTATGGAGTTTTTCAGGCATTTTTTCATGTTATTTCAATCTTAGGTACCTTAACCAACTATTGTTTAATTCATAATCAGCCCAGCTCTTTCGCCCACTCTTTATAAATTCATTGTCCTGGGTTCGTTGGGCCTCTAACCCATACCTTTTGGGTTTGGGTTATGAAAACTGACCCTACAATTGGCGCCGTCTATGGGAAGAGCTTGTGTAGGGGTGAAAACAACAGTAGGTGATGGCTGAACAAGGTCAACAAGAAGCAAAGTCTAGGGCATCTCAGTACGTAGACCCTTTTCTCAACTTGGAGCGGAGACAAGACCGCGAGGGTAGTGTACATACCGTGCCCCCTGGTCAGAACCAATCACATGGTGGGAGTCATATGTCCCATGCAGAGAAGAACCGAGATTTGCAGCAGGAGGTTGAAAAGCTAAAAAGAGAGTTGCGCCATGCAAAGCGGAAGCAGGTGCCTTTATATTCTGATGGGGAATCTGATTACCAACAGGATTTTGCCTACCAACAGAGATCATGGACCTCAGTTAGCGAGACTTTTTCCTATGAGGCAGAGCATCATCATAAGAGGCGACCTCAGAGCCCACCACATGGAGGTGTAGGGAACGATGCCATGAGTAGGGCCTTGAATCAAATCTCTAGATCGCCCTTTACACGCAGGATCGAAGAAGCGAGACTTCCCCGACACTTTAATCAGCCTACGTTCACTATCTATAGTGGCAAGACGGACCCCGTGGAGCATGTGAGTCACTTTAATCAGAGGATGGCAGTCCACTCCAGAGACGAAGCACTGATGTGCAAGGTTTTCCCGTCCAGTCTTAGACCAGTTGCAATGAGGTGGTTCGACGGACTGAACCCAAATTCCATCAGCTCTTTCAAAGAGCTCACCCGAGCTTTTGGTTCACGTTTTGTCACTTGCCGAAGAGTGGCCCGACCTTTGTCTTCTCTGCTATCTTTGAGCATGCGGGAAGGAGAAACCCTGAAGGTGTATTTGGATAGATATTGGGAGATGTTTAATGACATGGAGGGTAATTTTGATGCAATGGCCCTAGAAACGTTTAAGCTCGGTCTTCCTACTGATCTTGGTTTAAGGACATCCTTGTCTAGTAAACCCGTTACTAGCATGCGTCAGCTAATGGACCGCATTGAAAAGTATAAAAGAGTTGAAGAAAATCAACAACAAGGAAAAGGCAAGGAAAAGGTTATCCCCCAAGAGAGGAGGGATTTCAGGTCGGATCGATACAACAATAATAAACCGAGGAGAGATTTTCCTGCGCAGTCAGGATCAGCCAATCCCCAGGCAGTCAACACCGTATTCAGAGATCCAGTCTATCAAGTTTTAGAAAAGGTCAGGAATGAACCGTTCTTCAAGTGGCCAAATAAGATGGTAGGAAATCTTGATAGACGTAACCGCAACCTCTACTGTCAATACCATCAGGATCACGGACACACGACTGAAGATTGCAGAAGCTTGTGGGATCATTTGGACCAGCTGGTCGGTGAAGGGATTGAAGCATCTCTTGCATCACACCAGTGGCCGAGGAGGTCAGATAAGCTCAGAGTCCCGGAGGGATGACCCTTTAAAACCCCCTCTGGGAACTATCAATGTTATCTTTGCAGCTCCAGGTAGAACAGGATCCTGGCCATCTAAGGTCATGTCGGTAGATCGATTACCTGCAGGGGACTCTGGCCAGGGTCCGAAGAGGTGCAAACTGGACGATCAACCAGTTTTAGGGTTCTCGGACGCTAACAAGGTGGGAACTGTCCAACCTCATGATGATGCGTTGGTCATCACCCTTAGAATTGGAGGTTATGATGTGAAGCGGGTGATGGTTGACCAAGGTAGTGCTGCAGAAATAATGTACCCTGATCTCTACAGGGGGCTGAACCTCAAACTTAGTGACTTAACACCATATAGTTCTCCGCTGATCAGTTTCGAAGGAAGAGTCGTTACCCCGAAGGGCCAAATACGGTTACCCGTGCAGACTGGCTCAGAGGTGGTAAAGGTGGATTTCATAGTTGTAGACGTTTTTTCACCCTATACGGCAATTGTAGCCAGACCTTGGCTTCATACACTGGGGGCGGTTTCTTCCACCTTGCATCAGAAAATCAAATACCCGTCCGAAGGCCAGGTTTGCGAAATCCGGGGGGATCAATCCGTGGCTAGACAATGTTTGGTGGTTGCCATTCAGCCTGAGCCCGAAGCCGAGTCATCAGCCAAAGCCGAAAGGGGCTTATAGCAACCAAAGCATCGGCTATCGCCCACTGAAGATCCGAACAAGGGCGCAAGGTGCGAAGATTTGACAAAAGTCATCATTGGGGACAATCCAGAAAAATTCTTTCAAGTCGGATCTCAGTTACCTCTGTAGGAAAAAGAGGAGTTAGTACAATTTCTTAAGAAAAACCTCGACATATTCGCTTGGAACGCTTATGAAGCCCCTAGGGTGGATCCGGAATTTATATGCCACCATTTGAAAGTAAACCCCACGATCACCCCCCAAAAAGCAACCTCCTCGGCGTCCATCTAAGGAACACGCTGAGGCGGTCAGAGAAGAAGTAGCAAAGCTCAAACAAGCTGGAGCTATTAAAGAGGTTTTTTACCCAGAGTGGTTGGCAAATACTGTGGTGGTGAAGAAGAAGAGCGGGAAATGGCGAGTATGTGTGGATTTCACTGACTTGAATAGGGCATGCCCTAAAGATCCATTTCCCATGCCAAAAATCGATCAGCTGGTGGATGCCACTGTTGGACACCCTCGGATGAGTTTCTTGGATGCATTTCAGGGTTATCATCAGATACCCTTAGCCGTGGATGACCAGGAGAAGACTGCTTTTGTAACTCCTATTAGTAATTACCACTATAAGGTGATGCTATTCGGCTTGAAAAATGCGGGTTCTACTTACCAAAGGATGATGACGAGGATGTTTGAACCACAGCTGGGCAAAAATATCGAGATTTACATAGATGACATGGTGGTGAAAAGCAAGGTGGTGGCCGAGCATGTGAAGGACCTGGAAAGCACCTTTGAAGTTCTCAGGAAATATAAGCTGCACTTAAACGCTTCCAAGTGCTCGTTCGGTGTGGGATCAGGTAAGTTTCTAGGATACATGGTGACTCACAGAGGAATTGAGGTCAACCCTGATCAGATAAAGGCCATCAATGAGTTGCAAGCTCCTCGGAATCCCAAGGAGGTTCAAAAACTGACTGGGATGACGGCAGCCCTGAATCGATTTATCTCTCGATCAGCGGACAGGTGTCGGCCTTTCTTTTCCTTGATCAACAAGTGGAAGGGATTCGAGTGGACAGAAGAGTGTGCTGTGGCTTTCCAGCAATTAAAAGATTATCTGGCTCGACCGCCAATCATGTTCAGCCCTGAGCCCGACGAGGTCTTGTTTGCGTATATCGTTGTAGCTCCCCATGCTGTGAGCTTGGTGCTGATCCGAGCAGATGGCGGTGTGCAAAGATCAGTTTATTGTGTAAGCAAGTCACTGCATGAAGCCGAGATCCGTTATTTACCATTGGAAAAGGCTATTCTAGCAGTGGTGCTCGGTACACGAAAGCTACCACATTATTTCCAAGCCCATACAGTCATTGTTCTCACCTAGCTTCCACTCAGGGCTATACTCCGAAGTGCGGACTACACTGGAAGAATTGCTAAATGGGGGACGATCCTAGGGGCTTTTGATATCAAGTACATGCCACGCACCTCAGTCAAGGGCCAGGTGCTTGCCGATCTGGTAGCCGAGTTCACGAAACCCCAATTAGAAGAGGTAAAGCCGACATCGGACATGGATGAAAAATCGGTTGGTATGATTTCTCAACAAGGCCCGTCCCATTGGAAGGCGTACGTGGATGGCGCTACGAACCAGAAAGGCTCTAAAGTGGGGCTAGTGCTGGTATCCCCCGAGGGAATCATTATTGAAAAATCATTAAGGCTGGGCTTCTCGGCAACAAATAATGAGGCGGAATACGAAGCCCTATTGATGGGGATGAGTATGGTCCAAAAGATGGGAAGGAAGACAGTAAAGTTGTTCTCGGATTCAAGGTTGGTTGTGGGTCAAGTACAAGGGGAGTTTGAAGCGAAGGACGAAAGAATGCAGGGATACTTGAACCGAGTTAAACATCTGCAGTCGGGGTTTGAATCTTTCAGCTTGCTGCATATTCCTAGGAATGGTAACACGCATGCTGACTCCTTGGCCACTCTAGCCACCTCTTCGGCACAAGATTTGCCAAGAGTTATCCTCATCGAGGATTTGCATAAGCCTACCGAAGCAAGAAAAGAAGTAATTCAAGTACACCAAGTCAGGGCTGGACTCAGTTGGATGGACCCTTTAGTTAAATTTCTAAAAGAGGATGTCTTGCCTGAAGAGAAGGAAGAAGCTGACAAAATTCGGAGGAAAGCAGCCAGGTTCTGGTTATCCGAAGATCAGAAGCTATACAAACATTCCTATTCAGGACCTTACTTGTTATGTATACATCCTGAAGCGGCTGAGCTGTTATTAGAGGAACTGCATGAAGGAATCTGTGGAAGCCACACTGGAGGTAGGTCCTTGGCTCACCGAGCCATTACTCAGGATTATTGGTGGCCAAACATGCAAAAAGAAGCCCTGGATTATGTTAAAAAATGCGATCAGTGCCAGCGGTTTGCCCCACACATTCATCAGCCGGGGGGAACTCTCAATCCGCTATCCAGCCCATGGCCTTTCGCCCAATGGGGCTCAGATATCGTGGGGCCATTCCCTAAGGCTATAGGAAACAGGAAATATCTGCTGGTCGGCACTGACTATTTCACCAAGTGGGTCGAAGCCGAACCTCTTACCAACATCCGAGACGTAGATGTGCAAAAGTTTGTATGGAAGAGCATAGTTACTCGATTTGGGGTTCCATATATTCTCATCTCGGACAATGGCCTGCAGTTTGATAGCAAAGCGTTTAGGAGTTATTTTAGTGAACTGGGAATCATGAACAGATACTCCACCCCAGCTTATCCCCAGGGTAATGGCCAAGCAGAAGCTGTCAACAAGGTCATTGTGAATGGCTTGAAAAAGAGATTAGATGATGCGAATGGCAAATGGGTAGAAGAATTGCCACATGTGCTTTGGGCTTACAGGACTACTCCCCGCAGGTCTACTAGAGAGACCCCCTTCTCAATGACCTATGGGGCTGAAGCTGTCATACCTTTGGAAACTGGGTTTCCAACGTTGAGAACTAGCTCGTTCAGTCCGACAGGCAACAATGAGTAGCTAGAGAAGGGTTTGGACCTAATCGATGAAAGGAGGGAGAATGCAATGGTCTGATTGGCACATTACCAACAAAAGCTTAGACAGGGCTACGACGTCAATGTAAGGCCAAGACCTCTGGAACCTAGTGATTTGGTATTGAGAAAAGTGGTCGGCACTGCAAAGAACCCGGCTTGGGGAAAGTTAGGGCCTAATTGGGAAGGGCCGTATCGTATTACCTCAGGGGCTGGCATTGGTGCGTATTTCCTTGAAGACCTAGATAGTCATGTGATACCACGCCCTTGGAATGTAAATAACCTCAAAAGGTATTATTATTAATCGAATCTTCCCTTTAATTAGTATGTCAACATGTTATATAAAATGCCTCCCTTAAGTGTTTAAACTTAAATCCAATCATGCCTGTAGTCCTCGGACCAGATGATTTGGGTTAGTTAACACTCGTTCACATTTTTCTTTAAGTGTTTAAACTTAAATTCATTCATGCCTGTAGTCCTCGGACCAGATGATTTGGGTTAGTTAACACTCCATTGCAGCTCTTTAAGTGTTTAAACTTAAATCCAATCATGCCTGTAGTCCTCGGACCAGATGATTTGGGTTAGTTAACACTCCATTGCAGCTCTTTAAGTGTTTAAACTTAAATCCAATCATGCCTGTAGTCCTCGGACCAGATGATTTGGGTTAGTTAACACTTGTTCACATTTTTCTTTAAGTGTTTAAACTTAAACCTATTCATACCTGTAGTTCTCGGACCAGATGATTTGGGTTAGTTAACACTCTGTCACAATCTCTCTAAGTGTTTAAACTTAAACCTATTCATGCCTGTAGTCCTCGGACCAGATGATTTGGGTTAGTTAACACTCGTTCACATTTTTCTCTAAGTGTTTAAACTTAAACCTATTCATGCCTGTAGTCCTCGGACCAGATGATATGGGTTAGTTAGCACTCTGTCACAATCTCTCTAAGTGTTTAAACTTAAATCCATTCATGCCTGTAGTCCTCGGACCAGATGACTTGGGTTAGTTAACACTCCATTGCAACTCTCTAAATGTTTAAACTCAAATCCAATGCAATTGTTATTATTGAAATATCACTTTCTGATTAGTCATGACTGAAATTCCTGAATGTGTTTAAATTTGCCCTAACCTATGTTGCCTCTTTTTCTTTTGTGCACATTTGGAAAGACTTTCGAAGCTTTTATTATAACACTTGTAGTTTTTGTTGTTTAGTAATAGTTCTTATACATGCTGCCCCCTTCTTAGTACCAATCTTAGTCATGCGCGTTGTTAGCATGATCTGAGGATCATGTTCACTCACATTCCCATAATATTAAAGCACAGGTCCTTATAACAAAATTAAGCTGTATCACACGCTACAAGGATAATAAAAGTAAAAGAGAGACTGCTTCATTGATTAAAAAAGAGTAACCTACAATTTCTTACAAAAAGAAAACATTACAAAAAAAGAAAAAGAAAAAGAAAAAGCCCTATGTATCTACTCTTTGGCTTGAGGGATCCCAGGGTCAGCAGCTTGGCCTATCCGAGCAACAGCTTCAAGGGCTTGATCCTTGGGCTCAGGAGGAGTCTTCTCTTTATCCAACCCTTGGCCTTTGTCTTTGGGTGGTTCAGCTGGTTTACCCTTGTCACCTGGCTGACCAGTCTCCTTGGATGCCTCAAGGGTGGTTGGAGGAGCTTGACTGACCAAGGATTGCTCCGAAGCCTCTGGAAGCTGTGGAGGAGGGGGAGGATCAGTCCCTGGGAGCTCTCGAATTTCTGGATCATAGTATGTGCTCCCAGGTAACCTCAAGTGAGAATCCGAGGGGACCCCAGCAGCGTCTAGTGCCTTTTGCCAGGTTATGTCGTAGTATTCTCGACTAACCGAAGCAAATTGCTCCGTAAGCTAGGCCCCGGTCTCATCCACTCCTAACTGATATGCTGCCTTTCTCTCAGTTTCAATTGCCTCCTTAGCCAATTGAGCCTTATGCTCGGCTACTCAGGCACTCTCCTTGGCCTTTTGCAGTTCAGCCTTGAGACCCTTCATCAGCTCCCTTTCGATCGCCAGGTTAAACTCTGCCATGTTTAGCTGTTTGCGCTGCTCCTCGGCCTGAGTCTCGGCGTTTTTAAGGCCGGCATTGAGGCTGTTTCTCTGATTGGTCATGTCTTTAAGTTGCTCAGACAAGTGAGTATATTCCTCCTTCAGTTGACCCAGAGATTTCTCCGCCTCGGACCGAGAGTAGTTCGCCGCTTGGGCCTCCATGTAGGACTTTTTATTCCACTCCTCGGCCACAAAGATTTGCTGGGTGACCTACATAATAGAAATTTTGAATGTAAAGCACAGAAAAAAGGGAAAAAGTAAAAAGGTTCTGCGAGTTAAGTAAGACGACTAAGTTCACTTACCATGGCTATATCCCTCTTAAGGGATAAGAAGAGCTCCTGCTGGTTAAAACGCTTGTAGGACTCCATATCATGTGGGAGAAGGAGTGGCTGCTGCAGGGCCTCAGCAACATATCCTGCCCTTCCCCCATCATAATTCCTGAGGGAGGTGTCCCAAGGAATTGGAGCGCCATCCAGCTCCAACCTTGGGGACCAGATGCGAGGTCCTCCTCCTCGGCGAACATCAGCCACGACGACCTCGTCTCGGCTTTCAGTGGAGGAGGCCCTTTTGCTTCGATGGTCTCTCGCCACCTTTTGTTGCTTATTTGTCTTTGGTGGTATAACCACCTCCCTCTCCTCAGGTTCGAGGGGCCTTTTCTTCTTCAGGTTTGGCATAGGCTTTAAGCTGAGGTCAGGAACCTGGGGTGGCACTAGAGGCAGGTTCACTACTGGTTGGGAAGTCCCAGTGTCTTTTTGCTCGGCCTTTTTGCCTCTATTCTTCATTAAACTCTTTAAATCCATGTCGTCGCCCGAGGAGTCTTCAGGATGAGCAGCTAGCAGAATAGGGTGAATGCTTGACTGCCTGTCGGTCTCTTCCTCGGCGTCCGAGACCTCTACTACTTGATCTCCTCCTGTAGCCTCTCCCCTGAACTTGAACTTGTCTATTTGCTCCTCTAGCGAGGAGGTGGAAGAGCCAACCCTTTCACCCTCAACCACCTGTTTGAGGGGAATTTACTGAAGCGGCTGGACAAGAGGGGGTATACCCTGAGGGTTTGGATGTGGTACGGGTGCAAGCTCGTACGGCGCCAAAAAATCCTTCCAAGCAACGTCAATACGGTTGAGGCGGCGATCTCCCTGAGTTATCGTGTTGCCGACCGGTTGGAAATCTTTTGGCTTTGCTGTGTACCCTAGAATAAGGGGAGCCGATCGAAGCTGTCCGTCCTCACTTACAAAAATCTCTGATCGTAATAAAAAATTAAGGGCGGCGGTGTTTGCAAGGCTGAGCCGAGAAGAAACGTGGTTTTTGTCTGTTACAAGTCACAGTAGAACTTTGTTAGAGACTCGAAAATAGCAACACAAGAAGAATTAAAAACTATTAAAAGACGAAGATCCTAAGCCTATGGTTAGTGTGCCTAAGTCTAACATGTCCCACCTGGCTCTCCTGGCTTGGTTGGACAGTGAGGGCCGTCATACCATGCGCCCGAGACGATCACATAGTCGTCTTTCATCCCTTTATTGGATTTAGGGAGGCAGGAAATGAGCCTAACAATGTCGGACCGGGATTTTAGGTAATATCCCGCCCTTTGTTGGCTGCGGCACTCGTACATGTGCACCACGTCGAGCCAAGTGAGCCCCAGTCCTAGGTGACGGTTAAGGTCCTCAATCGCTCCTAAAATCCTAAACATGTTAGGCGCGCATTGCCAAGGACGAAGCCTATGGTTTCGAAGGTAGCTAGTGGTGATGGGGCCCATGGGGATTGTTATCCCCCCTTCAAGGAAGGCGATGATGGGGATCACAACTTCTCCCGTTTTCCAGTCAGTTAATGTTTTTTTCGGAGGGCAATACCTCACACCCACGTTTGGAGGTATGCGATATGTGGCCCTAAACTCCTCCAACTGGGTAGGGCTGTTTACCAAATACTGAAGTTTACCCATCACTCTTAAACGGAAGAATGGAAACACCGAGTGTAGCAATCAGGGAATAACCGTTCAAAGGGAGAGAAAGTCAGCCGAAGAGAAAACTGAAAGCTCGAGGCGATGAAAACTTACAGGAACTGAACTAGAGACCGATCTATGAACTCGCAGAAGGATTCTTGAAAATTCGGGGAAAGATTGAAATTAGCGATTGAAAGAGCTCGGAGCGGTTGTATGCTTGTTCTTGTTGGAAGGTCTGGAAGTTGCAAAGTGAGGAGGAAATGACTTCCTCTGAGATTTTATACGAGGTCAAACGAAGGGGCAGAAGTTATTTCGCCCAAATCCCGAGGAAGAATCCCGTCCGTTGGATCAATAGCCCACCGTTGGATGCAAAGGACAAGACGCCGCCTGGAGTAATTAATATAGCGCTTTGGAAATACGAAAAACAATAGCAGCAATGATGGGGCGCGCGCATTTATACCTACGCACGTGCCAGTTCAAATTTTTTGTCTGTTTTCAGGCTTTTACTCCATTAGAGCATTCGCATCAGTGTGTTTATTTTACACATTCATTTTTACACTAAAAACTTACTTTTTCTATTTTACACATTCACTTTTACAAAACACTCACATCAATTCATTTATTTTACAAGTTATTTCAATAAAATATTCATTACACTCTATTTTTATATTATTTCTTTTTACCTGCCTCACTTAAATACCCGCGCCCTCTCTCTCTCTTTCATTTTCCGGTTTCTTTCACGCTCTCACTCTCTTTCTCTCTAAACCCACTCTCTGGTCTTCTCTTCCAACCCACTCTCTGGTCTTCTCTTCCATCCCATCCGCCACAGCTCCGACCACCAAACGCCACCGATCCACCACCCTCCACCACCGAAGCTCCATATCAACGATCTCCACAGCCCCGCATCACCGATCCACCATAAATCCATCCGCCACAGCTCCGACCACCAAACGCCACCGATCCACCACCCTCCACCACCGAAGCTCCATATCAACGATCTCCACAGCCCCGCATCACCGATCCACCATAAACCCATCCGCCACAGCTCCGACCACCAAACGCCACCGATCCACCACCAAATCTCCACCACCGAAGCTCCACATCACCGATCTCCACAGCCGCATCATCGATCCACCACCAAATCACAAAACCCATCCGCCACAGCTCCGATCCGCATCGCCGATCTCCGATCTCCGTGTTTGTGTATCTGTGTTTTTTTTTTTTTTTTTTTAAGCAAGTGTATCTCTGTTTTGTGTGTTGATTTGTCTGGATGTGTTTGTGTTTTGATTTGACTGGATGTGTTTGTGTGTTGATTTGTCTGGTTGTGTGCATCTTAGGAAAAAGAGGAAGATGAGATACTGAGTTTGTTGAGCTGGAGAAGAGAGACAAAAAAACGAGCTTTTTTTTTTTTTTTAAGCAAGTGTATCTCTGTTTTGTGTGTTGATTTGTCTGGATGTGTTTGTGTTTTGATTTGGCTGGATGTGTTTGTGTGTTGATTTGTCTGGTTGTGTGCATCTTAGGAAAAAGAGGAAGATGAGATACTGAGTTTGTTGAGCCGGAGAAGAGAGAGAAAAAAACGAGCGAATGGAAATGAATAAATTATTCTTTACACGAGCTACAGTAGCCGTGTATATTTACACGGTTACTGTAGCTCGTGTAAAGAAATACACATTTTTATACAATTTTAGAAGAGCTGATGGAGTGCATTTTTGAGCAAAAATGTGTAAAAATTGATGTTTACATGATTTTACATGACTTTAAACACACTGATGCGAATGCTCTAACAAGTCAAAATCTCACTTTTTCTCTTCGGATGCGAGGGAAAAATTAAGATTTTGAGGGGCTATTGTGGGGGGTAAAAATCCAAAACTACTTAGTGGGCCTGGGGCATCATGTTGAGGAGTATAATATTTCCGAAGAGCAATAATTGGTTGGGGCCGAGTCCATCTGAAGGCAGGAAGTCCAGAAGTGGAGGAGGAATATCGTCCGAAGAGGTTACCTTCTATCCGAAGAGGTTACCTTCTATCCGAAGAGGTCTCACTCCTCGGATACAAATAGCCTTGATCAATCAAACGTGTGGAAGGTTTGAATGATCTTCCTAGCAACCCCAATGATAATGATAAGCTCTGGGTATGTCTGGAGATGATAAGAACGAAGAAATATCTAAAGGAAAAACTGCTACTACCGTATTTAATGCACTGCAACAACTTTTCTGGCCGCATTTATGTGGAGAAGACCCCTGAACAGTGTAACCTCAGCTACCGCCACTCACAAAGAACTAAAGTAGACACATGACGTGACATATACTGAAGTAGATACACAGATGAAGAACAAGTGGACGATGGAGATGATGGGGAAGGATGCTATATAAAGAAGAAGGGCTCCTGATAATAGAGGATCGAAAAAAAGACTATAGAGAAGAAAGAAAAACTTTACTGTAGCTCTGAGTATTGTAATTACTGTTCATTCAATAAAATACCTCTTCGGACATTCATTCATGGAGTTTTTCAGGCATTTTTTCATGTTATTTCAATCTTAGGTACCTTAGCCAACTATTGTTTAATTCATAACCAGCCCAGCTCTTTCACCCACTCTCTATAAATTCATTGTCCTGGGTTCGTTGGGCCTCTAACCCATACCTTTTGGGCTTGGGCTACGAAAACTGACCCTACAATATATATATATATATATTATAAACACAAAAAAGTTTATGAAATTACAATATTATCTTTTCCTTTTACAGAACCCTTGATCCTAACTAACAAAGTAAAATGGGGGTGACAGTGTGGATTGGGGAGAAATCAATTTTGACACCCATAATGATAAAATATTAAAATTCAAAAGTAATTGAATTGATTTACTCTTTTCTAAAGTTGAATTGAGAAGTTTGATTGATTTTTTATTATATGTTGTTTCTTTTTCTGATTCTTTAATCAAACAAGAATGTGGACCAGCCACCTAAACTCCTCCTTTATCTCTCTTATTCTGTCATCGGTACACACTTCACTGGACCACCACAACCACTATATTAATTTTCCTGGTGGATTCACTAGAGAACTCCATGATCTCAATTTGTTTTTGAAGGTGAAACTCTAAATATATTGATAGATTTTCATGTTGTTTGTTAGATTTCCTACTAATTAATCTAAGCAACTTGAGTAATATACATGTGATTATGCATGGGAGTTTTGATTTGGTGGAATTATGTGATATATGGTTAAGGGTTTCTAACATTAAATAGTTAGTAAATCCTTGGATTTTTTTTTTTTTTTCCATTGCTATTGGGTTTATTTTGAGCTAGTTGAGGGTTTAGATAGCTTTTGTCTTGGTTGATATTGTGATATTTTTCTTTCATGGGTCTATCTTGTTGTGTTAATCTAGTGGAAGCAGCTTATAAAATGTCAGGATTTTAATATTAAGGAGGATGTTAAAAGTCAAAAGTAAAAAAAAAAAAAAAAAAAAAAAAAAAAAAGGCGTTGAATATATGGCTTGTTAGGGACATATTTTATGTAATTGACTAATCTTTTGACAAAATGCACTTTACTTGTAATTGGGTAGATCTAGGATGGGTTTAAGACTTCAAAAAACATGTTGGTCAAGTCAAGTGTTAAAGCCATGAAGATCTAACCAAGAAACAAGTGAAGAAGAGCTATTCATTAAAACTTGATAGCAATCTTGACAAAAAGAATTCTATCGAGATTTAATGTCAAAGCTCGATAGAAGCTGTTTCTATCGAGACTTACGAAATTAGAAATTCCAGATATGATTTTCGGCCCATGCTTGTATATTTGTATAGGGTTTCTTTTTTCACAATCTTAGACATATATAAGGATTATTTTAAAGGCCGTTGCACATGCATTGAGTGACCTAGTATCCGTTTGGATTGTACTAAATTCTCGTGCGTCTGCGTTTAGCGTTTGCTATCCGTGGGAACCACGGCTACAGTGCAGTCCATCAAAATGCCCATGACTCAGAAAAAATGCAAGAATTTTTGGCTGAATGCACCGTTTCAATAAAACCCTCCATGCGTGTACTGTTCCTTTTCTTTTCATTATTTTTTTTTGGAAGAACTTGTTCTTCGTGTTCTTCATGTTCTTCCCAAAACATGACTATTCGTGTTCTTGAAACCCAGCAAACCCATCAAAATAGAAGATCAAAACAATGAAACCAAAACCAAGACAGAAGCCACCAATCTGAGATTAAACCAATCAAACCCATATGAAAAAAAATCAAAACTGATTAACCCATCAAACCCATATGAAACCAAAACCAAATCAAACCCATCAAATCCATATGAAACCAAAACCAAATCAAACAGATCGACCCATCAAATGCAAATCAAACCCATCACCAATCTCAAACTCACCCAGTACCACCAAGTTCCTATATCAAACCCACTGCCGATCAACCCATTAAACCCATCGCCGATCAACCCATCCACCACCACTGAGTTCCCAAATCTAGAAACTAAAATATTAGATCTTCATAAGACCCAACTTCATGGGAGAAAGAGAGAGGAAGCTCCACCTCGTGCATATCGAAGAGAGAGAGAGAGAGAGAGAGAGAGAGAATGGTTTAGGTCGAGAGACCATGCTTCCCATCTCTTCTTTTAATTAGTGCTGGGAACTCCTTCACACTGGGCCTCCAAGACCTAGATGACATTTCACTTCTCAATGCCAAAAAAGCTAAAGATTTTTTTTTTCTTTTTTATGTTCAAATTTTTATGTGGCTACTGGGAAAGGAGTGAAATTAAAAAAACAAAAACAAAAATGCTACAGTAGTTTCAGCCCTAAAGAATCAGCTGGCATTTTAAATTATTTGCTATAGTGTTTTCAGTTTTCAGGAAAATCAGCGGTATCCGAACAGATCCCTAATGCCTTATTCTTTCTAAAAGAAGTTACTACATTTTTACGCCAAAGGGTTTTGTAACCAAGGAGCTTCCTGATCTTCATTGTGCATGAAGTGAAGAACTTTGCAGCTAACAACTTTCTTCAAGTTGCTAGAGTTAGTCACATATTAGGATCTGTGCATCATTGGTTAGTTACATACTGGGATTCGTGCATTAAATGGAAAGAATGTCATTACAAGATCAAGTCCAATTGGGTATTAGAGTGAAGATTCAACAGTAGGTTGGTAATTTGGGATAGGCCAAGGGTAGTTGGTAAGATTCCTTTTTACTTGTAATCGTTTGATTATTGATTAGTGAATTCTTGGAAGTCGTGACCTTAAAATCACCCAGTGGGGTTTTTTTGCCTTGGTGGTTTTTCCCGTTCGTAAACAAATCACCGTGTCAAATTTAATTTCCGCTGCATTTAGTTTAGTTGGTGATTTGTTTGTGCTATCACGCCATTGCATGTAATTGAACCTAATTAGTTAATTTGCAAAGGGTCAATACATTTTTGCCTTGTCATGGTTTCCAATCAAATTTGGATTTTTTTTTTTTTTTTTTTTTTGCGCAATAAAGATTAAAGAGGTCGTTGGGTGACTTTGTACACCAGATAGATTTCTTTTAGGGTTTGACATCTTTAGACATGAGTAAAGATAATATTTAGAATGTGGGAAAAAATTATTGTAGGTGGAAATCTTGGCATTTGAAGGTTTTCCTAAAACTAATTGAAAATATGTTTAGAAAATTTGAATATATTAAACCTCTGAACTCCTTATGTTTTACCATTGTGCCATGATGCTGGTGATTATCGAGTCAGATGCTGCAACCTTTATGATAGCTAATAAGTTCCGTTTTTGTAATGACTTGTCATTTGGCCTTGGATTGAATTTTCTGGTTTTGGAATAATGTTGTTATTGTTGACAATATATAAAATGTAATTTCATGGTGATTATTTTGAGTAGCTTTGTGTT
The DNA here is from genome assembly GCA_019022515.1 of Quercus aquifolioides. NCBI lineage: Eukaryota > Viridiplantae > Streptophyta > Magnoliopsida > Fagales > Fagaceae > Quercus > Quercus aquifolioides. The sequence continues at coordinate 94,472,617 of CM032328.1, read as the reverse complement.
GCATTATATTAATTATTATTTTCATGTTATCAATGAAAATGATTTTGTAGAATTTAATTGGAAATTTCCAAAGTATATCATAGTTTGTAAAATAATCATCATTATGAAATTTGCATCTCACCTACCCCTATTATTTATGCTACTTATTGTGCTCTATCTCATTCTATATTTTTACTAAACTCTGTTTCAAAGTTTCAGTGGTGTGTGGTGTTGTTTTGGTGGTGGGTATAAATTTTGGTGGTTGTCGGTTGCTGTTGGTGGTTGTAGGTGAAATGAAAGAAAATAAATGGTAAGGCTCAAGTATTTTCTCTCCGGACTCACCAAAAAGTTTTCTCTCTAAAATTAGAAGAAAACTAGAAGGAAGAAACTCATGAAATGAGCTTCCAAAAATACCCTTTATATTGAAATTCACCTCCAAAGTCTCCGTGTTGGCTTCTTTTTTTCTTTTTTTTCCTTGGATATTTTCTTTCTCTGTTATGTGTTGGCTTCCTTTTTTCTTTTTCTTTTTTTCCTGTTTCTGTTATGTTAGTAAGGCCAAAATGGGAAATTAGCCATAATTTTTAAACATTATAATTAGTAGGCTAAGTTTTCAAACTATATTTTTTACTAGCATCTCGAGTCTAAGAGACTCGATTTAGAGCCTATAAATCGAGTTTTTGAGGGTCGATTTTCATGTTCTGATCGGGTCTGAGTTGACACTTTTTCCACGTGGCGTCCACCTGTAAATCGAGTCTCTAAGACTCGATTTACATCCATATATGACCTTAACAACAAAGCAACAAAGAAAATATTATTTTCGAAAACAACAACAACCACAACGACAACAACAATGATTCCATCGACTCTTCGAGTTCTTCACTCTGAAAATATGTGTTCATCAGAGGAAAAAAAAGAAAGAAAAAACCCGGAAATAGAAAGGCCGCGCGGCAACCTGGGTCGCAAGACGACCTGGGTCGCGCGCGGCCTGGTCTGGCGTAGCCTAGGTCGGCTTGAGCTTGATCTCCATTTCTTCTTCTTCTTCTTCTTCTTCTTCTTCTTCTTCTTCTTCTCTCTTTCTTTCTTTTTCTCTTTCTTTCCGCGTTTTTGCTGTTTCTGTATTTTGGGTCTTCTGAGTATATTTTGTAATTATTTTTGGGTTATAAATCGAGTTTTAGAGACTTGATTTCCAAGTAGATGCTACGTGAAAAAAAATACCACATCAGACATGATCAACCCATGAAAATCGAGTCTCAAAGACTCGATTTATAGGCCCTAAATCGAGTCTCTTAGACTCGAGATGCTAGTAAAAAATATAGTTTGAAAACTTAACCTATTAATTATAATGTTTAAAAATTATGGCTAATTTCCCATTTTGGCCTGTTGGTAACGTGTTGGCTTTTTTTTCTTTGGTTTTTTCTTTCTCTGTTAGTAACTAACGTGGTTGGCTTCCTCCTCCTCCTTCTTCTTCTTCTTCTTTCTTTTTTTATTTTTTTATTTTTTTATTTTTTTATTTTTATTTTTAAGAAAATAGTTTTGGGTTTATTTCTTATGCTATTTTTTTTTTTAAAAAAAACTTTAATGAAGTGTCCATCTATACACAAATTTTTTTAAGCATAATGTGTTACTTTTTGTTTTATTTAATAGGGATATGATGGTAAAATTATACAAACTTTATTTTCAACTAAATAAAAAAGTTTTTCATCCTTTTTACTTTTCCATCCTCCCAACCAAACACAAATGAGGAAACCTAAAATCTTTTTTATTCTCCCACTTTTCCATCATCTCTCCATTTTCTATCCTCCCAACTAAACAGACCCTAAGTGAATATTTAGTAAGGTTGTGTTAATGGGCACCATAAGGTGCTCGTTAACAGCTACTTTTAACTTTTTTTGGTACAATATTTTTACTTTTTTTACAGTTTTATGTCATATTTTTTAGTGTGGGGTCAACTTTGTAGAGAGAAAAAAAAATATTAAAATAACCAAAAAGACTAGTTTTATGTCATTTTCATTTATTTATTTAATATTTTTATTAAATGGAACCTACTTGTGTACAACCTTAAGAAGCACCTATGCAATGCTTGTTAACATTTGCCTATTTAGTAATATGTAGAAACAGGAATGGAGTGCTAGTGGTAGTGCAATGCACTAAAATTCGGGTTGTACTGGATAGTCTGATCGGTTTGAACTTGAATAACTGAATATTGAGCTTAGCTAGTTCTATACGTATAAGTTCTCAATTCCGTAAAATTTGAACCTTTGGTTCTTGGGTTGATTGTGTCTTCCACTTCTAGACATGAATAAGATGGTTTGCCCACAATAAGTCCAAAACTTGCCACATAAGAGTGACAAATGGTAGTTACCATCACTTAAGAGCATTCTCATCAACAATTGTAAAAATTTTAGCACTTACAATCTCAAAACACTACTTTTACAATTTTAACACCTCATTTTACAATATACCAAACATCAAAACTTCTATTTTTTTTACAACTTCATTTAAATATTATTTCTTTATAATTTTTTATTCCTTTTTTGTTTTTTTTTTTTTCATCCTCTCTTTCTAGTAAGGCTGTCCACGGGTCGGGTCGGCTCGGGTTTGGGCCTGACCTGGACTCGATCCGAGTGGATCGGGTTACCAAAAGTGTGACCCATAACCGACCCGATATATGGGTCAGACCCAGTGGTTCGAGTCATCGGTTGAACGGGTCGGATTCTTCGGGTAGGCGGGTTTGGGCTTCGAATTGGGCTGGGCTTCGAATTTACCTGAGACCAACAACCAGATTACTTCGGATAACCATTACAGATAGCTTCTGTAGAAATTCAATGAAAAAAGGATGAAAATATACCTGAGAGTCTTGAGACTAGAAGCTAATCCGTGAGCATGCGAAGGCTTAACCCATGGTGGAAAGTGAGGCGAAGCCGTGAGTGTGGTGATGAGGCGGCGGCGGCAACAGCTAGGGTTCGGATTGTGGAGGGTATGGAGTGAACTTAGTGAAGGATTGAACTTGAGACTAAAGAGACTTGAGATTGGGAGTAGAGAGAACGGAGACTTCTGAGATTGGGAGTGAGATTTTGATTTAATACTGAGAAGTGAGAGCAGATCTGAGATGGGATTGAACTCATTGAATACTGAGGCTTGCGTGTGGATTCTGTGGCGTGTAGGTGTAGTTCTAAGCTTCTGTCTTCATCTTTGCTTTTGCTGACTTGATTTTTGCTTTTGCAAAGAATACTCTAGAGGCGTGTAGGTGCAGTTCTCAATTTACCCAGACTCTAGATGCGTGTTGGTCAGTAGTGTTGGGGTTTATGCCCTAAAATTCACTATCTATAAATGAACTAATAAGACATTATCTTAGTCCATGAGATGCATATTATGTGATTTATGTGAAAAGTCACAGAAGATATAAATCACAAGTTCTTTGTAAACTCAGAATTTTAGTTCATAGTCGGTGATGAAATTGGACATTTCATCTGCGAAGACTATAACATATCAGCTACGATGATTTGTCTTGATCATGGAAGTGGAGACTTCTAGTTGGTATGTTGATATGTTTTAAGAGTTAAAACATATTGAACTGGACCACTGTGAGATTTATTATTCTCCTAATGACTGTCAAATGAATAATAAATCTCACGACTTCTATTTGCATAAACTTTTAATCCTGATAGAATAATGGACCTGATCATGAGGTGTAGGTTGCTTTGATATATCAGGAGTGAGATCTAAAGTCACGGTCAAAACCTCAGTACGTTGGGCAGCCACATTTAGTGTTGATAGAACACATATTTTCAAGATGGAATTCATAGTCTCTTAACGGAGATATAAAATATTCCCTTGAGATAAGTTTAATAGGTTTGGTTATTCAGAGTGTTGGGCCTAACCACTTTAGTAAGACTTACTAAAGTATATATATTTATGAAATTAGATTTCATAAATATATATTAAATAACATAAAGGATTGAACCGGGTACTCAAGGATTAAGATGTAGTAATTTTTAAAGTGGCAGTCAACATTTATGACTTTGTATTACTACGAATATTTTATGAAGTGGTTGCATGTATAATAAAGTCTTGGGATATAATTTATAGATAAAGCCTAGAGTGCAACTATATTTATATAGTAGTATTAAATATAGTTAATGGTAATTTTGGACTTGTCAAGAGTTGACAGAAAGGCCCAAGGCCCATTGGAGCTAGAGTCTTATTGGTCCCTTTTGGTCCCACTCCAAGCCACATACTTGAGCCCAATTGGAATGGCCCAAAAGGCTAGCCCAATTAGATAATCAGTGTATATAAGGAGAGAAACATACAGAATTTCATTAAGGCTTTTTCATAAGGTTTCTCATAGGAGTCTTTCATAAGAGTTCTCATAAGGAATGAAATGGTTTGGATGTGAGTGTTGGACACTCTTTATTCTCTTCTTGGAAACTGATTGAGAGACCACACATCTTGGGCATTAAGTGAAATTGGAGTGAAGATTAAAAGTCTTCCTAAGAAGTTCTGATCTTCGGTTTTGAATTTCACCACACCAAGGTATGCATTCTTGTTCTCAAATTCTGAAACTTACATAGTACATGTTATCAATTGCGAATGAAGTAGATCCGTTAATTTTCCGCTGCGTATGTTTTGTATGCAATACAAACATGTATTTTCCCAACAAGCAGGTGTAGTCTTATCAAACTCAGTTTCACATGCTCACCTTAAGAACCGAGAAATTTTTTTTTCTTTACTCTTAAACTTCGGTCGGGTCGGGTTATACGGGTTTTCAAACCCTTAACCCGCTACTCGAATCGAATATTCGGGTTTTCTTAGAGAGGGAACCGAATCCAACTGATCAGAGACTTCGGGTCGACCCGCTGGGCTTCGGGTCGGTCGGATTTGGTCAGGTTGGTCGGGTCCTAGACCCATTGGACAGCCCTACTCTCTAGTCTCATTGTCTCTCTCTTTCCCTCTCTCCCTCTCGGTCTCATTGTCTCTCCCTCTCTCCCTTTCGGTCTCACTATCTCAACCCAACAATCATACCCACCGCTAGCCACTAGCCACCACAATTCCAACGACCACCACAACGATTAGAGACCCATGCCGATCAAGTCGATGACCCACGCCCCGATCTCAACCCCAACCAAAACCCACCACCACCACCCACCCACCTTGTTCTCAACCCCAACTAAAATCCACCACCACCTATACCCAACTTAACCCAACCAAACCCATGACCCATCACCATCCATGGCCAAAAACCCATCACCAAAACCACACCCCACGGCCAGACACTACAGCCACAGCCACGACGAGAATCAAACCTGAACCAAAACCCGAATAAAAACCACCACCCATACCTAGATGGACCAAACACCCACCAAACATTACAGCCATAGCTCCGGTCACAACAAGAACCACCAAGAAACTACCATCACAAGAACCACAAAAAACCGCCACGACAACCACAAGACACCGGCCACAACAACCACAAGAAAACACACAACATGCTGATCTCCACACCAGTCTCCAGGGGTGGAGCTATAGAATGGCTTGGGAGGGGGGGCATGGCCCCCCTAAAATTTTAAAAAATTATTTTATATTATGTATAAGTATTAAAACTTTAAATATTTAGCTACAAAAATAGAAGTTGGTCCCCCCCAAATGTTTGAGTTAGTCCAATAATGCTCTTAAAAACCAATAGAATTTGTCAATTGGTCTAGTAGTTATAGAGACAATGTAGATTTTATTTTCTCTAATTCGTTTTTTGTACACGTTTAATATCAAATTAGACAGTTTTTGTATATTCATTAGAGTTTAAAAGATGATAAGTTCTCCTAAAAAATTATCTTGCGAATATACATATTTGAAAGTTGTTAATTTTAGGTTTCTCAAAAAAAAAAAAAAAATTGTTAATTTTATATACAATATATTTATAAATTATGACCTACTATAGTATCAAAATATTAATGTTTATATTTGTGTATGTAAGTTTATGCATTTGTACGATGATTTATCTTGACTCGAAACTAATATATTAATACCAAAATTTGGCCCCCCCCAAACAAAAAATCCTAGCTCCACCCCCTGCCGGTCTCCACGTCGATCTCACGCCATCATGCCGTTCTCCTAGCCACCAAGTCGATCTCAAACGTACGTTGTTGTTGTGAGGGAGTGAGGAAATGAGAAAGAGAGAGAGGGAGTGAGGAAATGAGAAAGAGAGAGTGAGTGAGGAAATGAGAGAGATGTGGGAGACGGAGAGAGAACCAGAGAAATCAAAAAGGAGAGAGATGTGGGAGACATAGAGACAGAGAGCTGAAGAGAGAATAAATAAATTAATAAAAAATTATACAATCTTGCTACAGTGCGCTCTCAAAAATGAGAGTGCACTGTAGCAAGATTATAAATTTTATAACATATACAAGTTTTGATGGAGTGAGTTTTTTGGGTTTCAGATGCTAAAAAATAGCATTTATAGCATATACAAGTCTTGATAAGAATGCTCTAAGAGTAACAGGAATTGAAATTCGAAGCAATTGCAAAATACTATTATATTGTGCAATTAATTATATGATATTAGAAAGATAAAAATATAAAATGTAATAGTAAAATAGTAAAAAACTGAGAATTAAAAAAACTTTCATTTAAAGATTAAAATTAAAAGTAACTTTGTAACTTTTAATTTCAACGGTTAATTTCTTATTGTATGTTACAATAATCCTATCTATTACACCGTATAACAGCAATGTAAGAAACCCCACCAATCTGATTGCAATTTGTTCTTATCTTTTCCAACGCAGTGGGTCCGGCCCACTTGCGTGCCACTCGTGTCAAATCTCATTTATGAGCTATTGTTTTCTCAAGCCACACAAAATCAGCATTTTTTTTATTATTATTTTTTTTTTTTTGAGAAACCACAAAATCAGCATTTGGTTTAATGCAAAGCTGAGCAAAGCGTGTTGGACACGCTGAGGCGAAAAGAAGAAAAAGAAAAGAAAAGGCCATTAGGCCAAGAGAGAGCTGAAGCAAACAGAGAGAGCTTCAGTGAGTTCAGTTCCAAAAAATGAAGAGAGAAACACAGAGAAAGCTAGAAAGCTTGAGAGGTGCAGCCCTAAATTGAAAGAGATACACAGTGAGAGTGTGAAAGAGTGAAAAAAAAAGGAAATATTTTTCTTTGCTCAAGTTGCACACAAAGAATATAAATTAGTGGAGTTTTCTTAGAATTGAAGCGTTCAAAAGGAAAGATTTTGCTACTTGTTTTGTGGTAAGTTTGTATTTATACCTTGTGATTTATTTGTAGTATCTAATTTATCGTGGACTCAAGTTTAGCATAAACTAGTTGTAATATCTATTTTCATAATAAATATTTTTTGGAGCTGCCTGTGGTTTTTCCTTTATACTGGAGGGTTTTTCACATAAGATTTGGTGTATTTGTGTGGTTGTGTTTTTATTAGTGCTTCATGAAAATTTTGTTTCCATAATGTTGCTATTACGTGGTAGTCATTTATTTTAATTTGCAAATAAACATCGAGGGGATTTAGGATTTGAATAATATGAGAAATACAAACTATTTTACAAAAAAATTTACAAATTGTTGATTTGACGAGTGATTATTGGTAAATGAAAAAATGATATTAATGGTGGGTTAAATAAAAACCAATAAGAGGATAACCATGTCAACATTTTGTAAAAATGTTATAAATTATTTGTGGTGGTAGTATTACTCTTAGGAATTTTCCCCAACACCACCGTCTGAGATTTATCCCAGGATTACAAGGTTTACACTACTTTGATTAGTAGGGTAACATTTGCTAGCTTGCTATTGCTGTCTATAATTGAGGTTTCCACGGCAATGAAATCCAATAAATGCGTGACACTAGCAGTCTAGCTGGAGACTCTAGAATGAATGTCATACTTTTACAGGACGGATGCTTTCTCTTGGATATAAGATGAAATATGGTTAAGTATTCTCATTTTATATTTTGGAGGTAAGAGAGATATGAGTATGTTTGGTGTGTAGATATATACGTGGAAAATTAGTTTCATAAAAAAAAAAAAGTGGAAAATTAGGTGGCTAATATTTACAATCTATTGTGTAGGAGTAGGGTATTGATTTATAGATATTAAAATCTCAAGTTATTAGGGAATGAATCATCATTGAAGGTCTAGCACATTAAGATATTTTTTTTTTTTCTAAAAGTTTAGGGTTTCAAGGTCTAATGTTGTTAGAGATGATAAATACAGTGTGAAACCTTTTTTTATTTTATTATTATTTTTAATTTTTAAAACACCAATCATTATCATACAATTTTGAACCATTTTTATAACAGGGCGTGAGGCCTTTTTAAGAAAAAAAAAATAGGGTCTTTTTGTAGTGGCAGCCTTAGGTTCGAAGGCTAGGACTGCCTTGACAATAGCTCTAACTATTGCAGTCGATCTCGATTTAGAGAAGGAGACTAGTGTGAGAACTGAGAAGTTGGAGTTGTTGGCTATACACAATGTAATTACATCTTTAAAATTTTTTCTAATTCAAAAGCTGAGATTTAAAGTAAAAAATTTTAACTTTCAATCTCAGCTCTTGAAAGGTAATTGCATGGATTGCATTGGTGTGTGTTTGTCAAAAAATTTCTAGCTTTTAGCTTTTTGTTTCACCATTTTTTGAAACTAAATTAACTTCTAGTTTTTTATCACATATTTAATATAAAAATTACCAAACATGATATCTTTTAATAAGCATTGTACAAAAGTGTTACATAGGATACCATACGGACACACAGTGACAACAATCCACCGAATAGAAAAAAGGAGGGCTTCAAGACTACAAGTTGACTAAATCATTGAGCAATGCATATGATTCATACTTCACCCTCATCCACAAAACTCTTATCCAAGAAAGGTAGACTTGCACCAAGAAGACTCAGAAGCTGAACAAAGATGCTGCTAACGGGTATGTTAACAAAAAATTACACATAATATACTATATTCAAGTATATGGACATGCTTGTATAAATTCATAACCATATATTACGAACACAATTAAATGAAGAATAAATTTATTTTTTGATGAACATGAGTGAAAATTTTATTCAGACTAGCAAAGACAATACACTTAGTTCAGTAAGCTCAAACAAACATGCAACCAATTACACTGTAAGCAAGCACAAATCTAAGAACACGAAAAATTACCTAGATATTAAATACATATTGATGAAATAAACTGAATAGATAGATAGAAATAATACTAGTTATATTACCATTTTGTGTTCTTAGAACACTTAAAACTATTCTTCGAAGTATTTTTGGTTCTTCAAGCACCTGCCACAAGATATAATTTAAGCGGAAGAAAGTTTAAATCTATAATGCAGCATAATTATATATGCTCATATTAGAAAAACTTATTTCAGTAATTTAAAAATAAAAAAAAAATCTTTTCCGTATTTGATTACCTTGATGATGTATATGCGACTCTTGCTAATATATAATAATTAGTTTTTGTTTAAATCCTGGTTAAGTTTTTAACAGTTGGGCTTTCCTGGAGACGCGAAGGCTTATTCAAGTGTTTCCAGAGCCTGTGCGGAAATTATGGAATAATTGGGAGCTACGACTGTTGGTTCTTGTCAGTCTCACCTTGCAACTATCTCTTCTTCACTTGGGCAGTCGCAGAAGATATTGTGTTAAAACTTGGATAAGGGTCTTTCTCTGGTTTTCGTACCTAGGTGCTGATTCAGTGGCAACTGTTGCACTAGGTGTCATCTCCAATAATCAAGGATGTTCCTGTGATTGCAATGATTCCCTTTTACACAATGACCTCATAGCATTTTGGGCACCGTTTCTATTGTTGCACCTTGGCGGCCAGGACACACTTACAGCTTACGCAGTACAAGACAATGAATTATGGTTAAGGCATTTGCTTGTACTACTTGTTCAATTGGCAGTGGCACTCTACATCTTTCTCTTGTCTTGGAAGGCCAATTGGCTATCGTTTCTCAGTATTCCAATGCTTCTTATTGGGTTTATCAAGTATGCTGAAAGGACATGGGCTATGCGATCAACAAATTATGCTCCGTGCCCTTCAAGGCCAGAGCGACATGATTCACATGAAAATCATGACGACCCTGTAGAAGCTTACCTTGCATTCCATTATATGAAACGTTTTCTAGTTTTTGGTGATGATATTAACCATATTAGAGAACGGATACAAGATGATGCATTTCAGCTGTTTAAAGATTTTAGGTGTCTCTTTCTAAATCAGAGGGTCATCATGTTTTATCGTATGCTTTTTGACAATGACTCCATTTTTGTTGATTCTCAAACCACCTGGAAGGTGATTGAGGTTGAGCTTGGATATGCTTATGATGTTTACTACACCAAGGCTCCTTTGTTTTTCACAGCCTGGGGTTTCATCTTCCGTTTCTTCTCTTTTACTTCCATCCTTCTTGTGTTTGTGCTTTTCTTTTTAAAAGAAAGGCACAAGCACCCACAAATGGATTTGATTATTACTTACCTATTATTGGTTGGAGCTATTCTTATAGAGATATATGGAGTCATTTTACTGAGTGCCTCCGATTGGCCTTGGCCTGATCATGACGGGTTCGTGAAACACCTTCAAACATTATTTGCTCCCATAAGAAACCGTTGTGCAAAGCTGACTAGCAAACAAAGGTGGTCTAATTCAATAGCTCAACTTAATTTGCTTAACTTGTGCCTCAAAGATAAGTCTGATCAGGTTGGCCAAGGAACCCCAAAACTTTTTGCTAATTCGAGAGAATGGATCTTCAATCAAATATTGCGAAGACTAAATGGAGAACTAGAGTTACTTTTGTATAGGACCCATAAGCAGGTCTCTGCAGATTTGAAAGACATGGTGTACAGCAAGTTCCGGCAAAAATTTAGTTCAAATAGCGAAGGGTTTTCGGAAGACTACGACAACTACATCTCTTATGGAAGTTTAAATGTGGAAATTTACCAAAGGATTATCATCTGGCACATTGCCACAGATCTCTGCTTTTACACAGATAATAGAGCGTATGAATCTACAAATAATTTACTGGAAGTGAGCAAGGATATATCAGATTATATGATGTATATTCTTGTGATGTGTCCTTTTGTATTATCAACAGGAAATTCCATACTCAGTTTTGAAAACACTTGCTCATCCGTTGAGGATTTTTTTCTAGAGAAAAAGCTCCCTAGGTTGCCTAAAGCCAATTCTTGTGCAAGGTTGATCTCAGAATATGTAGCTTCAAGCAATGAGGTAGACATGTATTTGTTGAAAGACTCTCTGTTACCTTTAGCAGTTTTACTTGCAAACAAATTAAGTCAAATGGATGGAAAGTGGGAGATATTGAGTAAGTTTTGGGTGGAGAACCTAGCTTATGTTGCTACTCTTTGTCAAGGAAATAATCATGCTCAACTACTTAGAAAAGGTGGAGAGTTTCTTACTCATGTCTGGCTTTTGATAGAGCATTTTCACCTCACTAGGAGTTTTCAAAAGTCACGAACAAGACCACAAGAGGAATAACAAATGGCAGGTGTTAGAATATAAGCTCAATGAGCTTAGACCCAATGTACTATTTATACTATATTCCTATTACTTGTGCAACACTCATATACTTCCTATATAAAAGGCAATTTCTTGTACGTTATTTGATACAATTTGGTTTTAAAAGAAGCTGCCATCAATTCTTGAAATTTTATGGTGTGTTGGTCAAGTATGTTTAATTTATTTTGTTAAGGTTCATATATAGATGTGTTGGCAAATCTTCGTGCAAGACATAAAATTTGGGTCATATCAATAGAATTGTGTTAGGGTTAAGCCTATATTAGACTACTCAAAGATCTTTCTGCACCATTATGTATTTTTGAGTGAAATGTATTTCATTGGAAATCAAACAACTAGGGTTTCAAATGGGGCATCGCTTTAACTTAATTTGGATTTATATAAAATGAAAAATATTTGTTTGAAGTTGGCACAATTGTGCTGACTTTGAGAACCTCGCTCAAGATATCAAACAATTTTACTCAAACGAAATTGCCACAAGTTGCATTCCTAATTATTTTGCAACAATTAAAATTTTTTTTTTTTTCAAATTTACCCTACTCTATGCACCAATATGAAACCAATTATTGCACAAATCTTAGAGGCAAGAAAGACGGCTATACCAAAACTAAACAAATCTATTTTTGTTCCTATCTTCCTAAGCCTAAACTGAGAAATGTCATCTTTGTGCCCATAGCAAAAACAAGAAAAACCACTGTATGTTCTTATAAACCTTGTGCTCTAAACTGGTGTTGAAATAATAGGGATATTTGCAATAAGTTCACTGCAACAAATCTTCAAGAAGATTAATTGGAGTGCTGGAGGTTCTAATACATGTGGACAAGGAGTCATGGAGGCAATTCGCTTAGGGGAATTTCAAAAGTTCTAGGGTTACTACTGTAGGAGGTAAATTGGGCATTCACAAATGTTACAATAAAAAGCTTAGTTATATAAAGGTTTTGTAAGTAGATTATTTTAATTGTTTTTCCTTTGTCAATTTTATATGAGACTAGGTCCTTGAACTTGAAGTGGTTTTTCCATTGAAAATGTTCTTTGGTTTTTCACTTTGCTAGCAAATTTATGTGTGTGTGTGTGTTTTTTTTTTTTTTTTTTTTTTTTTTATAAATATTTTCTGGTGTTTGCATTTTTTATTTGTGTGAACTACTTGATTACTGCTGTGAATGAGCAATGAATAAGTAAAGTCTGTCTTTTTTGGGATATGCTAGCAAACTATGATTAGAGTAGTACAAGAAGCTCCAACTATGATTAGACTAGTACTTTTGGGGTATTCCACATATGTTGCTAACACTTTTATTAGATTGTTTTAAATGGTATTAAAGCCAACTTAGTAACCTTGTGTGGACTAGGAGACATTGCCCCCACAATGTAGGCCTTGATGAGGACATTATAGCTTTAAATTAGGAGTGTCCTAAATCCCATACCGAGTTGATCTAGACTTTATAAACAACTATAAGGAGTTTCATTTGTAATTAGACTTATCTTTTTAGGGTATATCAAAATAAATTTTTCATATTTTACTACCAATCCTGAATCAAAAGAGGCCCCTGAATTTTCTAACCAAAAAAATTATTTCGTGCAAAGATACAGTAAAGGTCTTATTTAATATTGCAAAAATATCACACCTATCCGGTTTGAGGGATCTTTTTCTTTTTCCTTGTACAATAAGTATGAAATTATGACTTTTGGTGAGCAACTTCAAGTATTGATATTGGATAACCCTTAGATAACTTTTGCTAAAATTTATTGACTAATTAAATAATAATTATCTAGAAGTTCATAGTAATAACCAAGGGACATAATTTAAATAGCTCTCAATTTAAATAAACTTGGTTGGGGGCAATGTTGTACTGTATAGCAGTTTTTATTTATTTTATTGGCTTCAAATTAAAACTCTCATCATATTTGCAAAAGTCCATTTATTTTTATAACTTTCTAGCATAAGATTTTGAATAGTGGATGATTTGAACTTTATATATTCAAATTTAGGGTTTGGATACACTGGACCCATTGAGATTGTGACACATTTATATTTTAACATTTGAATTATTCATTTCCACGTGCTTATCTTCTTCTTCTTCTTTTATTTTTTTTATTTTTTTATTTTTATTTTTTTTTACAAAATAGAATTTCTACTCTAACCTAATCACAGTCATATACTCATATGAATATACTTGAAAAAATCTCATGTTAATAAGAAGATTATTATGAAACTTTATGACCATAGCCAAAAGACATTTCTAAAATCCGCTTAACTTAAAAATTCTCATAGTTCCAAATGTTACAATTCATAAAGAGAACTTATTTGAACAATTATATTTTAATAATATATTGGCTTATAGATTAAACTATATTATTCCAATTGTGTCTAATCATTTAATTATATATAAGGAATAATGTTTTAAGTGTTGATTATTATTCAACATTTGGCATCACTACAAAAAAAAATGTTCTATAGCCACATTTTTAAAACGCAGCTATAGGTCAGAAAAACGTGGCTTTATCCCGTTTGTAGCCTCATTTTTGAAAACGCGGCCTAAAAAAAGTGGCCTAAAATCCGCGTGTTTTGTAGTGCATCAAAACAAGAAAATTTACGAATCATGAGAGTATCAATGCCTGAGAAATTTATGAGAAAACTTTCAATAGTAATGATGGGTTTGGTTATCTTTATTCTTGTTTTAGTACCTCCTAAAAACCTTATCCCTCGCCCTTCACTTTCAAAAATTCATTCATTATTTAAACATGGGACAAAAATGTCTTATGCCCTTTTCACCCAAATTATATAGCCTTATGCCCCCCTTCCCAAACTAATTAGGGAAATGCCCCTCTTTTAAAACTCGATTTACTCAAAATCGAGTTAAGCCCTATAGTGACGTTTTTAAGGATCTATAGTGGTGTTTTGTAACTCAAGTTCCATAAAATCAAGTTATAAGCAATTTTATTGCCTATAACTCGATTTCATGGAACTCGAGTTACAAAACGTCACTGTAAGTCCTTAAAACGTCACTATAAGTCTTTAAAAACGTCACTATAGGGATTAACTCTTTTTTTTTTTTAAACTCGATTTTGAGAAAATCGAGTTACAAAATAGGGGCATTTCCCTACTTAGTTTGGGAAGGGGGGCATAAGGCTATATAATTTGGGTGAAAATGGCATAAGGCAATTTTGTCCATGAAAAGGTTGAACATTCGTTTCATAGTTGCATTTCAGAAAAGCTTGTAAGTTGTGAAAGAGAGCTAAAAGGAGTGGACTATAAACTCTTTTCAACTTGTAGTATAGAGTCTTATCAACACTGCTATGAGCAACACATCTATGAGTACCTTAATCCAGTGGTTCAGACAGCTTTTCGGGGTCAAGCACATTGTCATAAATATTATACGACTATGATAGATATTGGAGATTGTTTCTTTGGTACAAAAAGAATATAAAAAAGCATCAAGATGTTTATACAAAAGAATCCAAGAGCTGGCCATCCAAAAAAAGAAAAGAATCCAAGAGCTAACTCCAAGTTAGATTTGGTAAATAATTTTGAACCTCTCTCAATCTCTCCAGACAAGAATGCACACATTTATGACAAAAACCTTTTTTTTTTTTTTTTTTTAATAGAGTTTCAATCTATGGCGTCCACTCGTGATGATCGAACCAAGACACCAATCAGTTTTTGGTGTAGGCAATGATTGAACTTTACATTTCTTATACAATCATCAGAGACTTTATCAGTTGAGCTAACTAGAACCCACTTTTGATGAAAGTCACTTATATAAATCCCTTCACAAAGTAGTATGAAAGCTCGGAAATGTGTTGAAAACACAAGAGCTGTTTAGACCCCCAATAAAAATTACGGCTCGATAGATTTTACACTAACTTAATACTAAGTGCGGAATAGTGTAAATGCAAGCGGATGAACACAAAGCTACTCTAATCCATAAACTAAGCAACACAGCAGTATAATGGAATATAAAAGAGTAGGGAAGAGAGATACAAACACAGAAAACACCGAGACGTGTTTTCGAAGAGGAAATCGAAGAACTCGGCGAAACACCTCTCCGCCGCCCTCCAAGCGAAAATCGATCCACTAGACAATCAGTTGGGATACATGGGTTAGCAAGAGACCCTCCAAGCCTAATCTACCCGATGTACCTAAGCCCTCCAAGCTCCTACTCCAACAAGGCTTCTCGGAACCGTGTCTTGTCCTAGTTTTCCGGATCCCGCAACAAGCTCCATGTTGCATCTGCCATCCTTGGCTTCTTCCAATGCTTTCTAGCAACTCCAAAACACTCTCTACACTCTGAATAGGTGTGGGTTGTGTTTGGGTATAAATCTCCTCTCAAGCTATGATAATGGGAGAGGGATGGAGAAGAGACTACAATGATTTCTCACTAAGGATGAGTAGCTCTCTCTCAAAAGATGGGTGTGTGTGTTTTAGAAAACCTCTCTAGGGTTTTTCTCTCTGAACAGCCTCACTTACATTTATGGGTAATGAAGGTATATATAGTATGGGTGAAGGGTAAGAAAGTCACTCTTAAAAAACCTCTAGGTAGAATGTTTCGCGACTATCTCGCGGGAAGGCCTTACCCGCGAGACACTCGCGAAAACGACAGCCTGGCACGACTCTTCAGCTTCCAGTCATGTGCTTCTCACATGGCTCTTTCGCGGCTTAGCTTCCAGCGACACACCCGCGAGATCCACTGATCTTCAATAAAGCTTAAGTCTTCACCAACTTGATACTAAACCCAATACAATTAAATCCCACAAAATACAAGGAAATGAAATAAAGTAATTACAACACATTTTGTCATGGAATAAAGCCAATATAAAACATAGTTGTAAATCACAACTTTACATAGTAAATAATAATAATAAATACACCATTACTCTTATGGAATATAGTTTGAGAAAGAATTTGTCACTTGGTTTTACGAACTAAAAACCAAATTGTCTACAAATGCACTCAGTAGATCTTAAATTTACAACTTCACCCTCCACTTAGCACTTGCAATGGAAAAAGGTGTCAATTGAGCTAAAGCTCATTGACATATATTTCATGTCATTAAAATAAAGAAAACAACAACAATCAATTCATAATTAATAACAATCAAATTAAGATCAATCTAAATACATAAAATTTAAACATAATATTTGAATCCTTAAAATAAATTAATATGAAAGTGTTAAGAATATAATAATGTAACACAATCAATTTATGTAGTTAAAAATTTTCTATTATTTTAAGTAGTTAAAATTTGGATTTGTAACAAAATCACAAAACTATGGGTGGGGAAAAAAAAGGAGATGGATATATATATATATATATATATATATATATATATATATATATATATATATGTTAGGACATATGTGGAACTTGTTAGAACATATATTATTGTAAATTAGCTAATCCTTTGACAAAATGCACTTTACTTGTAATTTGGTAGATCTAGTATAGGTTTAGTACTTCAAGGAACAAGAGTTCAAGTCTAAGTATTGAAGCCATACAAATCTGTCCAAGAAACAAGTGAAGAAGTACTGTTCATTAAAGCTTAACAGAAATATCTATCGAGGTTTAATAAGAATTCTTGACAGCTCTCGACAAAAGCTGTATTTATCTAGAATTACGAAATTCAAATTTTCAGATCTGTTTTTCACGCATATCCAAGTTATTTGTGTAAGGTTTCTTTTCTCACAACCCTAGATATATATATATATATATATATATATATATATATATATAAGGATTATTTTAAGGGCCGTCTCACTCGAGACAAAGTGATTATTCATGCATATTGTGACCAAAAACAATTTGCCTTAGTTCATCATCTTCCTTGTAGAAGCTGTTGCATCTTTGCGCTAAGGGTTTTGTAACCAAAGAGCTTCTTGATCTTCATCATCTAGATGAACTGAAGAACTTTACAGCCAATATCTTACTCAAGTTGGTGTGTTAGTCACGTATTTGGATCCGTGCATCGATTGATTAGTCACGTACTGGGAGCCGTGCATTGAAAGGAAAGATTGTCACTACATTACAAGTTCAATTGGGTATTGGGGTAAGGGTTCAACTGTACGTTGGTATTAGGTGCTGGGATTCCTTTTACTTGTAACCACTTGTTTTGATAATAGTGGATTCTCGGTAGTGATGACCTTAAATTCACCCGATGGGATTTTGCCTCGGTGGTTTTTCCCATTTGTAAACAAATCATCCGTGTCAAATTTATTTTTTGCCACATTTAGTTATTTGATGATTTGTTTGTACTACCACGCTTATTGCATGAAATTAAATCTAATTACTAATTAATTGATTAATTAACTTGGCTAATTAATTGATTAATTTACCAAAGGAGTCAATACATTCTTGGCCTATCAATATATATGGGACCCGCTAATTCAAAGATTCAATTACCATGAGAAAGGCGTGAAAACCTATATAGTTTAACTATAGTTAAATATTATCATAATTAAATTTTACATAAGTTGGCACAATAACAATTAAATAGTTTTAAACCTCTCTCTCTAGACATGAATGCGCTCATTCATGATAAAAACATGCATGAGCCACTAATACATTTTTTTAAGGTTGTAGTCACTTATATTAATCCCTTCACGAGGGGGAATATATAAATATATACACACCATCATTCTCATTCTTAGTAACGGCTCCAAGATTTTTTTTTAGGGGTCTTAGAAACATAAATTATACAAAATAATATAAGAGAATTTAAACATGTTGACATCACTAAAAAAAAATACGCAAATATATAAAGTATTACAATTACTTTGACCGAGATTTTATATTTTGAAATCGTTGCATGATAACTTTATTATCAATCTTACGAGTTACATCTCTTTCAAATTTGTTAAGATTTAAATGTTTTTTTTTTCTAAGGTTTAAGATAAAAAAATTTCTGCTTTTTTTGTTGGCCTTACTACCTTTTTTTTTTCCAAATTTTATATCAAATCAGTTTGTTGATGGACCTTTTAATTTAAAGGCTAGGATATTGTTAAGAGGATCTTTTTATTTAAAGGCTAGGGTCAAGGTGTCCAAAATTGTATTTTATGGGTACAAAATATATATATATATTTTACCAGCTCAGAGGTTCATTTGAAAACCCTAATGTAACTAGCACTGCCCTTGATCACTCTTATGGAATTAATATAGTATTAGAAAGAATTTGCCACTTGGTTTTATGGACTATGAACCAAATTTTAGAGAAACAAACACACACAAAGGAAAGGGAATAGACTTAAAAACTAAATGTATTCCTATAAAAATGAATCAAATGATATTATACTCTTAATCAATTAAGTTAGGCAAATAGTTAATTAGTTTATGAGAATTTACTCTTTTTTTAAATTTTAATGAATTTAGTTTTTTTTTTTTTTTTTTTTGAGAAACTAATGAATTTAGTTAATGTGATAAATGAAGTACAAGTTAAAAAGGTTATCGTAAAATGTGTACAATTTTCAAATTCAAAAATTAATTTCAATCATTATTTCATTAAAAAATTTAAATGGATAAAAGATTCAAGGATGAAATTGATTTCGTTTTTAGAGTTGCAGGACTAAATTAAAATAATTAATAGCTAAAGTGTTAGGAAATTTAGACCCCGGTTGATAGAATTAACAAGTTTTAAACCCAAGTTATTAATTAGATTTATTATGAATAAAACTTGTTAAAACAAACAAACATCAATATCATGTCAAAATAATGCAGCGGAAAAAATAAATAAGACAAAATATGATAACCCAGGAAAACCAATGAAACAAACTAGTTTTACAGTAAAAAACCTGGGGGAAACCTTCCCGAAAAGCAATCCACTATAGTAAAGAGAAGTTTCAGACTTAGTACAAAACATTTGTCCCTAGTCTCTACAATTTCCATAGATGAACTTACAGCAGAAACCTTCTGTCGCTTTAGAACCTCTGAACTCTTCAATATATGAACGCCACCCTTTTTGATGTACGGATCCCAGTACGTAACTAACCAAAGATGCATGGCTCCCAATATGTGACTAACATACCAACTTGAAAAAGATTGTTGGCTGCAAAGTTCTTCACTTCATTAACAATGAAGATCGAGAAGCACTTGGTTACAAAACCTTAAGGCGCAAAGACGCAGTAGCTTCTTTCAGAGAGAATAAGGCATCAGTCACATTTTGCATATGTTCTCCTTGTATTCTCTTATGTGACGGCCTCTAAAATAAGCCTTATATATGTCTAGGATTGTAAGAAAAGAAACCCTAAACAAATACGTAAGCATGGGCCGAAAATTAGATCTGGAAATCTGAATTTCGTAAAGCTCGATTGATCGAGAGGTGTCGAGGAGCTATCGAGGGGATAGGAGCTTTCTCGATCGATCCACCAGCTGTCGAGAGATGTCGAGATTGCGATAAGAAACAGCTAAAGAGCTCAATAGATAGCCTAGCTGTCGAGAGCTGTCGAGCAGTTATCGAGCTTTAAAAAATTAGCACTTCTTCACTTGTTTCTTGGACAGATTTGCATGGCTTCAATACTATACTTGAACTCTTGTTCCTTGAAGTATTAAATACATCCTAGATTTACCCAAATACAAGTAAAGTGCGTTTTGTTAAAGGATTAGCCAATTACATAAAATAGTGACATATGTTCCTAACAAGTGAATCACATATGTCCTAACATAAAAGACCAGATTGCATCTTCCCTAATAGTTGGAGGACCAAATTAATATTTTAACCTTAATGAAAATACACATATGAGACCTCCAAGAAGGCGTATGTAACCTCTAGAACCATGAATGTGATTTTACTATGTTATACCGATTTTAAAGTACTATTACATCGAACTCATTTTTAATCTAAAGTTGCTTAGACTAAAACTCATTTCAAACATTGAATATTTACTAACTGATTTTAATTATTTTAAAATCGTTATAGTTTATATCATTTGCAATAATGCTTAAAAAGATCATTTCTCAAAAACATCTTTGGATTATGAATTATATCAAATTCTTATTAATATGTCTCCAAAACCTAAAATTTAGTAGGGATTCCAATGGACCAAGAACCTTACCAGTTACCATTTTTAGGGAAAAGTACAACTACCTAATACATATACATACATACATACGCTCTGTTTGTTTCAATAATGATGTTTTATAGAAAATGAGTCATTTTCCAAGAATTATTTTCTATAAAACTATCTTATTTTCCAATGTTTGGTAGTAACTTTAAATGAGTTAAAAAACAAACTCTTAACTTCCCTTATTTAGCTTGCTGTGAGATAGAGTTGTTTTCCAAAAGAATTTAGTGAAAAATAATCTCTAAAAATAAGCCATACTTTTTATGTTGATCAAAAATAGTTTTCCTTTAATTAATTAATTTATTTTTTTATGCTATCAAACATTGGAAAACATGAAAAACTATCTTTATAGAAGATTTTTCATTGAAACAAATGAAGCGTTAATGAGCGTTGGTAAGGAAAATTATGTGACTTGTAAACTATTAATTTCAACAGGCCACATTTCACATGTATTGTCATAATAAATTATAAGATCTTGGTTTTAATTGGATCAATATTTGGATTTAATCCAACTGCAATTTCGTAGATTTGTCTAGATGGGCTTATTCTTTCTGCATTTAATAAATTGAACTAGAAGAATGATGTAAATAGTAAGACCCATTGGTTCCATTTTTTGTTCTTCTCTCTTAGTTTTATTTTCTACCTTACCCATTTTATGCTGCCTTTCTACGTTGTATTTCAAGATCGGTGTCGTAGATATACAATTGTAGATGCCGCACACTTAGAGGTGTATGTGGTAAAAGACTACCAATTCTATGATAAATGGCACCTTGGGCACGAAATGTATATATTCCTCGACTATTCAAGGCCAAGCTTTCATCCACATGCACACCCATTGAGGTAAATGCAAACATGTTGTTGTAAAACCGTATATATTGCCTGAAATGTCTGCCCCGTGGTGTTTGCTCACAAATGAGCTCCCTAAATTCAGAACAAATTGGTATGTTGGGCAAGGATATTTTTCCATCCTTGCAACACATCGAGGATGTCTCTCGATGGAACAAATGGGCATTACAAAAGCAACATGTCTTTGGTTGTGGTAGTTGGTACCTAATGGTCTCTATACCTTCTTTAAAATCCTTTGCACAATTGTATCTTCCTCGCATACAATTTATTACATGTGCAGTACCATCAAATGTGTTGTCAACACCTAATTTTTATTTTGAGGAAAAAGTTAGTGATAAAGAGTGTTATGATAGTTGTGAAAGAAAATATTAAAATTGTACCAAATATTATGTTGTGAAATAAGCAAAATATTAATAATGTTTCGAATATGCAGCTTGTTAACAAATAACAAATAATAAAATTGATAATGATAAACATGTAAATTAAAATTAAAATGGTGACATTGAGTAACAAACCTCGTTCTCTGTAGCCATCCCCGTGATTTTGATCATTTATATTTTCAACTTCCGCAGTTCTTTCTACACCTGCAATGTAATTACAGAAAATGCTCAGTTGGTGTAATTATATATATAAAAAATAATGATGAAAGCATTATAGAATGATATAAACATGAAATTAAAGATAAAAATGGTGACATTGAGTAATGAACCTTGTTCTCTATAAGCATCCCCTTGGCTTTGCTCAACTATATTTTCAACTCCTTCAATTATTTCTGTTACTGCAATGTATTTATATAAAATGCTCAATTGGTGTAATTATATATAAAAAATAATTGTTAAAGCTTTATAAATATATTATATAAAACTTACCAGTATTAACATTAGAATTTATATGACTTGGTCCAGCCTCAAAGTCATTTGCCATTATAATTGGATAGGTTGAAGGGAGACCTAAATTTAATATTATAAACATTGACTTAGTATCTTTGTATTCATTGACATACAACTAACATGCCAGAAACTTTGGATTTTCTCAAAATAATAAGATTCCAAGCACTGAAGAATGTTTAAAGATACAAAACTATAATCTCACCACTGACTTCTTGCATAGCCCTATGCTCAACTGGCATATTGCGTGCCAAGTTACGGATATGTGTAAGTTGGTGACTTCGTCCAGCCTCGTGATTAGGTGGTATTTGTGATGGGTTTGTTGATGTTGAATTAGAATGTACAACATCTTCTTCATTTAAATTTGTTGGGCCTCCCACTAAAATGTGATCACCACCCAAAGTTTGTTGTCTTTGTCTTGAGTAATTAGCACGACGTCTTGCCAATCGAATATTTCTGCTTTCATTGTCTTCTCTTTGTCTTCTCAAGCGAGCATAATATCTCCATCGTTCTCGACGACGTTCTATGTCATCGGTATTCACCATTGATGTATTTTGCGAACTCATTTCTACATAAAATTAAATTAAATTTATAGTGGTCGTTGCGCATACATACACAATAATCAATCGGTTTTTCCTTGTCACAAATAGGGTGTATTAAAACCTCAATAAAGTGAACTAATTTTGAACAAATTAATCACATGTAAGAATTATTAAATTATTATTTTAGGTAGAAGTTTAGAGAAAATATTTGAATTTAGGTTATGATTTGTTAGATCAATATGACAAAAATATAATTTAGAAAATGTTTACTTTGTTTCACAAAATCATTTATAGTTAAAATTAGATTAAATTTGCCGTACTCATTTCACACACTTTAAAACAAAAACATGCCCTTTTGGTTAATTTGGATGACAAAATAATGTGTCTATTTGTAACTTTGTGTATTTGTGTGTAAGTGTAAGAGAGAGAAGAAGTGGCTTAGTGAGTTAGAAGTTGAGAGTTGTGGAGGCAATGAGGAAGATGAAAGTCTTTAAGGGTATTTAAAGGATTTGAATGTACATTTAATTTCTCACTTTACCAGATATAAATATAATATCAAACAAATATGCAAAGAGGGGCTGAAATTTGAAAAGAAAAATATTGTTGTTTTACATTAAATTTTTTTTTATCTCTTCTTTACTAAAGTGCCCTTAATTATCCTTTAAAAAAATACCCTTAATTACGTGGGACATTTGGATACATGGGTTGCATTTTTGGATTGAGATTTGGATGATTCTACTAATTTTTACATTAGTGAGTATCCAATGAGTTTTAAATTGACAGACTATCATTATCAATACTTATATTATATGTTATAAGGTACGTAACATTATCAATACTTATGGAAAAAATTTTAAATTCAATTTGACATAGAATTATACAAATAATAAATATAGTTTATGTTACAAAAGGAATTTTTAGTTTGTTACATTACAAAGCTAAGTATATTCTCCTCTCTTAATTTAATTTTTAATTTACTTTTTGAAGTAAATAATACGTTTATTTTAAATGAAAAATTGAATCATTTTTACTATTTTCTTTTTTTCAAAAATTCAAAGTATTTACATCTTGTACTTTGTCCTTTTTTTTTTTTTTACATACACATCTATTCATGTACTATTTTAAAAAATCCCACTTGTTAATCATCTCACGTTTACTCTCTTTTAATGATATCTCACGTTTACCCTCACGTTAATCATAATCCATGTTAAACATCTCACGTTTACTCTCTTTTTTGTTTTTTTTTTTTATTTTTTTTTAAATCTCTTCCATATTTTGGGAAAAAAAAGACACCTACTATAAAACTACTACTATAATTTCTCCATCCATATCCTTATATTTAGGCACTAACATATTTTGGGAAAAAAAGACTCCTACTGTAAAACTACTACTATAATTTCTCCATCAATATCCTTATATTTTTTTTAATATTTTTTTAAAAGTTTATCAAAAAAAGAAAAAGTACGCGTTTGAAAATATCCCATGTTCTATCCATGTACTATTTTAAAAAAAATCCCACTATCTATCCCACATTAAACATCTCAAGTTTTCCTCTCTCCTTTGTCCTTTTTTTTTTTATATACACATCTATTCATGTACTATTTTAAAAAATTCCACTTGTTATCCCTAGTTAAACATCTCACGTTTTACTCTCTTTTTTGTCTTTTTTTTTTATTTTTTTTTTAAATCTCTTCCATATTTTGGGAAAAAAAAGACACCTACTATAAAACTACTACTATAATTTCTCCATCCATGTCCTTATATTTAGGCACTAACATATTTTGGGAAAAAAAGACTCCTACTATAAAACTACTACTATAATTTCTCCATCAATATCCTTATATTTTTTTTAATATTTTTTTAAAAGTTTATCAAGAAAAGAAAAAGTACACGTTTGAAAATATCCCATGTTCTATCCATGTACTATTTAAAAAAATCCCACTATCTATCCCACATTAAACATCTCAAGTTTTCCTCTCTCCTTTGTCCTTTTTTTTTTTTATATACACATCTATTCATGTACTATTTTAAAAAATTCCACTTGTTATCCCACGTTAAACATCTCACGTTTTACTCTCTTTTTTGTCTTTTTTTTTTTTTAATTTTTTTTAAATCTCTTCCATATTTTGGGAAAAAAAGACACCTACTATAAAACTACTACTATAATTTCTCCATCATGTCCTTATATTTAAGCACTAACATATTTGGGAAAAAAAGACTCCTACTATAAAACTACTACTATAATTTCTCCATCAATATCCTTATATTTTTTTAATATTTTTTTAAAAGTTTATCAAAAAAAGAAAAAGTACACGTTTGAAAATATCCCATGTTCTATCCATGTACTATTTAAAAAAATCCCACTATCTATCCCACGTTAAATATCTCAAGTTTTCCTCTCTCCTTTTTTTTTTTTTTTTTAAAAAAAAAAATTTTATTACCTTTTTGGTGTTGTTGATGTTGTTCTTTTTTTTTCAAATTTTATGTATGACAGTTATCATTTTTACTATACATCCATAACATAAGTAAATTAAAGCTTAAATTGAAAATTTTATGGCAAGAGATACATGTTAATTGTATACAGAAGAAATATAGTTTCTATTACGAAAGAAATTTTTTTACAACACTTTCTTAGATAACAATCACTTTATGTGAGGTTTAATACATATAATAATTCTTGTAAAGTCTCTCACCCGAACTTATCTAATATTTCATTCCAATGACTCCTCAATGCAATCCAAAAAATTTGTACGTACGTGAACCTGAGAGAGATAATAGAATTAGGGTTAAACCAAGTATTTAAAAAAAAAAAATAAACAAAAAAACTTTAATCCATGTTGTCACTTTAATTTTTGTAATTGAAAAATATAGTAATTTTAAATAATTATGAATGAAAACAATTAACTTCTACAAAACAAAAATAGAATAGCCTCTAAGCGTGGCTCTCAGGCAAGTATGATAAAGTGAAAAGTTTTCATTAGAATTAAGACTGTAAAAAAAAAAAGTTTGAGAGGAATGCTCTGCATTTTGGGTTCCACGGTTTGCTAACAGCACCACAGGTGGTCTTGCCTGGCTTGCAATTGAGATTAAATCCATTTAAATTTTTGTTCATAAAAATTCTATAATTAATTTATTACAGCATAAATAAAAAAGCAACCCTACTCACCTTAGATTCTATATGACAATGGTTGCAACCTGGGGCATTAAAAATTGGATAACAATGAATGGAACTCAAAAGAAGACACATTGAGAGCAAAAACAAATACAATATTTTAAAGCAGCAATTGAATGTAAGAAATAGAAAATTAAAAAACAGGATAAGTAAAAGAAGAATATTTGCTTATATACTTATCCGGATAATCTTGGAGGTCAGGTAATCAAGTCTTTTGTTATTCCAGTGCAGTAATATTCTATTCGGGTTTTTTTTTTTTTTTTTTTTTTTTTTTTTTTTTTTTATATATATTTCCAGAAGAAGAAGATGAAAAGGAAGGAAGATATAGCATGAAACTTAAATAAAATAAAATAAAATCTAGATAAGCAAAAGAAGTTAAATAGAAGTTATAATTTTTAAATTTGATAGTAAAGGAGTTTCTTAGGAGTAAAACATGGGAGAGTGGAATTCAAGCAATTTGTTAGGAGTAAGATGTGGGAGTGGAATTCAAACGTGTTAAGGTTTTTTTTTTTTTTTTTTTTTTGGAATTTGAATAAGAAAAAAGGGTGGCCGGGGTATTTATGTTTTACAAAACGTAGGATTTTATTTTTTTTTTCAAAATAGAAACATGGTAGATAATTTTTTTGCATGAAACTTAAATAAAATAAAATAAAATCTAGATAAGCAAAAGAAGTTAAAAAGAAGTTAAAATTTTTAAATTTGATAGTAAAGGAGTTTCTTAGGAGTAAAACATGGGAGAGTGGAATTCAAGCAATTTGTTAGGAGTAAAATGTGGGAGTGGAATTCAAACGTGTTAAGGTTTTTTTTTGGAATTTGAAAAAAGAAAAAAGGGTGGCCGGGGTATTTATTTTTTACAAAACGTAGGATTTTATTTTTTTTTTCAAAATAGAAACATGGTAGATAATTTTTTTGATACAACGTGGGCTTTTTTCATTAGGTTTTTTTTGTTTTCAATTTTTATCAATTTAAAATTTTAAACAATTTCTTATGATTTAGAGATAGAAATAAGTTTATTAAATTAAGGGTATTTCATTAGTAGTTATTTTTTTTTTTTACTGAACGTGAGGTTTTTTCTAGAATATAATATTAGAAATTTGTGACTATTTAGTTGTGTTTTTTTTTTTTCTTTTTTTACCTGTACGTGAGGTTTTTTTTTTTTTTTTTTTTGAAGAATATAATATTAAAAATGTGTGTTAGAATAAGTGATAATTAGGACTTTTTAAATTGATAATTTTTAAATTGAACTTATCTAATATTCCATTTTAACGTGATACATATATATATATATATATATTCAGTCACCACCAACATTTCAAAATTACATTTAAAAAAAAAAAGAAAAAAAAAGTTAACGTGATACATATATATTAAAAAAAAAAAAAAAGTAGAACTCAAAGAAAAAACAAAACTTTCTTAAAAAGAAAAAAAAAATGAAGAAGGAGGTAAGGGAAGCCGTACTGTTTAACTGTTCACGAATGATTTTGAATGCTTCTTTTGTAGCATAAGACAGCCTTGTCAGTGGATCACAATACTGTTTAACTGTTCACGAATGATTTTGAATGCTTCTTTTGTAGCATAAGACAGCCTTGTCAGTGGATCACAATACCTACAACATGAAATGACAATTCATTAAGAAGTACAATGGTAAAGTATACGAAGAAAAAAAGAAGAAAAAAAGAGAGAGAGAGTTAATGTGATACATATAAGAAAAAAAAAAGTAGAACTCAAAGAAAGTCAATCATAAATAAACAAAAGAAAACAAAACAAAGAGGAACTTACAAAAGATAGAACCTGAAAATTTGTTGGAGTCTTTGACAGTAACATTTAAAAAAGAAAAAAAAAAAGAAAAAAGAGAGTTAACGTGATACATATAAGAAAAAAAAAGTAGAACTCAAAGAAAGTCAATCATAAATAAACAAAAGAAAACAAAACAAAGAGGAACTTACAAAAGATAGAACCTGAAAATTTGTTGGAGCCTCTGATAGTAAATATTTTTAATTTGAAGAAAAAGAAAAGAAAAAGAAATGAGGATGTAGAGCTAAACTAAATGTCTTGAATTTGAAGAAGAATGAGAGATAGAAACTGCAAAACATACGTGAGTTTGTAGGTTTTAAAGTATAGAAGTTTTAATTTACATATCTATCCCCATTAGTTGAAAACTTGTAAGTGGGTATGATGAGGGTATTTTAGACATAAAAAATGTGGAATCCAAACAGGGGAAGCCCCTTAAATAGTAGTATCTATACTACTATACTACTATTTAAGGGGCTGCACCTGTTTAGACCGGATTTTTTTTGTTCTAAAATACCCTTACATCCCTATATTTAAGTAGAGACAAAACTAAAGGACAATCAAGTAAAAATACAACCCTAACTTCCACTAAAACAATGCCTAAAAATTAGGGTCACTCTCCTGTTGATTTTCAAATTAATTTATTCACTTATCTATACTACTATTTAAGGGGCTGCACCTGTTTAGACCGGATTTTTTTTGTTCTAAAATACCCTTACATCCCTATATTTAAGTAGAGACAAAACTAAAGGACAATTAAGTAAAAATACAACCCTAACTTCCACTAAAACAATGCCTAAAAATTAGGGTCACTCTCCTGTTGATTTTCAAATTAATTTATTCACTTATAAATTAGATTCTCAAAATAAAATTATAAATATAACTTCCACTAAAACAATGCCTAAAAAATTAGGGCTACTCTCCTATTGATTTTCAAATTGATTTATCTACTTATAAATTAGATTCTCAAAATAAAAATTATTATATAAAATAAAAAAACATAGTTTTTTTTTTTTGCTACTACCACTAAAAAAGAAGAAAGCCTCATTACACGCGCGAAGCGCGTGTGATGAGGCTAGTAGATTATTTAAAGAGCTTTTTTTGTTTGGACTAGATTTTTTTGGTTCCAAAATACCCGTACAGCTTACGTTTAAGTAGGGGCAAAATTTGGTAAAAATGTTTCTTTAACTCCCACTAAAACATTGCCTACAAAAGAGGACCACTATTTCAAATTGTTTTATCCATTTATAAAAAAAAAAATTAAAATTAAAACAAACACACGTTTCCTGTACTGATTAAGAAAAAAACACATATGTCGTTACTGCAAAAAAAAAAAAAAAAAACTGTACACCCACGTTTTAGCCACACACAACTCCAAACTACTACCCAGCAATTTTAAATATCCCCATTATCATCAAGCAATTATTAAGCAGTTATGATGTTATCAAATTACTTCCCATCTCCAACTCTCTAACATATATCACACTGCTTTTTTTTTTTTTATGTGTATAATTCTCCCTGACTATCTAAAGAGTTCATTATCTACATTGGCCATGGTAAATAATATTTCAAATCATTGGCTTCTTTCTCCTTTGGTTTGTATCAATTTATTTAATATTTTCCTATTGTTTTTATGTAATTAATAATGTACTTCATATATTGTAATTGTTTTCTTAATTTTATAATCACTATGAAATTAGAGGGTGGGAGAGAGAGACTTACTCTGGCTGTGATACAGGTAAATGATGGCGTTATCCTTAGAAAGAGCATGTAATTGAGCAACTTATCTCTATGTTGCTTCAAGTCTTTTCTCTTTCAGGTTTGGTTTCTTCTAAATTATCTTTATCTTTATCTTTATCTTTTTTATAATTCTTTTGTTAGCACTGTAAAAATTTTCATTATTAACATAATAAAGCATCGTATTAAAGTTACCTAATATATGTTAATACCTAATAAAATTAAAAAAAAAAAAAAAAAAAAGAAGACAATAATAGTTGTTATAGGTGTTATAGAAATTGCAAAAAACATCTTGAGTTGAATCTCATTTATAAGTTGTGGAAGTATTTTATGTGTCTTGATATTCCTCCTCCAGCAACTGATATTTTAAGGATTACAAGGATTTTTTCATTAGCAGAATCAATATTATATTTTAGTTACTCAGAAAAAAAAAAATCATATTTTTAGTGACTTTCTTGGTAGATTTCTATTGAATATTGATGATTGTTTGTTCTAAGCTTACTTTATGCGTACTTTATGTATTTACTATCAGATTGTATCTAAAACACCAACGACTTAGATCATAGTGTTAATATCCTATAAACCATTAAATTTTTGTTTGTAGGGTTGCATTTTCAGCCGAACCAACTTATCGAGAAATATGGACAAATGGTAGGTGGTAGTTATACAGTTGATACAAATCATGAGAAATGTTGGATGGGGTTAAAAATATGAGTCTTTGTTTCAACCTATATGCACTAATTCGAAGGATAACATACTCTTTCAAGTCTATGAAATTCTATATGTATTATTTTTGTGATCGATTATCTTTATGAAATTCTATGTTTTTTGGCACTTTATCTTTTTGTTAGTACCATGGGTTAAAAATGTGACAAAATGAATGTGTAGAACTTTTGAAACATTTGGATTTCTATATTGAAATTTGAAAGCATGCAAGTTTAATAAGTATTTGGAATTTACAAGAGTGAGTCATCTTTTTTCTTTTCTTTTCTTTTTCCTTTGTAGACAGTATAATAAATTTGATTAATCTAATTTTTTTTTTGAGTTAAAAAAAAAAAAAAAATCTTTATGAAATTCTATGTTTTTGGGTACATTATCTTTTTGTTAGTACCATGGGTTAAAAATGTGACAAAATGAATGTGTAGAACTTTTGAAACATTTGGATTTCTATATTGAAATTTGAAAGCATGCAAGTTTAATAAGTATTTGGAATTTACAAGAGTGAGTCATCTTTTTTTTTTTTTCTTTTTTTTTTCTTTGTAAACAGTATAATACATTTAATTTATTATTATTTGTAAAGTCAAAGGCATTATTCACATAGCAATTTTCTCCCTTTTTTTTTTCATTATCATTATTTCTTCCTTTTCTCCAGTTAAGTTTCTTTGTTAAGAAAACATTTAAAGATAAAAAGTAACCAAAAAAAAAAAAAAATGTCTATGGAATATAAGTTGCTTTTGCAGGTGAAATAATTCTTCATCACACCCCTAGGTTTTTTTGATAGGAAAATGTAGTAAACTTAAATTATAATTGATGCAAATTATTAATTTTTTCCTAAAAAAATAGAAGAGTCTCTGAGAAGCATGCGATAATTATGGAATACTAGCCTCTGAGCACGCACTCACATGCATGCTCAGAGGCTCTTCTATTTTTTTTTTTGGTAAAGATTAATAATTTGCATTTATTATAAATTAGGATTCCTACATTTTTCAATCACCAAAATACCTAAGGGGTGTGATGAGTGTTATGCGTTTGTACCAAATATTAAAATTATTAACTTGTCTCCACGCATAACATTCATCACACCTCTAGGTTTTTTTATGATTGGAAAATGTAGTAATCTTAATTTATAATGGATGTAAATTATTAATTTTTACCAAAAAAAATAGAAGAGCTTCTGAGCACGCGCGTGCTCATAGGCCAGTACCTTTTTCTAATTCCAAATTTGAGATTTAAAATGAAAATTTTTAACTTTGAATCTCAACTCTTAAAAGGTAATTGCATGGATTGCACTGGTGTGTTTGTCAAAAAAAAATTTAGCTTTTAGTTTTTTGTTTCACCATTTTTTGAAAATAATTATCTTCTAGTTTTTTTTTATCATACCCTTAATATAAAAATTACTAAAAGTGACATCATTTAATAAATACTGTACTTTTCAAAAAAATAATAATAATAAACACTGTAAAAAAAGGTTACATAGGATACCCATACGGACACACAATTAATGACAACAACCCACCGAAAAGGAAAAAGGAGGGCTTCAAGTTCACCCAAAAAAAAAAAGAAAAAAAAGGAGGGCTTCAAGACTACAAGTTGACTAAATCATTGAGCAATGCATATGATTCATACTTCACCCTCATCCACAAAACATTTATCCAAGAAAGGTAGATTTGCACCAAGAGGACTCATAGGCTGAACGAAGGATGCTGCTAACGGGTATGTTAACAAAAAATTACACATAATATAATATATTTAAGTTTATGGACATCATTGTATAAATTCATAACTATATACTAGTCTCTTCTATTTTTGGCGAACGCTATCTTGTGTATCCCTTCTAGAATTTTCTGATCTTTTGCAGCCTTTTTTTTTCTGTCAATTTTTTACAATATGGATATTTTGTAGAAGAGTTCAGGTTTTTTTTTTTTTTTTTTTTAGAATGTTGTGAGTTAATATTATGTAAATTATCTAAACGTGAGTTAGTAAAAGGCGTGCATGAAGGAAACTATTAAAAACAGTTTGAAGTTTATTACTTTGTTTTAAAATTGTTTTTTTTATTTTTTATTTTATTTTTAAGTGCATGATATTTTTTTGAAAAACTTGCTTGATTTTTTTTTTAATGAAAAAACGTGCTTGATTTTGATTGGAGAGTTTGCTTGTTTTCCTTAAAGTAACTAACAAACCATACTTAATTCCCTTAAAAAAAAAAAAAAAAGTAATTGAAGATAAAGAGAAGAAGAGGTATAGGTCAATAATTTTCTAAATTC
Source organism: Quercus aquifolioides (assembly GCA_019022515.1). Taxonomy (NCBI): domain Eukaryota; kingdom Viridiplantae; phylum Streptophyta; class Magnoliopsida; order Fagales; family Fagaceae; genus Quercus; species Quercus aquifolioides. The sequence goes on along the minus strand of CM032328.1, from coordinate 94,440,092 downwards.
AAGGGATATAGATGGGAAGTTATAGTGATAATTTTCTAATAGGAGTGTTTTTTTTTTTTTTTTTTTTCTTTAAATTCAAAATAAATAAATCACCGCACACTCTTGATGCGAAGATTATTTCACAAATATAAGTTTTTGTAAAGTGTGGGTGTAAGGGACGGGATTCAAGTCTCCAGAAGAGAGCTTCACACATATATACACTTAGATTAGGCTAGAGTAAAATTTCTATCTTGTATAAAATATATATATATATATATATATATATATATATATATATATATATAATAAAAGAAGATATTTGGGAAAAAAATATTTAAAGTAACCACCGAATCATACTTAATTCCCTTTAAAAAAAAAAAAAGTAATGGAAGATAAAGGGAAGGAGAGGTATAGGTTAATAATTTGCTAAATTCAAGGGAGGAAGTTATAGTAATATATAGTTTTCTAATATGAGTGTTTTTTTTTCTTTAAATTCAAAATAAATAAGAAGATGTTCAAAAAAAAAAAAAAAAAAAATTGAGAACGTTTAACAAAGATAATGGTCCTATTTTGTAGGTAATGTTTTAGTAGGAGTTAAAAATGTGTTTTTATCAAGTTGAGATCATGGATTAAGGAAAGCAAATTCTATAAAAAAAAGAAAAAAAAATTGAAAACCTTTAACAAAGAGAGTGGTCCTATTTTGTAGGCAATGTTTTAGTAGGAATTAAAGATGTTTTTTTATTAGGTTGTCTTTTAGTTTTGTCTTTACTTAAACCTAGGGATGTGTGGGTATTTTGGAACCAAAAAAAAATGTCCAGTCTAAATAGGGGAAGCCCCTTAAATAGTACTAGCCTTAGAGGCTCTTCTTTCTTTTCTTTTTTATTTTTTTTGTAAAAATTAATAATTTGCATTCATTATAATTTGAGATAGTATATTTTCCAATTACAAAAAAAAACTTAGGGGGTGTAATGAGTATTATGTGTTTGTGGGTAAAATAATTTTTTTATCACACCCTTAGTTTTTTTTTTTTTTTTGATTGGAAAATATAATATCCCAAATGATAATGAATGCAAATTATTAACCTTTACGAAAAAAAATAAAAGAGCCCCTGAGCACGCGCGTAGGAATGTAGCATTCGGTAATTATAATCCGTTTTTGGCAATTTTGTTAATGTAGTAATCAATGTTTTGGACATTTATGAACTCATACTGGAAATAGGATTAAAGCTTTGTTGAAGTCAAAAAAAAAAAAAAAAAATTTATACTATTAATTTATTGGCGAAAAGCCACTTTTAGTCCCTACATTTTCAGGCGATTCCCATTTTAGTCCCTACATTTTATTTTTACCGCTTTTAGTCCTTATTCTGAAAAACGCTTTCTGTTTTAGTTCCTGCCGTTACTCATTTAACATAATTATCCTACGTGGCAAAAGGTCTAATAGTAAATGCTGACGTGTTCATTAAAATAATATTAAAAAAATTATTTACATTTTTAAAAATGCCACATCAGCAATTTAATTTTTTTTTTAAAAGCCACGTCAGATAAAAATAATATAAAAATTTCTAACCTAATTATTTTAAAAAAAAAGAAAATTAATTAGTTAAATTAATTTTTTTCTTTTTTTTGGAAGAACATGAAGAACTCAGAAAACACAAACACAAAAAAAATACAAAACTCAAACCCAGAACTATTTTTTTGGAAGAACATGATGAATAGGAAATGCTTTGTGATTCAAGATACTGAGATCGTAGATGCTCATGATAAAGAGGTTACAATACGATGTCGTCACATACAAAGTACAAGTAGAAAACGCCAAAACCCAAAACCTACACCCAACAAGTGCAAAACCCAGAGGCCAGAAAGAGCCTTTATTTTTGTAGTATCAAAGAAAGACAGCATAAGTGTTTGGTATTATGATTCACTACTAATTAAGTCTTTTTTTTTTCTCTTTTAAAAAAAAAAAAAAAAGTATCAATGGAGATTTTGAATCCTCAAATTCTATCTGGAACTCCACCTTATTTCTCTCCAAAGAAACATAGGTCCAAGTACAACATACCACCCAAACCCAGCTTCAAAAGAAACTCCTCGTTTCCAACCTTTTATTTATCATTACAAAACAGCAAGAACTTTCAGATTTTTGCACATTTTGGTTGACCCACGTCTCGCCATCACCAGAACTCGCTGAGGAAGAAGCTCACTTTTGGTGACCAACAGGAACAGGAACAGGTGGGTCTGTGTTGTGGGATAAATTGGAGAATTGGGTTGAGCAGTATAGGAAAGATATCAAGGATTGGGGAATTGGGTCTGCTCCCATTTTTACGGTTTTTAATATTATTTTAATGAACATGTCAGCATTTACTGTTGGACCGTTTGCCACGTAGGATAATTCTGTTAAATGAGTAACGGCAGGGACTAAAATGGAAAGCGTTTTTCAGAATAGGGACTAAAAGCAGTAAAAATAAAATGTATGGACTAAAATGAGAATTGCCTGAAAATGTAGGAACTAAAAGTGGCTTTTCGCCTAATTTCTTTAAACACCAAGAATACCATTTGAGAAGTCCACCTATTCTATAAGTTTATTTGATTTATTTTTATTTTTGGAGAAGAAACCTATTCTCTAAGGGCATGTTTGGTAGACTGTAATAAGTGCTGTAATGTAATAGTTATTCCTATGGTTTAGTTATTCTTTAGTTTGGTTATGTTTTTATTACAAGGCATAATCATTCTTTATGAATAGTTATTCTTCAAAATGAGGAATAACTATTCCTCTTTAAAATGTTGTATTAGCTATTCCTTAGTAAGTGTAATAATTTCAAAACTTAATATATTTCCAAGTAAACAAACTTTCCATATACATCTAACAATTATAAAAATAAAAAATCATAAAAAAATAGCACATATCTCTCTTAAATTTAAAAATAACCATTTTTAAGGAAATATAACTGTATGAGTAAGAAATTTCCAAAAATAAATATTAAGTTTCATTCTAATGTTATAACTCACAACCAAACTAATGAAATAGGTTTAGTTATTACATTACAACACATTTTATTCTTTGTAATAAAGGTTACAATTACTGTCGTAATTCTTATTTAGTGTACCAAACGTACCCTAAGTTTAATATCAAGTGATGTAAAAAATTTTGTTGCATCTATTATTTTTTTGAACCCAAGCCCAAAAGTTTAATGAATCGAAATTATGGATTGTGAACTTTGTAATGGTAGAAAAAGATATATTGCTCGTCGAGCACCTTGTGGGATTCACTGAAAAAATAAACTGTTGGAAACTAACCATAAATGTAGGAAAGGGTCTCACAATTATCATTTTTTTTAAAATGAGAGTTATCAAGTAAATTTTTTAATCCTAAATGATAGCCAGTTAGAACACATCCATAATAAAAATTTCAAACGCTAAAGGCTCTCACGTTGTCAACTATTTTTTTTATTTTTATTTTTTTTTAATTTATAAAAATGGTAGTTATGAAGTTATATTAATGGTAGCCACATAGTACACAACCAAAACTAAAGTTTAAAATGCTAAAAACTCACTTTGTCAACCTTTTGTTTTTATATATATATAATTTATTTTTAAATGGTAGTTATGTAGTTATATTTAATCCTAAAAGATAGACACTTAGTACACATCCATAACTAAAGTTTAGTGTGGGGACGCAGGCCCTAATATATATTAGGCATTGGGCTTGTCCGAGGAGGCACAGTGGTCTGAGAATAGATCAATAATGAGGAAGAAGTAAGACTTGGAACTTCGTGAGCAAGCTATAATTGTAAAGACTGGGAGACGTAGGCCGACGAGGAGTATCTCCTCAGCTAAACGAAGAAGGGGTTAGAAAGTGTGTTCTGTCATCCAGAATAACGTTCCAAGAAGTTCTATTGATAAGGATATGCACTGCGAATGTACAGGACAAATAGGAGCCAAGAAATATCTAAGAAAAAACTGCTACCACCACATTGAATGCTTTGCAGCTAACTCTCTAGCCGTATTTATGTGGAGAATACCCTTGAACAGTGCTGTCTTGGTCGCCTCAACTCATAAAGAGCCTGGAAAGGTGTCCGATGAGACAAGCACTCAAGTAGTGGCCTGAACAATTGACAAGTGGAGGGCCAAGATCATTCAAAGGGAGATATATAATATAAGAGACCTCTGAGATGAAAAGAGAAACACTATAGCGATCAAGAACTGAACTTGTAATCCAATTTGAGAATCAATATATAAGAACTGATCTTCTCGGACGGTGTCAAGGACAGTTTTCTTAAAATTAAACTAGTCAATCTTTTTTTTCTTGTCATCTGAATCCACTTTACCTGTTGTTTGATTCATTAAAGCCTAGTTTTCCAACCCACTCTCTACAATTTCATTGCATTGGGCTTTTTGGGCCTAAGTTTATTTATCATTTGGGCTAGGGACTTAAAGATGGTCCTTACAATTGGCATCGACTGTGGGAAATTCTGGTGTGATAGTGAGTCTAACGTTCAACAATGGTAGGTTCAAATCCAAACCAGACAGATTCTATGGGGTCTCAGTGGCAAGATCACTTCTGTGATCTTGAACAAAGAAGGGACTGGAAGGGAAGTGTTCATACTACCCATACTAGGAGCCAATCTCGGGGTGGGAGCCACGTCTTTCATGAGCAAAATGCTAAGAACATGCAGCAGGAGATTGATCATTTAAAGAGGAAGTTACGCCATGAACGGCGAAGGTAAACTCCTTCCCATTCTGACTTCTCTTCTGACGGTGAAGAGGATGTTAGTTATAGACACAGATCAAGGACTCCTTCTAGTGAGTCTTTCTCGTATGATGAGGAGTACCATCACAAGCGCAGAAATAGAAATTCATCTTCCAAAGGCTTGGGGAATGATGCTATAAGTAGAGTACTTAACCAAATTTCCAAGTCACCCTTCACGCGCAGAATCGAGGGAGGGAGACTTCCTCGACAGTTCACCTAGCCCACATTTACCATGTACAATGGTCGAACAGATCTTGTGGAGCACATGAGCCATTTCAACCAGAGAATGGTTGTGCATTCTAAGAATGAAGCTTTGATGTGTAAGGTGTTCCCCTCTAGTTTGGGCCCTGTGGCTATGAGGTGGTTTGATGGCCTAAGTGTAGGTTCCATTGATTCCTTTAAGGAGCTCACCCAAGCGTTTGGATCTCGCTTTATCGCATGCAGTAGAGTTCTTCGACCCTTGGATTCCCTGTTATCCATGTCCATGCGAGAAGGGGAGACCTTGAAAATGTACTTGGACAGATACTGGGAGATGTTTAATGAGATTGCTGGGGATTTTGATGACATGGCTGTAAAGACCTTCAAGGTCGGCTTGCCCATCGAGCATGATTTGAGAAAATCCTTGACCAAGAAACCGGTAAGGAGTGTGTGTCAGCTTATGGACCGCATTGATGAATATAAGAAGGTCGAGGAAGACTAACAGCAAGGTAAGGGGAAGGGTAAAGTTATCCCTTAGGAGAGGAGGGATTTCAAGTCGGACCACTACAATAATAATAGACCCCGAAGGGATTTTGCTGGACAATCTAGGTCTACGGCTCCTCAGGTGGTTAACATTGTGTTTCGAGAATCGGTGCATTAAGTCTTGGAGAAGATTAAGAACGAGCCATACTTTAAATGGCCGAACAAGATGGGAGGAGACCCCATAAGGTGCAACCTAAATCTTCATTGCCAATACCACTAAGAACGAGGACATACCACCGATGACTGCAAAACTCTATGGAACCATTTAGAGCAACTGGTTAGAGAGGGAAGGTTATAGTAGTTTTTGTATCGACCCAATGGGCAAGGAGACCAAGCGGGGTTAGGGGCTCGGGGGAATGCTTCTTCAAGGCCCCCTTTAGGTACTATCAATGTCATCTTCGTGGCCCCGGGAAGAATCGGCTCTCGCCCCTCCAAGGTGATGTCTGTAGCTCGGCTAATTGCCGAGAACTCCATACCTGAGCCGAAGAGGGCTAGAGTGGTGGACCAACCAACGATGAGTTTCTTTGAAGAGGACAAGGTGGGAACCATACAGCCGCATGATGATGCCTTGGTGGTCACCCTTAAGGTAGGGGGGTATGATGTTAAAAGAGTGATGGTGGATCAAGGCAGTGGGGCAGAGATTATGTACCCTGATTTATACAATGGGCTAGGCTTGAAACCTGAGAACTTGACAGCTTATGATTTGCCTCTAGTAAGTTTCAATGGGAAAGTTGTCATTCCAAAGGGCTAGATTTAACTGCCCGTACAAGCAGGATCAGAGGTGGTAGAGGTAAATTTCATTGTAGTAGATGCCTACTCTCCCTACATGGTCATCGTGGCAAGGCCCTAGCTTCATGCCCTGGGGGCCGTTTCCTCCACTCTGCATTTAAAGGTAAAATCTCTGTTTGGGGATCAGATTGAGAAGCTAGTTGGGAGCCAGTCTATGGTGAGGCAGTGCTTGATCGCTGCAATAATGCATCAGCCAAGAGTGGAGTCCTTGGCCTCCACTGAGAGGCGCTTATAGCAATCAAAGACTTCGGTGTTGCTCGTGGAGGAGACAGCCAAGGGGGCAAAATGTGAGGGCCTAAAGAGAATTGGTATAGGTGATGATCTGAAGAAGTTTTTTCAGGTCGGAGCTCAGCTACCTCCTCAAGAGAAGGAAGAGCTAATAGAGTTTCTTAGGAGGAACGTTGATGTATTTGCATGGAATGCTTACGAAGCTCTTGGGGTGGATCCAGACTTCATCTGTCACCATTTGAACGTCAACCCAACTGTCCTCCCTAAGAAGCAACCACCTCGGTGCTCATCTTAAGAACATTCTGATGTTGTTAAGGAGGAGGTGAACAAGATTAAGCAAGCTAGGGCTATTAAGAAAGTGTTCTACCCAGAGTGGTTAGCTAATACAGTGGTAGTAAAGAAGAAAAGTGGAAAGTGTCGAGTTTGCGTGGATTTCACAGACTTGAACAAGACTTGTCCAAAGAACCCTTTCCCCATGCCTCGGATTGATCAGCTAGTGGACGCAACTGTAGGCCATCCTTGGATAAGTTTTTTGGATGCCTTCCAGGGGTACCACCAGTGGCTTTGAGTGTCAAGAGAAGACAACTTTTGTTACCCCGATTGGAAATTACCACTACAAAGTGATGTTTTTCGGTTTAAAGAATGCGGGTGCTACCTACCAAAAGATGATAACCAGGATTTTCGAGCCACAACTAGGAAAAAACATTGAGATTTATATAGATGACATGGTGGTCAAGAGTAAGTTAGAATCCGAGCATGATAATGACCTTGGGAATATCTTTGAGATCTTGAGGAGACACAAGCTGCAATTTAATGCTTTTAAATGCTCTTTTGGTGTCGGGTCATGGAAGTTCTTGGATTACATGGTTACTCACCGTGGGATTGAAGTCAATCCTGGCCAAATTTAGGCAATTAACAGTCTACAATCACTTCAAAATCCCAAAGAGGTCCAAAAGTTGACAGGAATGACTGTTGCCTTAAACCGATTCATCTCTCGGTCAGCAAACAGGTGGAGACCTTTCTTTTAGTTGTTGAACAGGTGGAAGTGATTTGAATGGACCAAGGAGTGTGTCTTGGCTTTCCAGCAGTTGAAGAAATACCTTTCTTGGGCACCGATTATGTCTAGACCCGAGGTGGATGAGATTTTGTTTGCTTACATTGCAGTGGCCTTCCACGCGGTGAGCTTGGTACTGGTACGGGTTGATAGCGGCGTGCAGAGGCCAGTTTACTATGTGTGCAAGTCACTACATGAGGCTGAGGTCCATTACCTACCACTAGAGAAGGCAATTTTGGCAGTGGTGCATGCTACGCGTAAACTCCCTCACTACTTCCAGTCACACACAGTTGTCCTCAGAGGCGGAGCCAAGGGGAGGAGAGGGGGGGCAAGTGCCCCCCCTAACCCCACCCCAGGCCTCCCCTACCCCACATTTGTTGTTGTAATTTTGTTTTTTAAAGTTATATTCCACATATAAAGCTTTGTTCTTATGGGGTTATAAGGACGTGAACGTGATATTGAGGAAATAAATAATTAAGTTTCAAATGACAGATTTTAATGGAAATAAATTGATTTCAATTAGCTTCTTAACTACTAGTATTTCCGGTTTAAGAATAATTTAATGCGATGGGTTTTATTCAATATAGTTTATGTCACTGTTCACTTTAGTTTTCCTATAAGTTGTTAAAATAGCCACGAGAAGAAATAAACAAGGTAGCACTAGTTCCCAACATGGTCCTAATTGTAGTTATGTGATAGTCTTATCATGTAATAACATTATGGTTTTGAACAATTAATAGCGAAGACAAGTAAATCAATTGAACAACTTATCTGCTTATCTCTGCTCAATGATGATTACTAAATGGGGCTTGAATATTGTTGGACCTTTGCTCAAATGATGATTACTAAATCAAATTCCTGGCTTCGCCACTGGTTGTCCTAACCCAACTTCTGCTCAAATCTCTACTCCGAAGTGCTGATTATATGAGGAGGATTGCCAAGTGGGGTACGATCCTAAGGGCTTTTGATATCAAGTACATGCCTCGCATCTCTGTCAAGGGTTAAATCCTTGCTGATTTAGTGGCTGAGTTCGCTGAATCCCCATTAAAAGAAAGAATGGAGAAGCAGGATATGGATGGAAAATTAGTTGGGTTAGTCTCCTTGTAAGAACCTGTGCCCTGGAGGGTATATGTTGATGGTGCAGCGAACCACAGAGGATCTAGAGTGGGTCTAGTTTTAATATCTCCTGAAAGAATCATAATTGAGAAATCCTTGAGATTGGACTTCTCGGCCACAAACAACGAAGCTAAATATGAAGCTCTGCTGGTAGGAATGACCATGGTTCAGAAAATGGGTGGAAAAGCAGTGGAGATATTTTCATATTCAAGGCTGGTCGTGGGCCAAGTTCAGGGAGAATTGGAAGCCAGGGACATGAGAATGCAAGGGTACCTAAGTCAGGTCAGGCATTTACAGTCAAGTTTTGAGTCTTTCAATCTGCAGCACATTTCTAGAAGTGGAAACATTCATGCCGATTCTCTAGCCACACTCGCAACCTCCTCGGCACAGAGCCTGCCTCAGGTTATCCTTGTTGAAGACCTGTGTAAGCCTACTAAGATAAATAATGAAGTGGTCCATATCCATCAAATTAGGGTAGGACCTAGCTGGATAGACTCCATAATTTTGTTCTTTAAGGAGGATATCTTACCCGAGGAGAAGTCAGAGGCTGACAAGGTGCGGAGAAAGGCTCCTCGGTTTTGACTGTCTGAGGACCAAAAGTTGTATAAGCACTCTTTTTCTGGGCCGTATCTACTGTGCTTACACCCTAAGGCATCAGAGCTACTTCTGGAGGAATTACATGAAGGGATTTGTGGAAGCCACATAAGAGGTAGATCCTTATCTCACAGAGCCCTCACATAGGGATATTGGTGGCCGAACATGCAAAAGGAACCATAAGAATATGTGAAGAAGTTTGACTAGTGCCAAAGATTTATCCCAAATATTCATTAACCAGGAGGAGTCCTTAATCCTCTGTCCAACCCGTGGCCCTTTGCTCAATGGGGCTTGAATATTGTTGGACCTTTCCCTAAGGTAGCAGGGAATAAGAGATATTTACTAGTTAGCATGGATTACTTCATCAAATGAGTTGAAACTGAACCATTGGCATATCAAGGACATGAATGCCAAGAGATATGTTTGGAAAAACATTGTCACTCGGTTTGGGATCCCTCATACACTCATCTTGGACAATGGACTTCAGTTTGATAGCAAAGCCTTCAAAAGGTATTGTTGTGATTTAGGAATCACGAATAGGTATTCCACCCCGGCTTACCCATAGAGAAATGGACAAGTCGAGTCTATTAATAAGGTCATAGCGAGTAGAATCAAGAAGAGGTTGGATGACACAAAGGGAAAATGGGTGGAAGAGCTGCCACATGTCCTTTGAACATATCGGACCACACCTCGCAGATCAACAGGAGAGACCCCCTTCTCAATTACCTATGGAGCTGAAGTTGTTATTCCTCTGGAGATTGGATTCCCAACCCTAAGAACGAGTTCTTCACTTTGAGCAGCAATGATAGGCTGTTAGAGAAGAGTTTAGACTTGATTGAGGAGCGAAGAGAAAATGCCATGGTACAATTGGCGTATTATCAATATAAGCTCAAGCAGGGTATGATGCCAATGTAAAGCTTAGGCCATTATCACCTGGAGATCTGGTATTAAGAAAGGTTTTGCATACTGTAAGAACCCGACATGGGGAAAGTTAGGGCCCAACTAGGAAGGGCCATATCGCATCACCTCAGTGGCTGGAATAGGTGCATACTATCTTAAAGATCTAGATGAACATGTTATCCCACACCCTTAGAATGTAAATAACCTGCAAATGTACTATTATTAATGAAAGTCTTTTCTGCCATTCTTTTGTTAATGACATTATGCGTTGCGTACCATTTCACTAAGTATTAAACAAAACCTTAGTCATGTCTGGTCTTTCGGACCACATACTTTGGGTAAATTAATACTTCAGTTCATTTCAGTAAGTATTAAACAGAACCTTAGTTATGCCTGGTCTTTCGGACCATATACTTTGGGTAAATTAATACTTCAGTTCATTTCAGTAAGTATTAAACAAAACCTTAGTCATGCCTGGTCTCTCGGACCACATACTTTGGGTAAATTATTACTTCAGTTCATTTCACTAAGTATTAAACAGAACCTTAGTCATGCTTGGTCTCTCGGACCACATACTTTGGGTAAATTAATACTTCAGTGCGTTTCACAAAGCGTTAAGCAGGGCCTTAGTCATGTAGGACTCCTCGGATCACTGCCTTAGATAAGTTAATATCCTTGATTATTTGCCTAAGTATTGAACAAAACCAGGGCTATGTCAGGTCCCTCAGATCTTTTTCTACTAAGTGTTTTGCTCATCTCCATGAGGATTAGCCTTTCCTGTGAATGGCCCAGTGCTTAATGCAAACATGTGATCATTTTCTTTACTATTTATACGTGTTTAATTTATCTGAATTAGCAGTAATGCATTACTGTCAGCTTTTGTTGGAGTTTGGGTGGCAACAATCCACTACTGTTAACAACCTTGTCAGTCCTAAGTCTCATTAGAGAGAAAAAAAATAACTACATCAACCAGAAAGTAAAGATTACTGGGAAAAAGAAAGATTCATGAAATAAAAAGCGAAATCTTTTCATTGATCAAAAGGAATGTGCATTATAAACAACGATGAATTGCCACAACAACCAAAAAAAATAAAAGAAGGTACAAAGAAGTAAAGTAAAAAGCTCATATAACTATGCCTTAGCACGGGAAGGGTCCTCCTTGGGGTCAGCTGTCTTGGACTTGGGGTCGTCTGCTTTGGGTTTGGACTCAACTCCCTTGGCCTTGGAGACCACATCCTTGATTGTGAGAGCATCCTCGGTATACTTGGCCTTGGTCAGAGGTCTGACCTCCTTACCTTTACCCTGATCCTCAGGTTGAGGACCCTCTTGGATGGCCTCTTTACCCTTGGCCACCTCAGCCCCCTAGCCTTGGTCGCCAATCTTGCCAGCTCCTTTTAAGACTTCAATAGGGGGGAGAGGGGCCTGGGTGGTGGAGGACTGCTTAGGAGGGCGAGGAGTAAAAACAGCGGGAGTAGGGAGTGTCGTTGGAATCTCTCGGATGTCTTCAGGATAGAATATGTTCTCAGTGCTCCTTCACTCGAAGGTAGCAGGGACTCCTACCCTGTTAAGCGCCTCTGCCCATACCTCTTTGCAGTAGTCCCTGTACACCTCCGCCAACTCATCCGTCAGCTGTAGCTCCGTTTCCTGCTCCCCACATTCGAAGGATGCCTTCTCTGCGGCCTCAGAAACTTCCTTGGCCACCCGAGTTGCTTCCTTTGCCTTCTACAGCTCGGCCTTAAGATCTAGGACCAACTGTCTTTGAGTGGCCAGCTCTATCTCAGTAAGATGAAGTTTCTTACATTGGTCCTCGGCCTGGTCCTCGACGTTCTTCAAAACCACCTCGACACTCAGACATGCCATTTCCGTAGCAACCAGCTTGTTGGCGAGCTCCTTGTTTTTTTGTTCAAATATGCCCAAGGCCCTGTTGGCCTTGGCACGGAGGTTGGCCTCGACCTTGGCTTCGTTCCGGGCATCATTGACCCATTCCTTGGCCACGGAGACTTCTTGGATAGCCTACACATAAGCAAAAAAGGAGTATGTTAGAAACAAAACAAAGGAGCAGGAAAGGAAACGAGTAAAGTGTGCCTAGGGGCTTTCCATGGCCAGATCCCTCTTCAGGGACAAGAAAAGCTCTAGCTGCCTTACTTTCTTCAAGGCTTCCATGTCCTTAGGAAACAAGAGAGGGCACTCCAAAGCCTCAGCCACATGGTAGGCATGGCCTCTCTAGAATTCCCTAATAGAGGAGTTCCAGGGTAATGCCGCGCCATCCAATTCCAACTTGGGGTTCCAAGTTGAATGGCGTACATTGACTGAGTGCTCGGCCTCCCTACTCTCCACCGAAGACTCCTGCACTCTACCTTTGGTTATTTTCTGCTATTTCGGGTCCTTCGGTGGGGCAATCTCCCCCTCCTTGATGTCCTTCTCTTTCCTCTTCTTTTTTTGCAAGTTTGGATTGGAGAGTAGGCCAAGTGGGGAAGGAAGAGGGGGAGGGGAAGCTAAGTCTTTGGGGCCTCCTTGGATGAAGACCCCTTGTTCCTCCCGGCGAGGAGATCTTTCAGGCCTTTCCTTTGGTTCAAGGCCATGTCTTCCTCCTCCTCGGAGCTGCTATCCACCTGGGCAATTATAAGTCTGGGAGAATGAGCCGCGGAGGATCTATCGAATTCACCCTCAGAGTCCGAAAGCTCCATGGGCCTTTCTTGTGCCTCTCCTTCTTTTTTGAGCCGAAATTGATCAATCTCAGCCTCCAGGGATAGGTGTAAGAAGGTTGTTTCTTCTCTCGTGGGCTGTTACCTCACGAGGAGAGCGGTGGAAAGGCAGCTCAATGGGTGGCAAGTCTTCTCGGGCTAAGAAGCCGGGCACTAAAACGTCTATTCGGGCTAGTCTAGGATCACTGGCTTTTATTGCTTGGCCCACATCTTGGAATAGATTTGACAAGGGCTCGAAGTCAAGTATTAAGTGGACGACTCGTAGTTGCCTGTCTTCACTCACGAATATCTCGAATCTCTGCATCTTGTTGAGACCCGCGATGTTAACAAGGTTGAGTTTGGGAGTAACGTGCATTTTATCTACAAAGAAAAACGTCTGAGGATCAAAACTATGGTTAGTATAATGAAATCACCATCAGAAGTGAATGGAATACAAAAAATGAAGGGGTGGTGAAGCCGCAGGGCCACTGCCCATGCTTCAAAGAAAAGAAGACCTAAACCTAGGCTACCCCACCTGGCTCCTTCTCTCGAGTTGGGCAGTAAAGATCATCGTGCCATTCCCCTGAAGCGATTAAGTAGTCATCCTTCATGCCCTTGTTGGACTTGGGAAGACACGATACAAATGTAACGACATTGGACTAGGACTTGAGGTAATATCCCACCTCGGCAAGTGAATGGCACTCGTACATGTGAACAACGTTGTGCTATGTGAGTCTTAAGCCTATCTGCTCATTGAGAGCATCTACGCTACCTAAAACTCTAAATAGGTTGGGAGCGCACTGGTACGGACACAACCTATAGTTGATTAGGTAATCTTGGGTCACCCTACCTACGGGAAGCGTCATTCCTCCTTCTATGAAAGCGATCACAGGAATGACAACCTCCCCTTCTTTTCTATTTGTGACTATACGGCTTGGAGCACAATACCATAGGGCTACTCCTTGCGGAATGTGGTACTTAGCCCTGAAACCCTCCATACCGATGGGAGAGTCTACAAGATGCTTAAATCTACTCATTTAGTTTAAGCAAAAGGGAAACGGATGAAGTTTTCAAGGAAAGGAAATAAAGAATCAAAAGCCGAGGAGACCAACCGAGGAGAAAAGAACCCAGAAAAGAAGAAACTTACAAGAGTGAGCATGTGTATTGCTTTTGGTACTTCTTAAGGGTTTAAATTTTTTGAAGAAAGAGACTTGGAGACTTTAGAAGCTTGGGAAGCCTTGAAGGTTTGAGAGTTAGGAATTTCTTGAGAGCTAGAAGATTTGTAAAAATAAGGAAGCATGATTCCCCCGGATGCATTATATAGATGGTGGAATTGAGTGGGAGTTATCTCGCTCAAATTTCAAGGAGAAATGCTAGCCGTAGGATCCACATCTCACTGTAGGATACGAGAAACAGAGCGCCGCTTGGAGCATTTAATGAGACTTCGCGGGCTCCGAAACGTCAGGAGTGGTTATGGGACACGCGAATGACACTCTCACGTGTGGAATTAAAGGAACAGAGTGATTTGTTTTTCAAACATCAAAACCCCACTTTTCTCCTCGGATAGGAAGGAAAAACTGGAGTTTTGAGGGGCTATTGTGGGGACGTAGGCCCTAATATATATTGGGCCTTGGGCTTGTCTGAGGAGGCACAGTGATCCGAGAATAAATCAATAGTGAGGAAGAATTAAGACTTGAAACTTTATGAGCAAGCTATGACTGTAAAGACTGGGAGAGGTAGGCTGAGGAGGAGTATCTCCTCAGCTAAACAAAGAAGAGGCCAGAAAGTGTGTTATGTTGTCTAGAATGACGTTTCAAGAAGTTTTATTGATAAGGATATGCACTGTGAATGTACAGGACAAACGGGAGCAAAGAAATATCTAAGAAAAAGCTACTACCACCGCATTGAATGCTCTGCAGCTAACTCTCTGACCGCATTTATGTGGAGAAGAATCTTGAACAATGCTCTCTTGGTCGCCCCAACTCACAGAGGGCCTGGAAGGGTGTCCGATGGGACAAGCACTCAAGTAGTGGTTTGAACGATTGATAAGTGGAGGGCCAAGATCATTCAAAGGGAGATATATAATGTAAGAGACCCCTGAGAAAAAGGGGATCGAAAGATGAAAAGAGAAACACTATAATGATCAAGAACTGAACTTGTAGTCCAATTTAAGAATCAATATATAAGAACTAATCTCCTTGGACTGTGCTGAGGACAGTTTTCTTAGGATTAAACTAGTCAATCTTCTTTTTCTTGCCATCTGAATCCACTTTACCTATTGTATGATTCATTAAAGCCCAGTTTTCCAACCCACTCTCTATAAATTCATTGTATTGGGCTTTTTAAGCCTAAGTTCATTTATTGTTTGGGCTAGGGACTCAAAGTTGGTCCTTACATTTAGAATGCTTAAAAAAGCCACACATAATAAATACTAAGAAAGGCTCTCAATGTTAGCATCAACTATTAACTCTCACATAAGGAGAGATGGCAACAAAGTTGCTCATAGTTTAGCTAAGCTAGCTTTGATCACACCAAATTGTACCGTGTGAATGGAGGATATTTCATCTCGCACCTTACCTTTTGTTCAGGCTGATTTGGCCGCGCATTAATTTTAACAAATGAAAGACTTCTTTCTCAAAAAAAAAAAAAAAACTATTAAATCACTAATTAATCCTTTAAATTTTTTTTAAAAGTGTTTTCTTTTAAAAAAAATTGCAATGGAAGGCACAACAAAAGACAATATTAAATTTCATATGGAAGAGATGAGATTGAGCAAAATAAAACTAAAATGTAACAGTTTCAAGTAATTGAAAATCGTAGTGTTACACAAATTGAGAAATATAGGCATATATAGGTAGGGTATTTACAAAAAATGGTCTTTAACAACCCTTGATAGATTGACTACCACTTCGCTGACTCGAATTCATCTAATGTGTCTACTATGCAATCTTACAAAATTTTTGATATGTCACCCTAAAAAAAGACAAAAAAAAAAAAAAAAAAAGAGAGAGTAAGGCTTAAATATAAGAAAAACAATAGACATCAAGAAGAAAAAGAACAGGGGGAAGAGAGAGCACCACTTAGAACACATTCAAAGACCGTAAAATAATTAGTCAAACTCAATAACCACAAAAAAGAGACAAAAATATATGTCATTCACACCCTTTGAAAAAGAATTTGCACCAAAGTGAAACAATTAGAGAAAATATTAAACACTCATCAAACAACCAAAAGAAAAGAAAAAAAGAAAAGAAAAGAAAAGATAATGATATTTAAAGAATAATGATAATAAAGTAAGGAAACCAAATATAAACTAAATACATAAAAGCAAATACTGAAGGGCAACTCATAAAAATAAAAGCAAACCTAATTTACTGTAGGTTCCCTCTTTGCAGCAAAGAAAAACAAATGTACAAAGCATAAGCTTTTGGAAATAATGAAGAAAAGATAATAAAGGAAATATATAGTAACGTATTAGAAGATTGTTGATTTATTTTCTTATTTTTAAATAAAAAAACTAAAATAGAAAAAAAAAACAATATATATATATATATACGGAAAATAGTTATTAGAATGAAAAAGTATTACCATCAAATCCTTCATTAAATCAACAGGAAACAATTACATTAACAATAATACAAAAATAATAATATATGTTTGCTCTAAATAAATACATAATTCCACACCATTAATTGCACATACAAATTGTTAATTTCATGTGATTGAAAAGAAAAAAAACGCACTCAAAATCTACAATCATACAATTTCCTTCGTTTCCTATATTTTCCTAAGTTTTCTCAACAAACAAACAGAGATTAACACATGAAAAATTAACTATTTAAAAAAAAAAAAAACTATAAAAAGAAAATTGACTGGAAATGTAAAATTCCACACTTCCCCTACGTTTTGTCAGCAAACAAACAGAATAACATATGTAATAACAACTGGAAAAAAAAAAATGAAACTAACAAAAAGGGGCTAAGTGAGAGACATTACTTGATGAGTGGTTGAGGATTCAGAAGAATCCATTTGCATTGCTGCACCTTCCTCCGATGACTTGACATTCAAATTGTTGGAATCAGAATCAATCTCCATTTCAAAAACCCTCGATTTTTCAACCTATTCCAGCTCTGCCATATCAAACAAATTTAATGCCATAATCAAATGAGATAGAAACCGCAGCTTTGAAAAAATTAAAATTTATATATCCAATACCCTAAAACGTGGGGTTTAGGGAAAAAAAAAAAAAAAAAAAAAAATCCTGTGAATGACATTTAGAAGTTAATGGGTCTACCGCAAAATTTGTAAAAAAAAAAAAAGTGGTTCTATACCGTCCTATTTTGTAGGTAATATTGTAAATAGAAGTTAAAAATGTATTTTTACCAGATTATCATTTAGTTTTACCCCTAATTAAACCAAGGTGTAGGGGTATTTTGGGGAAAAAAAATTCGGTCCAAATAGTGAAAATCCCTTAAATAGTAGTATAGACTAGTATAGATAAGAAACAAAATTAAATGAAGAAAAAATTTATTTTTTTGATGAACATGAGTGAAAATTTTATACAGACTAGCAAAGACAATGCACCTTAGTTCAGTAAGATCAAACAAACATGCAGCAAATTAGACTGTAAGCAAGCACAAGTCTAAGAACACGAAAAATTACCTAGATATTAAATACATATTGATGAAATAAACTGAATAGATAGATAGAAATAATACTAATTATATTACCATTTGGGGAGTGATTTGTCTGCCTCATCAAGATATTTATTTATTTATTTTTCAAATTTTTGTTAATGTGGGCGTTCAGTGTTCTTGGAACACATAAAAACTATTCTTCAAAGTATTTATGGTTCTTCAAGCACCTGCCACAAGATATAATTTAAGCGGAAGAAAGTTTAAATCTATAATGTAGCATAATTAATATATATGCTCGTATTAGAAAAACTTATTTCAGTAATTTTTTTATTATAAATCTTTTCCATATTTGATTACCTATAATGAGGCTTATGCTACTCTTTCTAATATATAATAATTAGTTTTCGTTTAAATCCTGGTGAAGTTTTTAACAGTTGGGCTTTCCTGGATACGCGAAGGCTTATTCAATTGTTTCCAGAGCCTGTGCGGAAATTATGGAATAATTGGGAGCTACGAGTGTTGGTTCTTGTCAGTCTCACCTTGCAACTATGTCTTCTTCACTTCGGCAATCGCAGAAGATATAGTGTTAAAACTTGGTTAAGGGTCTTTCTCTGGCTTTCGTACCTAGGTGCTGATTCAGTGGCAACTATTGCACTAGGTGTCATCTCTAATAATCAAGGAAATTCTTGTGATTGCAATGATTCTCAATTACAGAATGAGCTCATATCATTCTGGGCACCGTTTATGTTGTTGCACCTTGGCGGCCAGGACACAATTACAGCTTACGCAGTACAAGACAATGAATTATGGTCAAGGCATTTGCTTGGACTAGTTTTTCAATCAGGGGTAGCACTCTATATCTTTCTCTTGTCTTGGAAGGTCAGTTGGCTGTCATTTTTAACTATTCCAATGTTTCTTGCTGGGTCTATCAAGTATGCCGAAAGGACATGGGTCTTGAAATCAGCAAATTATGATCCAATCCCTACGAGTATAGAGCGACGTGAAATAATTGATCGCACAACAAATCCATACATGCTTTTACAGAGTCAGCTAATTATTGAATATTTTGGTGAATCTGACGCTGTAGAGGAAATACAAATGGACGCATTTCCGTTGTTTGAAATTTTTAGATGTCTCTTTCTAAATCAGAAGGTCAACATGTCTAATCGCCTTCTTTGAAATTACTCCAATTTTGGCAATTCTCAAGGCGCTTGGAAGACGATTGAGGATGAACTTGGATATGCTTATGATGTTTACTACACCAAGGCTCCTTTGTTTTTCACAGCTTGGGGTTTCCTCTTCCGTTTCTTCTCTTTTACATCCATCCTTTTCGTGTTTGTGCTTTTCCTTATAAAAGAAAGGCACAAACACCAAGAGATAGATTTGATTATTACTTATTTATTGTTGGTTGGAGCTATTCTTATAGAGGTATATGCCGTCATTTTATTGTCTGCCTCCGATTGGCCTTGGCCGCATTATAAAAATAGATGGTTAATAAAACGTATTAAGACACTATTTACTCCTATAAGAAATCGTTGTGCAAAATTGACTAGCAAACAAAAGTGGTCTAATACAATGGGTCGACTCGATCTGCTTAGCTTTTGCCTCAAAGACGGGTCTCTTCAGGTTGGCCGTGGAACCCCAAAACTCTTTGCTAACTTTAGAGAGTGGGTCTTCAACCAAATGTTGCCAAAACTAAATGGAGAACTAGAGATGCTCTTGTATAGGACCCATAAGCAGGTCTCTACTGAGTTGAAAGACTTGGTGTTCAACATGTTCCGGGAAAAGGTAAGTTCCAACAGCAATGGGTTTGCCGAAGAGTACGACAAATACATAACAAATGGAACTGTAAGTGTGGAAACTTATCAAAGCATTATCATCTGGCACATTGCCACGGATCTCTGCTTTTACACAGATAGTGGTACGAATGAGCCTAATTTAAGTCGAGAAATGAGCAAAGACGTTTCAGATTACATGATGTATATTCTTGCGATGTGTCCTTTTGTATTATCAACAGGAAATGCAACACTCGGTTTTGAATACACTTGCACATTGGTTAAGCGTTTTTTTAAATGGAAAAAACTCTCCAGACTGCCTAAAATCCAAGTTTGTGCAATGTTGATCTCAGAATATAATGCTTCAAGCAATGAGGTACTGGTAGACAACGATTTGTTGAAAGACTCTCTAATATCTTTAGCAGTTCTACTTGCAAACAAGCTGAAAGAGGAGAATAAAAAGTGGGAGATATTGAGTAAGATTTGGGTAGAAAACCTAGCTTATGCTGCAACTCTTTGTCAAGGAAATAATCATGCTCAACTACTTAGAAAAGGTGGGGAATTTCTTACGCACGTCTGGCTTTTGATAGAACATTTCAACCTCACAGAAAGTTTTCAAAAGTCACGAACAAGACCACAAGAGGAAGAAGCAAAGGTTAGTTCAGTTGTGAGCGATGATGAATCTGTTGTCGAGACGGTTGTAGATACAGTTACTGGGTCAAAATCAGGGGGCAAAGAAACTGGCTCTGTGTCTGAGTCTGGTTATGGACAGGGTTCTGGTAATAAATCTGCTACAGTGTCAGGTGCGGATGCTAGTACCACCTTAAAGACCAATTAAGTGTACTTTAAAGGTGTACTTTGGTGCCAGCATACTCCTTAGTAAATAAATTAGTGTATTAATTCATATCCTTAAGTCAAGCCAATGCTGGCTAAACTGTGTTCTGGGGCTTGAGTGTTGTATAAAACATGTTGTGTGAGTCTTATGACATAAAAATCTAAAAATGATGTTGTTCTAAATAACTAGGTTGAATAAGATTGGAAGTGTTTCCAACTTATTATATATGTGTTGCTTTCGTGTTGCAAAATCATTACTAGCCTGACAGTATGAGGGTTATTGGCTGAAGAGGTTTGTCTCCATGGTATTATGGCTTTCCATTAAAATTCAAGTTAAGAGTTATGATATCAAATAAAACGTAATATCATATGCTTGCAATTGACCAATTTGAAAATTTGAACAATTGCTATATGGTTGTAATTGAGTTTCTCTTTCTTCTACTTAAGCTTGGAATCTCCGTGATCATGAGGTTCTGCTATTATTTTATTTATTTATTTATTTACATGTTTGATTTGGTTCGATTTATAATAACATCTGCAAACAGTTTCTCGTGATCAAGTCCCCAATTTCATACACTAATTTCACTTCAAGACAAAAAGATATAAAAGTACTTGCCTTCTTTCAGTAAAGTGGGGTTTTGTCCTCCCTTGCCTTCTAACTCAAGTACTTTGCTTTTGATTTCCAAGAACCTTGTAATTAAGATGCCACCACTGGCCGAGATGTGGTTCCACAACTTTGGAATTTAGTTTACAAATTTGTAAACTAAATCCAAAAAATTCTTTAAATTCACATGGATAGATATATTTGAAATGAGTGGGTTCCAGTTAGTTCAACTGGTAAAGTCTTTAATGGTTGAATAAGAGATCTAAGGTTCAATCTCCGCCTACACCAA
This sequence comes from Quercus aquifolioides, assembly GCA_019022515.1. Classification (NCBI taxonomy): domain Eukaryota; kingdom Viridiplantae; phylum Streptophyta; class Magnoliopsida; order Fagales; family Fagaceae; genus Quercus; species Quercus aquifolioides. Next base: position 94,419,125 of record CM032328.1, on the reverse strand, counting down.
ATACCAATTGGTGTCTTGGTCTGATGATAAAGAACATCATTAGAAGCGGACGTCATAGGTTGAAATTCTCAAAAAAAAAGGAAAAAAAGAAAAAAAAAAAAGATATATTTGAAATGAGATATTTGGATTTTACTTTCAAATTTAATTGACCTCAGTAATATATGGATTTCATTTTATTAATTTGTGGAGTTAAAATGATTAGATCTAAAATACTATTTAAATCCATAATCTCACAAGTATTTTTGCTAGATCAAAATCTCCAAACCTTAAACCAATTTGTCTTGTTAATATATAAAGTTATTAACAATTTATACTAGCAATTGTTCTTTAAATCTAAGCCTGACCTAAAATTTCTCAACTCATGCATGAAGTTGTCTAGGCACATCTCGAGAATTTCTTTATGTTCCTAAGTGGATATTTGGTAATATGTAAAAATGGAAATGGAGTGCTAGTCGTAGTGCAATGTACTAAAATTCAGAATGGAATGGACGGTCTGATCAGTTTTAACTTGAATAATTGAATATTGAGCTTATAATTAGCTGGTTCGATACGTATATTCTAAATACCGTTAAGCTTGAACCTTTGATTCTCGGGTTGATTGTGTCTTCCACTACTAGGAACAATTCTTGTCCATCAAGCTAAAACATCCCATTTGAATGATATATTGTGTTATAGGTTCTAAAAGTTTAGAATAATTGGCAAACCGCGAGCAGAAATTTGTCTAGATATAGATTCCTAAGTCTATAGGTATGATTTGACAATGCTCATGGTGTTACATGTCAAAACACAAGAACAAGGAAGCTGCAGGTTCAGGAATTCGAAACATGCTAGGTTCGACTGATCGAGAAGAAGGCTTAAACGATCGAGATGCGGTTCTACAGAATTTTAAGTTTGGCCCATTAGCCCAAACTTGTCCGTTTGAAGCCCAAATCGTAATCTTCTTGTTGCAGGATTTAAAGGATATTATAAGCTAACCCTATGTCGGGGGCGAAAAAGTTTTTCCTTTCGACAAATGAGATTTGTGTTGGGTTGGGGGCCTAAACCAAAAACTCGATGATGGGCTCGAGGCACGGCCCAAAGGCTATCGGTGAAGATCCGAAGAATTCACTTTATTTATGCCTTGGGCTTAGGTTGAGATTGACAAGGAGGGCCCATAAACAATTCTTACAGCAAACACGTCAGCATGATTAAAAAAGCATGCTGCAAGAAATAGCCCAGTAGTAAAATGTTTTTGCAGTAAAATATTCCAGCGGTAAAGTGAGACAGAACAGAATAAACCTCCAGCTGTTAGCTATTTCATAGATTAAGGAAAGTATCCACATTTTCAAGCTCATCATCCGTTAGCTTTGGAGAAGAGTCTTCTAACACAATAATATGAGGGAAAAATTCTATAGCGACAGTTACATCATAACCTTCAATAGTAAATGAGTAAACAAATATCATAGGTTCCATGATAGCAAGTAATGAGAAAAACTTAGTGTGAGATGAAGGGAGAGAGAGAAATTCCAACTAGCACAGCAAGATCATTATGGTGCCAAGGTATGCTCATGGATATAGTATAAGTAGTGAGTAATGAAGGGCATTTCAGGTAGTATGAGTAATGAGAGAGAGTGTTTAGTGGAGCTGCTGGAGCTTTCAGCTAGGGATAGATGAGTGTTTATAGGTAGAGATATGAGGAGTATTTATGAGCTAGGAGTTGGGGAACTTAGTTTCTAAGCTTGAAACTAAGAACTCAATGACTCAGAACTTTGCTAGAGCTTAGAGAAGGCTAAATAGAGAAGTGTAGGATTTTCTATTAGTGTATCTCTTAGTGTGTATGGGTCCCCCTTTAAAGTGTTAATGGACAGTTCCATTTATGGTTGAGTTTGAGGGGGTAATTAGCAAATAATCTCTACTAAATCCTCCTCAATCTTCAAAAAATCTTTAGAGAATCGTTCCTAGAATTTTGGCCAAGAGTGGTAAGCTTAGCTTTTAGAATGTTCTTATTGTTTTGGGTAATAATAGCTGGGGTTCTGGCCTAGCATTAAATGCTGATTGGCCTTAGCTAATGGGATTAAAGCATGCATTAAGCTAATTATCTTGGTTATGATGCTACTAGAATCAGAGCTCCATAGGGCATGTTGCATCACCCCAAGCTATGTGTCAACCTTGGAGCCCTATGCTAGGATCCCCTGGGTGCCCTCCAAACCACATTTCCCTAAGTTTCCCCATTTGGGTTCATGTGCTTGGTCCATGAACCAGAAAGTATACGTTTTTAGCAAGATAATGAGCTATTTTCAAGTTGCTACTAGAGCTTTCATGGCCTGATTATGGCTACCCTTAGTCCTTGACCGAATGGGCTGGAGAAAGAAGAAGATATAGCTGGCTGAAGCTTCCCAGCTTTTTGTCATGTCACCTCAGCTTTATGTCACATGAGAAATGATGAAAATAAACTTGGCAAGGAAGGGTTTAACCCCTACTGGACATGAGTCCCTCTTCTGATCTGATTGGACAAGCTGGAACTGATGGGGATGGGCTCCAACTGTCAGGTTGTGCTGAGACTTAACTGGTCAGCTCACGTGAGCTTCAGCTGCTGGGATTTGTATATGAGCTAGGCTAGCTCAGCTGGGCTTTGTAGTTGAGATTCTTTGGGCTTGGTCATCCCTACAAAAATGAATGGCTTTGCCATGGGTAATATACATGAGCTTTTTTAGTTAGTTGATTATGGTAAAATAAGCATAGTTCCCATAAATTTTTTTAAAAAAATATTTTTGAGAGATGAATAATTCATATTTCCCATGAGTTATATATATATTTTTCCAAGAAATAGTTTTGGGCTTTAAGCATAACGTAATTGTTTTTGCCAAAAAATAGTATTTGGGCTTTTGTAAATATGTGCCAAAATAACATTTGGACTTTGTAAAATAAGTGTCAAATTAGTATTTGGGCTTTATAAAATAGGTGCCAAATTAGTATTTGGGCTTTGTAGGATTTCGTAAAAATATTGCCATGTAGCAACGGACATAGAGGTGCCATGTAGTAACGGGCTTTAGAGGTGTCATATCATAACTGGCTTTTAAAGTGCCATGTCATAACGGGTTTTAGAAGTGCCGTATCGTAATGGGCTTTAGAGGTCCCGTGTAGCAACGGGCTTTTAGAGTGTTGTGTCGTAACGGGTTTTAGAGGTGGCGTATCGTAACGGGCTTTAGAGGTGCCGTGTAGTAACGGGCATTTACAGTGCCGTGTCATAACGGACTTTAGAGGTGCCATATCGTAACGGGCTTTAAAGGTGCCGTGTAGCAACGAGCTTTTAGAGGTGCTGTATTGTAACGGGTTTTAGAGATGCTGTATTGTAACAGGTTTTAGAGTGCCATGTCGTAACGGACTTTAGAGGTGCTGTATCGTAACAGACTTTAGAAGTGCCGTGTAGCAACGGCCTTTTTGGGTTTTGCCCACAAGGTAAATGATTTTGGGCTTTTTTTTTACAGAGATAGTATAATTTTGTGGCCCAATTTTGGTAACAACATGATAGGTATTTTTGTGAAAATCCAAGTTGGATAATATGTGGGTAATATGTGTGAGAGGGCCCAAGATAACTTATGGGGCTTATATAGGGAATATTTGTGGGAGCCCAATAATATGAAGAATATTTGAGTAATATGTGAGAAATATTTGTGTGGGCTCAAAATAGCTTATGGGCTTGTGTGGGTATTTTTGTGAGTGGGCTGATGAAATTGGGGCCCAAAAATTTGTACCTCAACACCCTCGAAGTGGTTTTTCAGAGAGGGAAGAGTGCATCTTATGCCTCCAAATGTTGATCTAGGGTTTTTGTATCCAAAACTCTCTCAAATCTTCTACCGGTGTTATTTTTTGAAGAAACTTAAGATTCAGTGATGTAGAAGTTACTGTCATCACTAGTTATCAAAGGTGCTAGAGATCTAAACCTTCAAGGGTGGTCTTGGAGTCACAAAATAGAGAGTTTGTGTGCAACAGATTCATAATAGAAGAGTCCATGGATTCAAAGCTACTTGTGGTCACATAAGTAAGTACTACAAGAGGTAGTAGTAGATTTAGGGTTGAATCTATTGTAAAACTTCAATTCTATTAGTGAATTGTTGCCTTATGAATTGTTTAGATTAAATCCTCCCTAGGTTTTATACCTTAAAACTAGATTGTTTCATTTGTTTTCTTGGGTCATCATATCGCTTAAGTTCTTTACTTTTCTGCTTTTGTGATATGATTGTCATTTGTTTAACCTAGATCTATTTTGTTTAACTTGACCTATCCCAAAATACCAAATTACAGTTGAACTTTCTCTTCAATACCCAATTAAACTTGATCTTGTAGCAGACTTCTTTTCTTGTTGCACAAATCTCCAATCTGTGACTAACTCCTTTGCATGGATCCTAGTACGTGACTAACTCCAGCAACTTGATTGATTGTTATTGGCTACAAAGTTCTTCACTTCATAAATGATGAAGACTAGGAAGTACTTGGTTACAAAACCCGAAGGCATACTGGTTACAAAACCCTAAAGCGTACAAATGCAATAGCTTCTCACATAGCATATGAGTTCTAGGTCTTTGATTCCGTACCTGATGACTTTTAAAATAAGCCTCATATATGACTAGGGTTGTAGAGAGAAAAACCCTAATCATCCAAGTCATCATGGGCCAAATTTCAGATCTGAGATTTTTGAAATCGTAATTCTTGATAGATTGAGCTTGTGTTGAGTTTTTCCATTAATCCTTGATAGCGGCTTGTTCGAGCTTTAATGAAACAGTTTTTCTTCACTTGTTTCTTGGATTAACCTTCATGTCTCAAATGATACCACTAGATATGTTTGAACAAGTAAGGTACGCAACTTAGATCTACCCAATTACAAGTAAAGTACGCTTTGTCAAAGGATTAGTCAATTACGTAAAAAATATGACCCTAACATATTTAATTGAACTAATATCTTGGTATTAAATTAGGTTAAACAATCTTAGTTTACAGGGGTCTAAATTTATAACAAATTGCCCTTCCATTTTTTTTGTGTTTGTGCTTTTCTTTTTAAAAGAAAGGCACAAGCACCCACAAATGGATTTGATTATTACTTACCTCTTATTGGTTGGAGCTATTCTTATAGAGATATATGGTGTCATTTTACTGAGTGCCTCCGATTGGCCTTGGCCAGATCATGAAGGATTAGTGAAACACCTTCAGACACTATTTGCTCCCATAAGAAACCGTTGTGCAAATTGTAGAACTGACTACAAAAGAAAGGTGGTCTAATTCAATAGCTCAACTTAATTTGCTTAACTTGTGCCTCAAAGATTAGACTGATCAGGTTGGCTATGGAACCCCAAAAATTTTTACCAACTTGAGAGATTGGATCTTTAATCAAATATTGCCAAAACTAAATGGAGAACCAGAGATAATTTTGTATAGGTCTCTTCTGATTTGAAAGACATGGTGTACAATACGTTCCGGCAAAAATTTGGTTCGAATAGCGAAGGGTTTTCGGAAGACTACAACAACTACATCTCTTATGGAAGTGTAATGTGGAAATTTTCTATAGGATTATCGTCTGGCACATTGCCACAGATCTCTGCTTTTACACAGATAATGGTGCGTATGAATCTACAAATAATTTACGGGAAGTGAGCAAGGATATATCAGATTATATGATGTATATTCTTGTGATGTGTCCCTTTGTATTATCAATAGGAAATGCCATACTCAGTTTTGAAAACCCTTGCTCATCCATTGAGGACTTTTTTTTTTTTTTTTTCTAGAGAAAAAGCTCCCTAGGTTGCCTAAAGCCAATTGTTGTGCAAGGTTGATCTCAGAATATGTAGCTTCAAGCAATGAGGTAGACATGAATTTGTTGAAAGACTCTATTATCTTTAGCAGTTTTACTTGCAAACAAATTAAGTCAAATGGAGGAAAGTGGGAGATATTAAGTTTTGGGTGGAGAATCTAGCTTATGTTTCAACTCTTTGTCAAGGAAATAATCATGCTCAACTACTTAGAAAAGGTGGGGAGTTTCTTACTCACGTCTTGCTTTTGATAGAGCATTTTCACCTCACTAGGAGTTTTCAAAAGTCACGAACAAAACCACAAGAGGAATAACAAATGGCAGGTGTTAGAATATAAGCTCAATGCGTTTACAAACACGGCCTAAACACCGCAGCAACAAGTCTATGGCCGCGTTTTTCAAAAACGTGGCTAAAGGTCAGACTTGAAGCCGCGTTTTTAACTCGGTAGGATATATTGGGGCCTATAGCTGCGTTTTTAAAAAACGCGGCTATAGGTTTTTCTAAAAACAAAAAAAAAAAAAAAAAAAAAAAAAATTCTGGGTTTTTTTTTTCCCCAGAAAATTCAAAATTCAAAATTATTCACAAATACAAAAAATTCAAAATAAAATACAAACCAGAAAATTCAAAATCAAAAACACCATACTCACAATACAAATACACCCAAAAAATTCAAAATCAAACACAAACCCAGAAAATTCAAAATCAAACACAACATATTCACAATACAAATAAACCCAAAAAATTTAAATTCAAACACAAACCCAGAAATTCAAAATCAAACCCAACGTGCTCCAAAATATAAGAACACAAACCCATTTAAACGTAATCACAATATCAGCAACACAATAGCACAAATTCAAGCACAGATCCACAATAGCATCTCCTCCATTTTCTTACTAACTAAACATAAAATAACCAACAAAAAAAAAAAAAAAAACTAGATCTATTGACAAATCAGTGTGCTTGAGATGAAGAAAAAAATGAAAGAAAGAAAAAATAAAGCAGCAGATCCAAACAAATAAAGGAAAAAAAAAATGTTACCCAGTGAAGAAGGAAGAAAGAAAAATGATAAAAAAAAAAAAAAAAAAGTGTTATCGAGATCAGATAAGAAGAAGGAAGAAAGAAAAAAAAAAGTGTTATCCAAATGTGAAGAAGGAAGAAAGAAAAAGGAAAAAAAAAAAAAAGAAAAAAAAAAAAAGAAGAGTTACCCAGATGTGAGGAAAAAAAAAAAAAAAAAAAAAGGAAAGAAAGAACCTTACGGAGGAGCAAGTGAAGAAGGAAGAAAGAAAAAGGAAAAAAAAAAAAAAAGAAAAGAAAAAAGAAAGAGAGTTACCCAGATGTGATGAGGAAGGAAGAAAAAAAAAAAAAAAAAAGGAAAGAAAGAAGTTACCTTACGGAGGAGGAACTGAATTAGAATTAAGAAATAAAAGGAAAGAAGGAGAAATAAGAAAAGAAGAAAGGGGGGTGGGTGGGGTTGTAGGTGGGAAAGGGAGGGCACGTGGGAAGCTAATTTTTTTTTTTTTTTTGGCTACATATAGCGGCGTTTTTAAAAACGCGGCTATAGGTCATGTCACTAAAGGGTGACCTAAGCCGCGTTTTAAAAACGCAGCTTCAAGTTATACGGCTGGACCTATAGCCGCGTTTTCAAAAACGCAGCTATAGGTCACCCTTTAGTTACATGACCTATAGCCGCGTTTTTTAAAAACGCGGCGATAGGTCAGTGACATTTTTATCAGGCTAGACCTATAGCCGCGTTTTCAAAAAATGCGGCTATAGGTCATGTCACTAAAGGGACCTAAGCCGCGTTTTAAAAACGCAGCTATAGGGTAAGGCCTTAGCCGCGTTTTTTAAAAACCCGGCTAAAGATCAGCTATAGCTGCGTTTTTTTTAAACGTGGCTACAAAAAACGCAACTATAGCACGCGTTTTTTGTAGTGGAAGTTGCCATCAATTATTGAAATTTTATGGTGTGTTGGTTAGCTATGTTTAATTTATTTTGTTAAAGTTCATATATAGATGTGTTGGCAAATCTTTGTGCAAGGCATATAAAATTTGGGTTGTATCAATATAATTGTATTAGAACTAAGCCTGTGTTAGACTTCTCAAAGATGACATAATTTTGATTTGCTCAAAGACGAACAGTTGATCCTTTGCATATATCTTTTTGCACCATTATGTATTTTTGAGTGAAATGTATTTCATTGGAAATCAAGCAAATGTATTTTTGAGTGAAATGTATTTCATTGGAAATCAAACAACTAGAGCTTCAAATGGGGCATCGCTTTAACTTAATTTCGATTTTTATAAAATGAAAAATATTTGTTTGAAGTTGGCACAATCATACTAACTTTAAGAACCTCGCTCAAGATATCAAACAATTTTACTCAAACGAAATTGCCACAAGTTGCATTCCTAATTTTGCAACAATAAAATAAAATAAAATAAAAAAGTTTTTTTTTTTTTTTCAAATTTACCCTACTCTATGCACCAATATGAAACCAATTATTGCACAATTCTTAGAGGCGAGAAAGATGGCTATACCAAAGCTAAACAAATCTATTTCTATTCCTATCTTCCTAAGCCTAAACTGGGAAATGTCATCTTTGTGCCCGTAGCAAAAACAAGAAAAACCATTGTATGTTCTTATACACCTTGTGCTCTAAACTGGTTGTTAAAATCATAGGGATATTTGCAACAAGTTCACTACAACAAATCTTCAAGAAGATTACTTGGAGTGCTAGAGGCTCTAGTACATGTGGACAAGGAGTCATCGAGGCAATTCGCTTAGGGGGATTTCAAAAGTTCTAGGGTTACTACTGTAGTACTGTAGGAGGTAAGTTGGGCATTCACAAATGTTACAATAAAAAGTTTAGTTATATAAAGGTTTTGTAAGTAGATTATTGTAATTGTTTTTCCTTTGTAAATTATATATATATATATGGGACTAATAAGTCCTCAAAGTGGTTTTTCACTTCCTTAGCAAATTTGTGTGTTTTTTTTTTTTCTTATTCTTTATTATTATTGCTTTAAATTTGGCGTTTGCATTTTTTATTTGTGTGAACTGCTTGATTACTGATGTGAATGAGCAATGAATTAGTAAAGTTTGTCTTTTTTGGGATATGCTAGCAAACTATGATTAGACTAGTACAAGAAGCCCCAACTATGATTAGACTAGTACTTTTGGAGTATTTCACAGGTGAAAATGGCCACATACCACCATTTTTAGAAATTTGTAGCAAAAAAACACTGTTTCGGAGCTATGTAGGGAAATACCACTTTTCTAGAACTCAAGTTTCATAAACTCGAGTTCCAAATGGTACTCGAGTTTATGAAACTCAAGTTCCTCATCAGTTTTGCCACCGTGGCACTACTGAGCTAGAAATTGGGCGATTAAAAAAAATAATGTGGTACTCGAGCTTGGTAAACTCGAGTACCATGCAACACAATACTAGAGTATACCAAGCTCGAGTACCTTTTATAAATAAAATGCTCTTTTATTATATTTCTACGGTACTTGAGTTTGCCAAACTCGAGTACCTTGTAATTTTTTTTTTTTTTTTGGGGGGGATAATTGACAAATAAACATAAACATACAAATAAGTAGTTTTTTTATGTTTTTATTTATTTAAATAGAAGCATTGTAAAATATAGAGATTTTAATATCAAAATATGAATTTAATTTCTACAGTAATTAAAATTGTTTATTGTTTTTTCATAAAAATTGGTCATTGTTTTCTGGATAAACTATTTCTACGATTTTTCATAAAATTATTTTCTGTTCAGTATTATTTAAAAAATTGTTCATTCTCTTTCTGCATAAATTATTATATGTTCACTATTTAAAAAATTGTTCACTGTTTTCTCATAAAACACCTAGTGAAATTGTGTTTTCTAAATTTAAACGTCAAATCTAAATGCTTTTTCATATTTAAATTTCACAATAATCGAATTTGTTTTTCTGCATTGATAAAATCTGTTTCTACGTTAATAAAATTTGCTCTCTACACATCAAGTTTACTGTATATTCGAAGCTGCTTACTGCATTCATAAAATCTGTTTTTTGCATTAATGAAAACTGTTCACTGTTTTCTCATAAAAATTGTTCACTGTTTTCTACATAAACTATTTCTAGCATTCTGCATAAAATTATTTCTGTTTTGCATTATTTAAAAAATTGTTCACTCTCTTTTCTGCATAAATTATTTTCTATTCACTATTTAAAAAATTGTTCCCTGTTTTCTCATAAAACACCTAGTAAAATTGTGTTTTCTAAATTTAAAAGTCAAATCTGAATGCTTTTTCATGTTTAAATTTCACAATAATCGAATTTTTTTTTTGCATTGATAAAATCTGTTTCTACGTTAATAAAATTTGCTCTCTACATATCATGTTTACTGTATATTCGAAGCTGCTTACTGCATTCATAAAATCTGTTTTTTGCATTAAGTAAAACTGTTCACTGTTTTCTCATAAAAGTTGTTCACTGTTTTTTGCATAAACTGTTTTTAGCATTGGCGCAGTTATTGCACTTAAAGGTTTTTGTGTTTTTTTAAATATGTAACCATATGAATAATGGACAAACTCCATGAAAGAAAAATGAATGATTTGTATAAATCACCTAATGGTAAATGCCTCGAAAAATTCGAATTTGTAAAAAAGTTCGAATTAGTTGAATGTAGAAATTCGGGAGAAATTGATGGAAAATCAATGAACGTACCAAATCGTGAAGGTGTACATAAGATGTATAGATAGTCTAGACTTGTTGAGAAATTTGACTTCGTTGAAAGTACAAAATAATGAAAATTCAATGGAAAAGTATGCACGTTAGATGTACAAATCGTATGAATTTGTTTAAAAATTTGAATTCGTTGAATGTGCAAAACCTTTGAAAACTCAAGGAAAACTTGTGTACATTAGATGTACATGTAAGGTTGAATTTAATCAACCATTCTATTGGCTTTATTCCGTGCCAAATTTGCTTCTATTTTAGCATTTAGTAATCCTATATTTAAGTGGGATTCATGTAAGGGTAGTGTGTGAAAGAGTGTGAAGAATTGCTCAAGAGTGTGCAGTGAAGCAGGAACTCGTGGCTAGATCTCGCGGGTAGCTCGCGGCTTGCAAGCCGCCAGAAGATGCTCAAGTGCCAAGCATCCGGAGAAGCTGAAGCGTCATGCCAGCTGGAGCACTACACGACAAAAAGTCCAGACTGGCCATTCAGTTATCTCGCGGCTTGAACTTGCGGCTTAGTCAAGTCGCGAGGCCAAGCCGCCAGCCAGCTCTGTTTTGGAAAAATGACTCTTTGCATTCCAAACACCCACCACTATATATAGACCCTTATACCTACGAAATGTAGAGAGCTTCTAGAGAGAATTTTGAGAGAGAAACCCTAGAGAAAAATAAGATTGATTCATCCACAATCTTTACATAGAGACTCTTCAAATTCCTCTACTCTCACCCTCTCCATTGTTACATCCTTGAGAGGTTCTTACCCAAATCCTTTTCTCACCATACCCACATCTGTGAGAAGGCTATTTGGTGCTTTGGGAAGCAGTTAGGAAGGGACCAATAGTTATTGGTTAATGCTATGGGCTATAGCGGAATCCGGTAAGCTAAAGAAGACAAAGGTTCAGCGCAACCTCGTTGGAGCAAGAAGCTTAGAAGGCTTAGGTACACTGGGTAGATTAGGCTTGGAGGGTTTTTTGCTGTTCATGTATCCCAACTTTATTTTTTAGTGGATTATTGACCTCTTGGAGGGCGGCAGAGAGATTTTACGCCGAGGGCTTCGGTTTCCTCTTCGATAACACATTGTTGTATTGTCCTTGTGTTTGCATCTCTCTTCCCTTAATCTTTGCTATTTAATTTCTGCTGTGGATGTGATTTTATTTGGTTTAGATTGTTTATCAATTCTGGTATAAGCTTATGTTCATTTTCCGCACATACATTGTTTGATATTAAGCTTGAATTGGTAATTTGTAAATTGGGGGTCTAAACGTTCATAGTGTTATATACACTATTTGAACATTCAGTACAGATAGTACGAATTTGTTGAAAAATTCGAATTCATTGAGTGTGTAAAATCGTGAAAATTAAAATGAAAATTGAAGAATATACCAAATTAAGTAAACTTAATGGAAAATTAATTACATTAGATGTACAGATCATCCAAATTTGTTTCCAAATTTGAAGTCATCAAATGAACAAAATTGTGAAAATTCAATTTAAAATTGTGTACTAATGTACTAATCACCCCGATTTGATGAAAATTTCAAAATTGTTGAACGTACAAAATCGTGAAATCTTAATGGAAAATTGAAATTGTTGAACGTACCAAATCATGAAAATTCAATGAAAAGTTGTGTACATTAGATGTACAAATATTCTGGACTTGTTAAGAAATTTGATTTTGTTGAAAGTACAAAATCGTGAAAATTCAAGAGAAAATTGTGTACAGTAGATGTACAAATCGTTCGAATTTGTAAAAAACAAAATTTAGATGTACAAAACATTTAACAACAAAATTTAGGTGTACATAATTATTAGTTGTCAGACATTAACAACAACATTTTGTATTGCACAGAACATGTAGAAATTAACAACAATGTCTAATGTTCGTAGGTTGAAATTTTTGGAAATCATCATTACTTGAATCTGAGAAGTCTGAAATATCTCTTTCATCATCTAACGCAGTAACTTCATTAATAGGCTTGATGGCTCGCTCTTGCGCCTTCCCCTTTAGATGCTTCTTAGCTTTTTGGATTGCATGAAAACGGTCTAATCGCCTTTGTATTTGATTGTTCTCTTGTTCAAGACGAGCAAGTATGTTGGCAGGTTCATCTCTAGGTAACTCAACTGAGCGTGCCTTAGAAACTCGTAACCCATGCCATCGACAATACACCTCCAACTCACACCTCTTCTCATATAGGGTTGACCATGGTGGCTTTGCTATAGTGAACTCTATTGCGGTGGTACCTGTACTTAGTTTTGTAGGTTTGCCAACCATGATGTGCCCGACGCTTCCAAGACTCTCGTACGTGTATATTGGCATATTAAGGAAATCTCTCTTCTTTCCAACCCATTTCCTCCATAGTGGTCTATGTATGTCTGTAGTTGTTGATTTGCTGGAACTTGTGATAATCCATTTGTTAAAGTTGATCCAAACTTGTTTCACATTGTACGATTTGATGTTGAGGCGTTGCGACTTATAGCTTAGTCAATCTACGAAGTTAGTGGGGTAGAAATAAGATCATTATTGTGGTGCATTTATAACCTCATTTCATGTTCAAGCATTATAATTTCAGTTATTAGGGCTTGTCATGTCAATACAAGCTGGAAAAACACTACATGAACAGGATTTTAAATGTTCCCAATGTCACAGTGAGATTTGAAGATTTTGGCGGTAGTTGCAATGTTCTTGAATAGAGTATCATATTTAATTGACACAGTGCTATGTCCCTGGTACCAGGATACGATTATTCATATATTTAAGTATTCATGTGAATGTGGATGATATGACTGGACAGTGTGTGAAATCGTGCCAAGCTGTTGAGCAGCACGTGTGAAACAGTGGCGTCTGTTGGCGCATGTGGTTCGTGGCGCATGTGGTTCGTATGACTACAGTTGGTGCTACAGCAGCGAGCTGGTGACATGTCTTCAAAAAACTACTCATGCCACAGTTGGTGCTATATCATGTTTACTGTATATTCAAATCTGATTACTGCATTCATAAAATCTGTTTTCTGCATTAATTAAAACTGTTCACTATTTTCTCATAAAAATTGTTCACTGTTTTCTGCATAAACTATTTTTAGCATTCTGCATAAAAGTATTTTCTCTTCAGCATTATTTGAAAAATTGTTCACTGTTTTTTTTTTGCATAAATTATTCACTGTTCATTAGGTGTTTTATGATCCAGATGCTCTAATACCAATGACTACCCAGGAGAGAGCACAGCAGTAATATGGAAGCATAAACAATGATAAAATAGATAATAAAGAAGTAAATAGCAAAATAGATATATTCAAAATAAGGTTAAAATGGAGTATGGACTATGAAAATAGAAACTAGTAAAATCTTACTTGAATAAAAACTTCAGTCTTTGATAAACTTGAAAAAAAACTGCTGTCTTTGATACAAGCTTGAAAATAAAACTGTCTGAAGAGAAAGGTTATAAGATTACAAGAGGGGGAGAGAGTACAAAAGTCTTTCTGAGGGAGAGGGAAGGCTATTACAAAAGGCTTTCTAAAACTTGAAACTTAAAAGCTTAGAATCTTAGAAACTTAGAAACTTAGAAACTTGGAAACTTGTCTTTTGTCTTCGTAGTCCGTCTCTTTTATAGGTGAAATGAACCATGGTAAAGTAACCTGAGTAGGTAAATTTAACTCAAGTTAATCTGTCTGTGGTATGGAAATTAGTACTGATGAGTAATAGTCTGTCTGCGTTTGTCTGGGAATCTATCAGATCTCTTTTTACGCATGCTAGTAAACAGTAGTAACTTTTGAACATCTGTTTGTATCTGTCTGGACTGTCTTGATTTGTCTGGACAGTTTTACTTAATGCAAAAAACAGATTTTATGAATGCAGTAAATAGATTCGAATATACAGTAAACATGATGTGCAGAGAGCAAATTTTATTAATGTAGAAACAGATTTTATCAATGCAGAAAAATAGATTCGATTATTGTGAAATTCAAACTTAAAAAAGCATTTAGATTTGGCGTTTAAATTTAGAAAACATGATTTCACAAGGTGTTTTATGAGAAAACAGTGAACAATTTTTTAAATAGTGAACAGAGAATAATTTACGCAGAAAAGAGAGTGAACAATTTTTTAAATAATGCTGAACATAAAATAATTTTATGCAGAATGCTAGAAATGGTTTATGTAGAAAACATTGAACAATTTTTATAAGAAAATATCGAGCAATTTTACTTAATGAAAAAAACAGATTTTATGAATGCAGTAAGCAGATTCGAATATACAGTAAAATGATGTGCAGAGAGCAAATTTTATTAATGTAGAAATAGATTTTATCAATGCAGAAAAATAGATTCGATTATTGTGAAATTCAAACATGAAAAAGCATTTAGATTTGGCGTTTAAATTTAGAAAACATGATTTCACTAGGTGTTTTATGAGAAAGCAGCGAACAATTTTTTAAACAGTGAACAGAGAATAATTTACACAGAAAAAAGAGTGAACAATTTTTTTAAATAATGCTGAACAGAAAATAATTTTATGCAGAATGTTAGAAATAGTTTATGCAGAAAATAATGAACAATTTTTATAAAAAAATAGTGAACAGTTTTATTTAATGCAAAAAACAAATTTTATGAATGCAGTAAGCAAATTCGAATATACAGTAAACATGATATGCAGAGAGCAAATTTTATTAACGTAGAAACAGATTTTATCAATGCAGAAAAACAAATTCGATTATTGTGAAATTTAAACATGAAAAAATATTCAGTTTTGACGTTTAAATTTAGAAAACACGATTTCATTAGGTGTTTTATGAAAAAATAGTGAACAATTTTTTAAATAGTGAACATAAAATAATTTATGCAGAAAAGAGAGTGAACAATTTTTTAAATAATGCTGAATAGAAAATAATTTTATGCAAAATCGTAGAAATAGTTTATCGAGAAAACAATGAATAATTTTTATGAGAAAACCATGAAAAATTTTAATTAATGTAGAAATTAAATTCATATTTTGAAATTAAAATCTCTATATTTTACAATGCTTCTATTTAAATAAATAAAAACATAAAAAAGCTACTTATTTTTATGTTTATGTTTATTTGTCAATTATTCCCCACCCCCCCCCCCCCTTCCCCCGCCCCCCAAAAAAAAAAAAATTTACAAGGTACTCGAGTTTGCTAAACTCAAGTACCGTAGAAATATAATAAAAGAGCATTTTATTTATAAAAGGTACTCGAGCCTAGTATACTTGATTATTGTATTGCATGGTACTTGAGTTTACCAAGCTTGAGTACTACATTATTTTATTTTATTGCCCAATTTCCATCTCAGCAGTGCCATGGTGGCAAAACTGATGAGGAACTCGAGTACCATTTGGAACTCGAGTTTATGAAACTCGGGTTCTAGAAAAGTGGTATTTCCCTATATAGTTCCGAAACAGTGTTTTTTTGCTACAAATTTTTGAAAATGGTGGTAGTTGGCCATTTTTGCCGTATTTCACATATGTGGCTAACACTTTTTTTAGATTGTTTTAAATGTAATTAAAGCCAACCTAGTAACCTTGTGTGGGCTTGGAGACATTGCTCCCGCAATGTAGGCCTTGATGAGGACATTATAGCAATAAATTAGGAGTGTCTTGAATCCCACATCAAATATACACTAAATCGATTTAGACTTTATAAACAACTAGTCGCAAACTTGTGCTATGCACGAGAACCTACCTGCTTGTGTAGTAGACTAAAATAATTATATAAAATCGTAAATTGATTATAAAATCTACCAATTGGTTTCAGATATTAAAATTTGCGACCGAAAAATATTAAAGAATCAAAAGATTCACTGCGCAAAAATGTAGGTGTTAAAACTTTCAAAATGCTAAAAAAAAATAAATAAATAATAAAGAATCGTATGATTCAGAGCCTATAAATTATTGAAAGAATACATATTATATATATGACTACACAAAAGAGAAATATAATAGAAAGATGAGCTACCTTCAAAAGAATAATTCATAGCTATAGTTATTGAAATCTGCAAGACAGTTTCAATTATTACAAAAAATGAACCCAAAAATTTGGCAGCTAAAACTTCCAAAGGACAAAAAACATAAAAGAGTGAGAAGATTTAGTCCATAGAAATTACAAAAATAAAACAAAAAAATATATGACTACACAATAGAGAAATATAAGAGAAAAACGAGTTACTCTCAAAAGAATAATTTATGGCTAAACCTGTGGAAATTTGCTGAAAAAATATGCCAAAAAAAAATAAAAAATAAAAAATTTAGATGTTAAAACATATGTGGATATAAAATAGAGAAATGGAAGAGAAAATTTGGTCACCTTCTATTGAAATCTACTACAAATATTAAAACTTCCAAAAGACAAAAAAAAAAAAAAAAAAAAAAAAATAGAAGATTTAGAGCCTATAAATTATAAAAAGAAAAAGAAAAAAAAATGTGACTACACAACAGAAAGATATAAGAGAAAGATACATTCAAAAGAATAATCCATAGTTATAGTTGTTGAAATTTGGCAAATAGATTCAAATAGTGCAAAAAATTAATCCAAAAATTCAAATGTTAAAACTTCCAAAAACTAAAGAATAGATTTAGAGCTAAGAAATTATTGAAACATTAAAAAAAAAAAAAAGATTACATAATAAAAATATAACAGAACAATGGGTTACCCTAAAAAACTATAGCAATAGTGGAGCTGCTATTAGTGTGGCTTACACATGGGTGGCTAGGTAATAGTGACAGAGAAGATGTTGAGACCCTTTTTGGATTGTAAGTGTAGGGTTTTTGGATTTTTGGGTTTCACATTTGTTGTTGAGTTTCATGTTAATTCAAAGACTTTTGGTTTGCTTAGCTTCATTTGGGAGTTCATAAGAGAATGAAATGGAATAGAATGAAATTATTATAAGGGAATGGAAAAGAATGGAATGGAATGGAATGTATTTAAGCAAGGGAAAGGAATGGAAAAGAATGGAATGGAATGGAATGGAATTAAGTAACATTGAGTGGATGTTTTAAAATAAAGGAATGGAAATGAATGAAAATGAATGGAATGTAAGTAATATATAGGGGTATTTTTAGAGTTTTAGTAAAAAATTCATCAAAATTTAATTCAATTCCCTCCCACTCCTCCCAATTTCAAGGGAAATGAAAATTTGAGGTTTTAAGGGAATAGAGAGGAATGAGTGTTCTCTTTTACCCATTCCATTATCTTCCACTTACAAACTCCCAAATAAGGGAATGAATTTTCCATTCCCTCTATTAAAACTCCTAAACAAGAGAAGGGAATAATATTTTAAAATTATTCTTTTCATTCCTTTTCATTCCCTCCTCCCAAACAAGGGCTTAAGGGTTTTTGAGTTTCACATTTTTGTGATATGGTTGTAGGATTTTTTAAAAATTAATTAACTTTGTTTTTGGGATGAAAAAGAGTTTTATTATTATTATTATTATTATTATTATTTATTTATAAGTTTGTTGTTGAGTTTCATGTTGGTTTGCTTAGGGTTTTTGAGTTTCATGTTTTATATGAAGTGTAGGTTTCCTAGTACCAACCGTAGTAGGCAACATAAGGTAAAATGGCTCTCTCTCACAAAGACCAATGTGAACCAAATATAACCGAAGTAGACCGAATAGGACCAATGTGAACCAAATATAACCAAATCGACCTAATAGGACCGAAGTGGACTAAATAGGACCTAATACGACCAAAGTGGAAAGAATAAGACCGAACTAACAGAATAGGACTAAAGTGGATAGAATGGACCGAATAAGACTGAAATAGACCAAATAAAACCAAAGTAGATAGAATGGACTGAATAAAACAAAAAGGAACATAATGGACCGAATAAGGCCTAAGTGGACCGAGTTGGACTAATGTGAACTGAATATGATGAAAGTAGACAAAATAGGACCGAATGGACTGAAGTGGACAAAATAGACTGAATTGAACCAAGTAGGACCAATTTGGACCGGAAAAGACTGAAGAGGACTGAATAGAGCCTATGTGGACCGAATAAGACGAAAATGGACTGAATAGAGGCAAGTTAACTAAATAGGACCGAAATGGACCAAATTGTTGGACCGAAGTTGTAATAACAGTTTTACAATGGGGGTGTTATTTATTTATTTTATATCCTCTTTCAAAAAAAAAAATTATATGCTCTTTCAAATTCAAAAATAAAGAAGAATTTATATGGAAAAAAAAAAAAAACAAACAAACCGTGAGATATATTAGGGAGCAAGGGGAAACATAAATTTAAAAAAAAAAAAAAAAAAGAGCAAAAAGGATTCATGTAAATTTTTTTTTTTGGTTAAATTGTTTTTTAATTAAAATTGAGCTAATAAAGAAGCTAAGTTAATGCCTCGGGCCCGTTCGTTATTTACTGTTTGTATTTTGTTGCTTTTTTCAGCTTCTGTTTAAGTAAAAATCTTTATTCAGAAAAAGAAAAAAAAACAAAAAAACAAAAAAACAAAAAACAAAAACAAAAAAATCCTCACCACTTAAAAATAAACTAAACAAATTCATTTTACATTTTCATTAGTAGACAGTGCAAATTCAAACATTTCAAGAAGAGACAGAGTTTGAAGAAGAGACTAGAAACTAGTAGTAGCGAGTAAGTGTAAGAAATCTTATAACTGTTTCATCGTTTTTTTTTTTTTTGGGTTTTCCTAAGTTTATGTTTTGGGTGAGTTATCGACAAAATAAATCTGTATCTATGAACTCCTTTTGTTGCTTCTCTTGTCCTATGTTTTGACTTCTGCAAACTGCGTTTCCTATGTTGAGATTTTATGTTTTGGGTTTCTTGAATCTGTTTTCAGGTTGTTGATTACATGGGTGACATCAAACTTGAATGACTGGGGGTTTTATTATTCACTGTTAGCTCTTAGAATTCACATTTCACAATGAAATTTGCTCTTATAAGCACTAATTCCACACACCCATTTGCTCCATTTTGTGCCTGTGCCTACACATCCTCTCACTCTAAGCCAAAGTATCAGAACCAGAATCAGAATCCAAATCCAATTACAACATTTTGCAAACCCTTTACTTTGCCCACCATACTGTCCTTGAAATCATCTCATTCTAAACCATCCAGATTAGTTGCGCTTTGTGCTTCCCGGGCTGCTAAACCATCCAATGCCGAATTGGAGAATAGTAGGTTGGATGAGGAGGCTTTGAGTGAAGAAACCATTGTTGAAGATGAAAATTCACAAAGCCAGTGGAATGTGGAAGTGGGGAACCCCATTGTTCCAGCCAATGTTGTCAAATTGAGCTTGAGTGACCAAGCCTTCTTGCTATTGGCGTTCATTGCCTGCACGGTATGAGGTTTTCAGTTTTTTAGTGTTAATTGTGTTGTGAGGCTTGCAGTCTTCAATAGCTTTAATGGGGTTTCTTTGTTTGTTTTAAGACATGCTTGGTTTCCCCATTAGAATATAATAATGGATCATTTTGATTCTCCATCATATTGGAAGTGAAAATTAATCACTATTCAGAACAAGATGTAGCATTGAATGACAAGATTTTAACTTTTTCAACAAATTACAGGTTTTATAAGGAAATGAGAATGACATCCAAAGTTTTGCAAAATTTACAGTTCCCCTTCCTAACGTTTTTATAAATATAAAGATATACAAATGAAATTCCTATTTCACCCTTGAGTTACCCTATTTTTGTGTACTATCTTGCTTTGGTTGAGTGATACAGTTCCTAATTTTCCTTTGGCTTATAGATGAAATCCTTATTTTCCCCTTCTTATCTGATTCTCCTAAAAAAGAGAAATGTTTAAATTGGTAACTAAAAGTTCAAAATATGCATTTCATGGTATTTGTTATGTTTACCACAAATCTCAGGGAGGGGGTTATCTTCTTTGCAAAAATTTGGGGGTCACTTTCATTTCCTTATATCTTAAGGGAGGTTGTGGTTATTTTCTTAAATTTTTTATGTATATTGTAGCAATGGTTGTAACTCTAATGACTTGTGCAATTAACAGCAATGATTTTTTGAAAACCCATAACCATAAAGATATATCTATTCTTGAGGAACAAAATTTAGTACTTCATACTAATCAAATTTGTTCAGGTAATCTCATAGTCCCTAGAGGGGGAAAATGAAAACAGCAATGATGTTATTGGGAGTTTACAAGGGAGTGGAAAATATTTTCAGCTAATGACTTACCTTTTAAAAGTTTGAAGTAGTTCAATGAAAGTTGGGCATTACTATGAGCAGTAAAATGATTATTGTTAAAATCTAGCAAGCTATGTTACTTCCATTCTAATTTGCAGGTAGTTATGTATCTTAGAATTAATTAATATCTTCTAGTAATCTTTGGAAAGGAGTATATGACAGAAAAAATGGTTATGATTTGAGTATGTTTTGATTTGAACTTGTAGTAGGCACTAAGTGTTCTGTTTTTTGGGACACACTTGCTAGCTTAAATTTTATTGAATTGACTATGGTTTATGTTAATTTTCTCTTATTAATAGCCATGAATAATTTTCAATATGTGCAGACTTCTGTGGCATTTACTGGTCTTGTTATTGCTGCTGTCCCAACACTATATGTAAGTTGTCTTATGTCTGACATTATGTTCCAGTTAAGAATCTCTTTATATTGCATGTCCCAGCATTATGTGTGAGATTTAGTAGGTTTCACTTTTGTCTATTTGACTACTTATTCTTTTGCATTTAGAATTTTAGACTGGATAAATAAGAGTTGACTGGTTAAGTATTTGTTCCAATGATTTCTATAACTTTTATGGCTTTAAGTGACTTAGAAATTCGACAGTTACTACTTACTATCCAGTTTATGCTGCCATCTTCATCCATCCTCTTTTTGACCTTGCTGCCTTATTGGTCCCAGAGAAGCTGATCAAGTGTTTTGCCTTTGGTCCTTGTTAGGCCTGGAATAGGCAACAAGATACTTTGCTTCCTTTATGATCAATTGTTTTCTTTCTCATGCTCTTTTCAGCTAATTGCTACAGTTCGATCCACCCCCCACTACACAGTAACCACCTAATCTCCTTCTTGCCAATAGATTTAATAGCCAGTAACAACTCTACCTTTCCTTGTGTCCTGACTAACTGTTTATAAACACATATGATATACAGAAACATGCTCTATATCAGTCTGATATGGAAGATGAATAGTGTCAAATCTGGTTTATGTAATATAACAATAGGTGCTAATTTGTGTAGGTATGCATATTCTTCTAATTTTGATTGCCTAAATAAAAAAATGATATACTAGGTAAAGCTTGCTTATACCCTACTTTCTAATAGTTAAGGGTTTTTTCCACTTTGTGTTTGTGCATGAGTGTTTGAATAAAGAATGATTAATGCATCATTAGGAATTTGAAATTTTATCTGTATTCACATTTTACACTTTTTTCTAGGTAGGTTTTGTTTACACACTAAATTATGGGTATGAAAATTGGGATTTTAACATTCGTGTCATGTCTCCTAGAGAAGAAAACTCAAGTGTCATTTTTTATTGTATGAGGCATTGGTTTAAGTGCTTCTGCTCTCTCTCTCTCTCTCTCTCTCTCTCTCTCTATAAGTAATAATGATTTATAAAAGAAGGTGTTCTACATTTATGTCACAGAAAATATTGCTATCATCAGCAAATCAAAGATGAGAAATTAACAAGCTATTAGGAAATTTATTTCTTGCTCGAAAGCCTGATGCATATGCATCCTCCACAGCTCTCACCAATGTTCTGCTCACCACCTCCTCAAAAACTGTTGTTTTTCTAATAATTAGATTTCACCACGCTGTTTTTATATTTTGGTTAAGATGTCTATCTATATATCTGTGTGTCTTAGTGTATTCTTTTCAAAACTCCTTTTTTTAGGATCCCACTCAAGCTGTGTCTTGTAATGAATTTTTGGCTTTTTACTCATCTTCCTTTTCAAAAATTTTGGGATAGTGTTTTTGTCCTGATTCTGCTTCCACTTTTAGTGGTTGTAGGGCATCCATAGTCTTGTCTTTTGGATTGATTCTTGTAAACTTACCTGCCCACTGCCCCCACCCCTTTTCTTTTGGGGGAAAAAAAAAACTCTGTTTTACCTGTTAGTTGAGAAATGCTTGTGGTGCTTGAATTGTAAGAAGGTTGGCTTTGCCACTGTAGATTATCTCCAGAAATATATTGTCTCACAGCTGTGGTGGGGATTGTAATAGAAAAACTCTCCCTTAGGTGATAAGAATGTTGCTTAATTGACTTTATGCTCGCTGTTGGCTGGCCAACATTAATGTGAAGCTTTGGTGGTGCATAGTAATGAAGAAGCTCTCCATACATGTTGCTTTTGGGGCCATGCTGTGAAAACTGGCTTTTCAGTTCCTAGATAGGTGGACTTGCTGAGGGTTTTGATGTATTGTTTACATTAATTTAATTTGATGCTCTTTGGATAATATTTTCCTCAAACACGTCCAAATTTTTTCTGTTTAAATGATCTGATTATTTTTATTGATTAGTCTATGAATCTGTAAATTTTAGGGGCAACACCAAGATCTTTAGGTTCTAACGTTAAAGTCCAGAGTTGTAAAGATATGATTTTGATTATTGATATTCAGATATACTACTGCCTGAGAACAATGTCAGAATTTTTTTTGTGGGTAGTATCATATAATGTCTAAATTTTGGAGATACTGCTGCTATCTGTGTTGGACTTATGCCCTCATTTGATTCTCTGGTCTGACATAATAATGTGAGTTTTCTTTTATGTCCCAGATATAGGAATTCTAGATGGTCTTAAATTTTTATTTGGCCAATACTTCATGTTCCTAAAATTTGCATGCTTGATCAGAAAATTAATAATGTTTATCAGACTTCAATTTGCGATCTGTTTCTTGCACATTTGATCATTTGAGACTTGCAATTGTGATAGACATTTGGAAGTGTCTTTATTCTTGCACCTTAATCTGTTAATGGCGTATCAATAACTCTGAAGCTAATTTTGTTTTAGCTTAAGAATTGTGCAAAGCATCTCCCTTTCACGTTTTGAAGAGGTTTTCAAGTTATTATAATTTGGAAATTATAAGGTTCGTCAGATTGAAAAGCTTTATTTATGCCTTTCTATCTGCTTCATTCTGATGTGTGGGATTGTCTCTTGCTCCCCCCCACCCGTTCTCTCTCCCATCTCTCTTATTTTTAGTAGATTCTGATGGTAGATATCTAAATCATCTGAAGTTTGATGACAAAGTTTTTTTTTTCCCCTTTAAACATTTGGTTCTTATGCATCTGTTTTTCCTTTATATCCTTAAGGCAATGGGGAGAGCTGCAACATCTCTTTCAAAGCTAGCAGATACAGCTCGTGAGGAGCTCCCTAGTACAATGGCTGCCATTAGGCTATCTGGCATGGAAATCAGTGACCTTACACTGGAACTAAGTGATTTAAGGTGATTATAAGCTCCCTACTTTTGATTATCCTTCTAATTTTTTTTTTCTTCCTTTATTTCAATTTTTGGTTGTTTTGTGGAATGCTACTGGTAAATTACCATAATTTCTTTTTTCTCTGTTGCACATGTTTATCATAAGCTATACATGGACTTCCTTCTGTAATCTGAAAGGACCTTCCTTAAATTGTTACTTGGGTCTCATAAAATGTAAACTGGAACCCTTCTGTTACCTTGACCTTCTTCAGGGTTATATGGTATCTATGTATAGTCCAGAGAAAAAACCAGGAGTCCTGTAGCCCCATCTTGCTCGGTAAAACTCTTCTTTGCTTCTTAATTGAATAGTTTATCATGGAAATGATTGCTGTACTATGTTTTTATTATTCTCACTTCCACTGTTTCATCGATGATGTTTTGATATTAATATATGTTTATTCCATTTGGTGCACAGCCAAGAGATAGCTGATGGGGTCAGCAAATCTACTCAAGCTGTGCAAGCAGCAGAAGCTGGAATTCGACAAATTGGTGCAGTTGCTCGCCAGCAAACTATATGTATGTTGGAGCTGCAACTTTTCTTCCTCTACCTCAAACAACACCACACATGGCCCCCCCCCCCCCCCCCCCCCAATTCTCTCTCTTGAACCCCAAATCTCCTTTTCAATTTTGTTTCTGGTTATTAATATTGTTCCCCTTTCCTATACTGAGTACTGTTATGTTTGTATGATACAGCAATGATTCAAGAGAGAGCGAGCCTGCCCATCATCTCTTTGCAACCTGTCGTTGCTGGAGCTGCAAAGAAGACTTCTCATGCTGTTGGCCAAGCAACAAAGACCTTCATGAATATGATCTCTCGGGGGGAGTTCAACCCAGAGAATGAAGACGACAGTGGAATTGATAGAGTGGAGATTTAAAGGTTTGCTGCTTCCCAATTAAGTGTGGCCTTGTGTACATATTGCAGTGAACATAGACATTAGCTTCAAATGAGCGTGATTATGCAAATGCCCAAAAAAATTTGGGCTAATTTTAGTCATTTGTCTCATATTATTTTTCTTTAAAACCCCAATAAATAAATAAAAAAAAAAAATAATAATCCATTTAAGTAATGCCTTATATTTTCTTAGCGGTTCCTCAATAATAATAATAATAATAATGCCTTATGTGGCAACCAGATACCCTTTGAGCAGTAGTATTTGGGCCTCAATTAATTTGTATGTGGGCTATATCTTAATCCTACTGATTTGGCTCCAAGCTTCACTTGGTTTTTGTCTCAACAAGACCTTACTTGCAAGTTTTCCCTTCTCAGCTCTCCTGTGTTTTTCTCTCTGTCTCTCACTCTCCAGTTTTTCCAACCTCTATTTGTTTACCCTCTTTCACCTTTTATAGTCTCATGTTGGTGGGGTGATCATCATTATTCTCCCACTTCACACATTCTCTCACATTCGTCAGAATCCCAAGGGATCTTCACAACTTTAGAGGATTCTCATGTAATTTGTTCCAGACATCAAATAATGTTCGGCAGCAAATTTCCCCAATGGCACTGCCAGTCCTCGGTTACCGACCTCACTATATTCGTGTTTTATCCCGACTTCCCTCGTCACTAGTCAATGTTAAGCCGACCGCTTAAAGACTTCCTCAAGTGGTTATCCCTTTGACCAGTCACCCCGACCTTTGGTTGGGCCCATTGTCATAGGACTCGGAGTTAACTCCCTCCATATGTACCATACTTAGCTCCTCTAATGGGCCTTGGGTCCCATTTTGGGTTCTGATTAGGTGGACTAGCGCGGGCCTTCTGGGCCCAACCCTCCACACCTTATTTTATATCATAGTTTTGGAAAATGCTAAAACCATAAATTATTTTACAAATTGCTGATGTAGTGAAAAATTATTGATTAGTAAAATAGTGTTGTTTTCAAATGAGAATTAGTAAAAATTTGCGACATCAATAATTTGTGGCTATAGCATTACTCCATAGTTTTTATGCATTACAAGATAATGCATAAAGCTTGACCCTAGTAACAAACAGCTTACAATTTTTTCCATCTGCAAACTTGTATTATACATATTCCAGCTCAAGTGACCAACTTTCAATGCAATTATTACTGCTATCCCATATCCGATGTCATCACAGAAATGAAAGTACCAATGCCTCAATCCCAAAAGCTTGTAACAAATCCAAGTCCGATGCTAGCGTTGAAGAATAACCTTTCAGGATGATTCTAGTTAGCTTAATGGATGAATTCAAGATACTTTATGCAGAGAAGGATTCTACCTGTAAGGTTATTTCCAGAGAGGTCTATGGCATTAGATTGCTGCCACAGTCGAGATCTCTTTGTAATAATATTGATGTATGCTTGTGTAATAGACTATAGTTCTAAGCAAAACTACCTATTATCATAGACCAAAGTACTCAGATTGCCAGACAGTTGGGAATTGGTTCAGAAAACTTGTTATGTGCAAGATCTAGGGACTGAAGAATTGGTAGAATGCATTATTGTTTAGGAATATATCCACTGTAATGTTGGACTTTAGGCTTAAAATCCAAATTTGTGACATGCTTTCTCACATCCATGAGGGTAGGCTTCTTGAAAATCTATTCCCTTTGAGATCAATGCAACTCTAATTTTGTGCAATTCAACAAGGAAAAAGGAATTTTAATTTGTTATTGCTCAACATTGATACACCGATGGAACTTAGAAATGAATTGAATTTGGAATACCTACTTGTTGTCTAAAGGATTGGGAATGGAAATGTTTGATACTTTGATAGTAATTGGAATATAGGAAAAAAGTTAGTACTAAAGCCATTGTAACTCTATTTTCATAATCCAAAAACACAATAATTCTATTCTCATTTTCAATCACTTTAACTCATTTTTTCGAGTTATGAGTGATGAAAAGTGAGAAAGAAAATCAAGCCAAACAAGTAAAATGATGTATGTCTCATGAAAACTGAGTAATGAATTATGAGAATTTAGTGATGGAAATTACTCAAACCAAAGATGGCCTTAACTTTGTTCGAGTTAGTCTTGCACTGGTTTCTTGATCCAAATCTCATGTCTCGTCCTCTGCATGTGTATTGTGCACTGATGGGCTGGTTTTCATCTTTGGGCTCATTACATTGCTCTCTCTTTTGCACCACCTTGCCGATAAGGTCAGAATATTACTGTTGCAGGCTGTGACGTTTAACTAATTTTAAATTTGACATTTTTTATATATAAATTAAACGTTAACTTAAATTAGCTATTACTTGATTTTAGATAAACTATATAAAGCAAATGGTAAATTAAACCTAACCTCCTTCAGGTTTTATGAGTGTACTTTTTTTTTTTTTTTGGTTTTAAGATTTGTATAAATGTAATAGTTAAAACCATGCTCACTTATCGTATGACTTTTTTAATGGAATATTTTATTTTAAAGGGAAAAAAAATTCAAACGATGAACAAAATTACGCTCTTCCATGAGATAGGTGATAAATGACACCTATTCTTAAAGATTTGTATAAATTAGTAAGCTTTTAAAAATAAAAAAAAATCTTTTTTTTAAGAAACGAGTTAAATATTTAATTTGGAAAGTAACATTATGTAAGGATACCTGCTTATAATATTTTTCATTCATACAAACCTCGACCAAAAAAAGTGAAATTTAGATGGATTTCAGTTAGCTCAACTAGTAAAATTTTTTATAGTTGAATAAGAGATTTAGAGTTCAATTTCTGTCTACATCAAAAACTTATTGATGTTTTGATCTATGATAAAAAACTATTATCAAGAGTGAATTTAGGTTGAAACTCCCTTAAAAAAAAAAACTCCTAAGAGTTGACAAAAAACCAAAAGAAGTCAAATTTAACCAAACCTCATGTGGGTTTGACTTGTTTTATATAAATTATCATTTTTTTTTTCGGTTAAACTTATGCGTTATTACTAAAATTGCATGCCTTAAAGTATTAGGAAAAAAAAAAAAAAACAAAAATACCTTAAAATAAAACCAACTCCAGTGAACTTGGCTGTGGTTTTGATAAACATTGACTAAATTTAATAGCTGTTTGATAAAGAACCCAAACCAAGTGTCTCCAAACTCCAAAAAGCTGTGACTGTGTCAACACCACCCCTACCAAAAATGAAGGCCATAGTGATAACCAGTCCTGGAGGCCCAGAAGTGCTGAAAATACAAGAAGTTGATGAACCCCAACTCAAAGACGATGAGGTTCTCATCAAGGTCGAGGCCACAGCGCTGAACCGTGCTGACACGTTTCAAAGGAAAGGTGTGTATCCACCACCCAAAGGTGCCAGTGAGTACCTTGGTCTTGAGTGTTCTGGGACCATCGAGGCTGTTGGTAAAGCCGTTTCCAAATGGAAAATAGGCGATCAGGTAAGTTTTTCTCGAGAGTTTGTTCATTTCTTTCTTGGGTTTTGTGTGTTTGATGGGTTTTTTGCTTTTGGTTGATGAGCAAATGAGAAGGGAAAATGGAATATTGGGTGTGTTTAAAGGTTGAAAAATTGAGGGAATTATTTGGATTTAGCTTGGTTGAGGTCTAGTGGGTTTTTCTTTTTCTGTTTTTCTTTTTTCTTAGAATGATGTTTTGGAAGGTTTCATGTAATGAAGAATCTGAGACACAACCCATAAATTAGTTTTGTTTGGTTAATGGTTAGTATTTATGATAATTGAATATAATTCTCCTTGGAATTTGGAAAGATAATATGATTGTGCTAATTTGATCAATGTTGACTTGTTTGAATTTAAATGGGAAACATAATGTATTGCACTTAAGAAATTGTACCTTTTTTTTTTTTTTTGATAAGAAAGAAATTGCACCTAAGTTTTGTTCATATGATAAATTATTGATGGTCCAAAAAACTTAAGTTATGAGATGATGAATGTAATCATTTAACTAATATTGCAACACTCCTCTCATGTGCGGGTCGAACGGTTTATATTTTAAATGGAAGGTTGAGTGGAGACGTTCTCAAACTACTTATTATGATGCCATGATAAATTACTGATCGCGCTGAAAGCTTAAGTTATTAGAAAATGGTAAATTTAATCATTTAACTATTATTCTAACAATATATATCATTCACATGTTCCTCGGACTTTTCTGGTTCATTTTGTATTTTACAGTACTTTAATTGTGGTGAAGAAAGTTATGACCAAGGATTCAAGGCTTTGTGTGTCTTTATAGCTTAAAATTGAGAAGAGAAAACCAATAGGGAAATTAGATTATTTTATCAGATACAGTAATGTAATTATAAGTTAAGGGAAGTATTTGGATTCAGCTTGGTTGAGGTCTAGTGGGTTTTTATTTTTCTGTTTTAATTTTTTCTTAGAATAATGTTTTGGAAGGTTTCATGTAATGAAGAATCTGAGACAAAACCCATAAATTAGTTTTGTTTGGTTAATGGTTATTTATGATAATTGAATATAATTCTCCTTGGAATTTGGAAAGATAATGTGATTGTGCTATTATGATCAATGTAGACTTGTTTGAATTTAAATGGGGAACATAATGTATTGCACTTAAGAAATTGTACGTAAGTTTTGTTCATATGATAAATTATTAATGGTCCAAAAAGCTTAAGCTATGAGATGAAGAACTTGATCATTTAACTAATATTGCAACACTCCTCTCATGTGCGGGTCGAACTCAATCATTTAACTAATATATATCATGCACATGTTCCTTGGACTTTTCTGGTTCATTTTGTATTTTACAGTGCTTTAATTGTGGTGAAGAAAGTCATGACCAAGGATTTAAGGCTTTGTGTGTCTTTATAGCTTAAAATTGAGAAGAGAAAACAGATAGGGATATTAAATTATTTTGTCGGATACGGTAATGTAATTATAAGTTAATGATGCAGCACCAAAACTCTTTGGTAGGCCAGCTACTTGTTAAGCCTTATAATACTATTCTTCCATCAAAATGATGCAATGCTTTTTTGCTAATATAAATCAGAGTATATGAGAGTTGAGCCACTGTAGAGTGGTTCTTTGATGGTGCTTACAGGTAGAGTTGGCCTTTTAACATGATTGAATAGCAGTAGTACACTGTATCAAATTAACTAGTCATAATATATAGGTATGTGCTCTTCTTAGTGGAGGAGGGTATGCCGAGAAGGTTGCTGTTCCAGCTGGACAAGTTCTTCCTGTGCCACCTGGTGTTTCTCTCAAGGATGCTGCTAGCTTACCTGAGGTGGCATGCACTGTTTGGTCAACTACTTTTATGATGAGTCGGCTATCTGCTGGGGAAACATTTTTGGTAATTTCTAAGCCAACTTTCTCCAATTTCACTTTATGATTATGTAGCATAATTTATGGTCCCAATCATAAATGGTTCAAAATCACTGGGACCATCTTGTGCAGCTTTTTTTTTTTTGTTAAATATTATAATACACAATTTTCTTTTAAATTTTTTCGTTCACACATGAAATCTGGAATGTCTATGGTAACAACATATGTGATTGATAGTGTTAACCACTGTGTATGATACATGCTCTAAACGATAATTTGTATCTTTTTTGACTTTATCAAGATGGTGCCTCCAATGCGTAACTGATTGATATTAAATTTTCAGGTTCATGGGGGCTCAAGTGGTATTGGTACATTTGCAATTCAGATGGCGAAATACCAAGGGGCAAGAGTGTTTGTTACTGCAGGTCCAGTGTCACTTTTCTTCTGATGCATAAGCTTAGTGTCCATGTATTCATATATTTTTAGATTGTTAATGGCAGGGAGTGATGAAAAATTAGCTGTTTGCAAGGATCTTGGGGCTGATGTGTGCATCAATTACAAGACAGAGGACTTTGTTAAAAGGGTAAAGGAAGAAACAGGTGGAAAAGGTATTTTCTTTAATATTGAAAAATCTTTCCTCAATGTTTATAGAGATTGATGTTTTTATTATTATTCTTTTTGCAATGATTATTAGGTTAATAACTAACTAAATGTTCAATGGCAGGAGTTGATGTTATTCTGGATCATATTGGAGCATCCTACTTAAAGAAAAACCTTGAGAGCTTAAATTTTGATGGGAGGCTTTTTATTATTGGAACTATGGGTGGCTCTGTTACAGAGATCGATCTCCGTGCTCTTCTTTCGAGGCGCCTTACAGTGCAATGTATGACACTTGATATTGGGTCTTAGTACCATAGCTTTGGAGTTGGATAAATTTGTTATCTCTCATTCTTTTTTGTTTTAAGTTATATAATATGTACAACTGCTGAATCATTCAACCGTTTCAGATGATATGTTTTGCTTCTTACATATGAATATATTTCTGTCATGATAATGATTTATGACCTATATATTGATATATGGGAAGTAAAACATGACATCTGAATTGAGGCTCTGTGTTGGAATGTTGAGCTGTATAATATTGATACTGGGTAAACTTACTGACCAACAATGCTATAGTAAATTTTTTGAAGGATGCACCATCACTAGAATGTGAATGTTGCTGGGTACTAAGAAAATTATGCCATCAAGGGGGAAACTATATTTACCATAAATTACTTTCTAAGTTGGAGTTTGGAAAAACATCTCTAGATCACATTCTAAGTTCTGGAAATTGTTGTTGGCTGTTCCTAACAAGTATGTCCAGTATGCGTGTTTTTCTTTTTATGTTGAGAAAAAGTGTGGTGCGGGATCAGAAAACGTGTCCAAAACATGAAGTATTTCATTCTAATTTCTGGAAATGGTTGTTTGGCAGTTCCTATTAAGGATTTCCTGTATGAGTATACTTCTTTTTGGGTTGAGGAAAAGGAGAGGGAGGATGAAAAAATCTATCCAAAACATGAAGGAATTCAGTTTCCCTAATGTTTTCACAATAAATGAACCTCTTTAATTTTGGCTCTGAAGACTTTTCTTAATTTTTTGTCCATCTTTTTGTTAGGATTCTTTCTGCATTCATAATCATGCAAATTCTCTCACATCTTTTTTTATCCTTTAATTATTTGACATGTATCTGTTTTACATTTCATCCTGCAAATCTACTATGGATAGTTCCAAATTTGATGGTAAAAGTAATTTTGTATAGATAAATGTCCTATTGAGAAGTGTTTTTTTTCCCCCTGATTATAAACACTTTCTTAGTATATGCCTTTTTTTCCCCTGCATATAATTATTGTCTTCTTCTTTTTTCTTTTTTATTGTATGTAGCTGCTGGCTTGCGATACAGGAGTACAGAAAACAAAGCAGTGATTGTTAGTGAGGTTGAGAAGAATGTTTGGCCTGCAATTGTGGCAGGCAGGGTGAAGCCAGTGATATACAAGTATTTCCCATTATCGGAAGCAGCAGAGGCTCACCAGCTCCTGGAATCTAGCGTTCATATTGGAAAGATACTGCTCGTTCCTTGATTTAGTGGATATTCTTGTGGCTCACATGATTGATATGGTTATAAGACCTTTTGCATATATGTTGTGGCAATGCTTTTATATGTGTCTTTTGTCTTGTAATTTGGGAACAAAGCAACTTAACTGCAATGGATTTTGGATGTTCCATGTTACCTACCTACGTTGAATAAATTGAATTTGTGCTTTCTAATAGTAGCAAATGACATGATTGAATCTAGTTCATATTTTAAAGTTCAATAAGGTATTTAAGGGTATGTTGGGTGAAAAAAGAGAAGAGAAAATAGTTGGGTGGTGGTGTTTTTTTTTTTTGTTGTAATTAGCTCAATTGATAAAGTCTTTTAATGTTGAATTAGAGAATTTTACGGTATCTATAAAAAAATAAAAAGTGAAAAAATACATTGCCTGATGTTTTCCAATCGGTCCCACAAATAAAAATTTTCCTAACGAGAGAATGGAAAGGAACATAAGCTAGCCAAGCTCATCCATTCCAATGTCTCTTTAGTCTTTACCGGCCAGAAAATTATGGAACTCCTCCAATTTGCAACCACGCTTTGCAAAAAGAGTATTAGACAAAAATTCTGCACACACGGAATGTGATCTAACCATCTTTCATAAAAGACGGAAGAAGATGGTAATGTAAATAATGGCCCTTCAAATGGAAAGAAGGAAAGCAAAAATGAGAAGTAATAGAGAGAATTACAATGAGCTACTACCCCTCACCTCCATAGCCAAACCCATCACCATCAATAAGCTTTACTATTGCACCATCAAGCTGTTGCAAAGAGTTTGTACAAACACACACTGAGTGAAAACAACTGTAGTTAAAATCACGATTTCACTTGTTTGCACTGGTTTACACAATGTCAATATTTTGCACGCGTCAGCTAATATCATGTCGTGTTTTCAAAACATAATTTTATATCATTTTATGTGATGGGAGTGTGCAGCAAGAGTGTGTAACAAGGATTTAGCCTTTTACAAAATTTCCACTCTTATCCATGAGTGTGAGTGTGTTAGGTAAAGTGCACTAATCAGTGCTCGTTAGTCGTTACCTTTAGCCAAATGAGTGTGTCCAAGACTCCAAACTCGAAAGCTGTGTGTAAAGTCAACGCCCAAAAAATGAAGGCAATAGTGATAACCAGTCCGGGGGGGCCAGAAGTGCTGCAACTACAAGAAGTGGATGAGCCAGAACTCAAAGACGACGAGGTTCTCATCAAGGTCGAGGCCTCGGGGCTCAACCAGGCCGATACGGTTCAGAGGAGTGGCGCGTACCCACCACCCAAGGGTGCCAGTCACTACCTTGGTGTTGAATGTTCTGGGACCATCCAGGCCCTTGGTAAATCCGTTTCCCGCTGGAAAATCGGTGATCAGGTCTGTTATTTTCATTTGCCATGTTCATTTTATGAGTTTTTACTTTCTCTTGGAATGAGAAGGAAAAATGGAATATTGGGTTTGTTAATGTTAGTTGGTTAAAGTTTAGCTCCAAACATTTCGAGTTATTTTTTTTCAATCCATTTTGTGTCGATTTATAAAACTATATATGAGTATTATTTAAGTAAGTTATATGATTTATTAAAAAGTTTGCGACTAAAACTACATATGTATAGTTTCTTTAGTTACAATATAATTGGTTGGAATAAGATGGCTCTAAAATGGTTAATCTCTCCATTTGTTTTCGAAGACTCATTTTTCAGGGAAACATTTTCTAAAAAAGTTGTCTCGTGTTTGGTTCTGACCTTGAAAATGAGCTAGAAAACACTTATGTGGGTGGAATTTATTTGTGATGGTTTGTTGAGTATGTGATGGTCCCGAAAACGTTTTATGTCTGCCATATTGGGGTCGTTTTCTGTTTACCATGAAAAACATTTTTCTACTATAGACATTTTCTGATCTGACTTCGAAACCTGTCTCAACTTTACCTTACAATTAAAAGTTATAAGAAGTCAAAAATCTCAGGTGTTGCATCCCACTTCTTGGTAGGTCAGCCACTTATGTTAATGCAATGCTTCTTTGTTCTAATAAATCAGAGTATAGGAAAGTTGAGCACTGTAGTATGGTTCTTTGAGGGTGCTTACAAATAGAGTAATCATTTTAACATGATTGAATTGTATAAGTACACTGTATCAAATTAACTAGTCGTGTTGTGTGTGTATATATATATATATAGGTATGTGCTCTTCTTAGTGGAGGAGGGTATGCCGAGAAGGTTACTGTTCTGGCTGGACAAGTTCTTCCTATCCCACCTGGTGTTTCTGTCACGGATGCTGCTAGCTTACCTGAGGTTGCATGCACTGTTTGGTCAACTGTTTTTATGATGAGTCAGCTATCTGCAGGGGAAACATTTTTGGTAATTTCTGAGCCTTTACGATTATTTAGTGTAATTTATGGTCCAATTTACAAATGGTTTGATAATTTATGTACAATACAAAGTTAAAATGATAATTTCTATATTTTTTGTTTGTTGCAACATGGTGTCTCCAATGCAAAACTGATGAATATTAAAATTCAGGTTCATGGGGGCTCAAGTGGTATTGGTACATTTGCAATTCAGATAGCTAAATACTATGGAGCAAGAGTGTTTGTTACTGCAGGTCCAATATCACTGTTCTTTTAATGCATAAGTTTGGTTTCCAAGTATTCATACATTTTTAGATTGTGAATGGCAGGGAGTGATGAAAAATTAGCTGTTTGCAAGGATCTTGGGGCTGATGTTTGCATCAATTACAAGACAGAGGACTTTGTTAAAAGGGTGAAGGAAGAAACAGGTGGAAAAGGTATTTCCTTTAATATTAAAACCTCACTTTTCCTCAATGTTTAAAGAGATTAATGTTTTTCATTATTCTTTTTGCAATGATTATTAGGTGATAAAAAAAGAACAACTAACTTAATGTTCAATGACAGGAGTTGATGTTATTCTGGATCATATTGGAGCATCCTACTTAAAGCAAAACCTTGAGAGCTTAAATTTTGATGGGAGGCTTTTTATTATTGGAACTATGGGTGGCTCTGTTACAGAGGTCGATCTCCGTGCTCTGCTTTCGAAGCGCCTCACAGTGCAATGTATGACACTTGATATCAGGTCTTAGTACCATAGCTTAGGAGTAGGATGAATTTGCTATCTCTCATTCATTTTTGTTTGAAGTTTATATACGCAACTGCTGAATCATTCAACCATTTCAGATGTCATGTTTTACTTCCCAAATATCAATATATTTCTGTCATGATCATTTAACCATGATCATGACAGAAATATATTCATTTATGGGAAGTAAAACATGGCATTTGAAATGTAGCTCTTTGTGTTGGAATGTATGATCTGTGTAAACCGAGCTACATAATATAGATACTGGGTAAACTTACTGACCAACAATGCTATAGTAAATTATTTGAAGAATGCACCGTCACTAGAACGTGAACATTGCTGGGTACCAAGAAAATTATGCCATCAATGGGTTACTGTATTTACCATAAATTACTCTCTAGATCACATTCTAAGTTCTGTAAATTGTTGTTGGTTGTTCTTAACAGGTATGTCCAGTATGAGTATTTTTCTAAAAAGTGTTTGTTTTTTTGGTTGGGGGGGGGGGGGGGGGGGGGGGGTGTTGGGGAGGATCAGAAAATGTGTCCAAAACATGAAGTGTTTCATTCTAAGTTTTGGAAATCACAGTTTGAAGTTCCTATAAAGGATTTCCTGTATAAGTATTTTTAATTTTGGGTTGAGGAAAAGGAGAAGAGAGGGAGGATGAAAAAATCCATCCAAAACATGAAGGAATTCAGGTTCCCTAATGTTTTCACAATAAATGAACCTCTTTAATTTAGGCTCTAAAGACTTTTCTTGATTTTTGTCCATTTTGTTAGGATTCTTTTTGCATTCACAATTATGTAATTTTTTTCTGTCATCATCTTTCATTATCCTCTAATTATTCATCATGTTTCTATTTTACATTTCATGTTGCATTACTGCTATGTATAGCTCCACATTTGATGGTAAAAGTCATTTTGTGTGGATAAACGTCGTATTGAGAAGTGATTTTTTTTTCCTGAGTAAATACTTTCTCAATGCTTTTTTTCAAGCATATAATACTCTCTCTCTCTCTCTCTCTCTTAATATTGTATGTAGCGGCTGGCTTGCGATACAGGAGTCCAGAAAACAAAGCAGTGATTGTTAGTGAGGTTGAGAAGAATGTTTGGCCTGCTATAGTTGCAGGCAGGGTGAAACCAGTGATATATAAGTATTTCCCACTATCTGATGCAGCAGAGGCTCACCAGCTCATGGAAAACAGTGGTCACATCGGAAAGATACTGCTTGTTCCTCAATTCAGTGGATGATCTTGTGGCTCAGATGGATGATGATATGGTTTTAAGACCCTGTGCATTTATTTTGTGGTAATGCTTTTATGTGTTATAGTCTTGTAACTTGGGAACAAAGCAAGCTTAACGGTAATGGATTTTGGATGTTCAGATTTACCCACCTACTTTGAATATATAAAAAAATCCTGTGGAATTGAGTTGTGCTTTCTAATATTAGCAATGAGATGATTGAATCTAGTTCCTATTTTAAAGTTCAATACGGACTTTAAGGATGTGTTTGGTTTGGGTGAAAAAAGAGGAGAGAATATGGTTGGCTGTTGGTTTTTCCTCTATTTGGTTGGACTGAAAAGGGGTGGAAAAAGGGAAGACCAGGTGTTTGCCAATCGGGTCCAATACAAATCTGCCTAATGAACGAGAGAAAATGGAAAGGAAAATAAGCAAGCCAAATGAAATATCAAAATTTTCCTACCCCTTAACAATGTCTCTTTAGTCTTTACTGGCCAGAAAATTATCAAACTCCTCCATTTTGCAACCAAGCTTTGGACAGAGAGTATTAGATGGCAAAAAAAATTGCGAACAGGGAATGTGATCTAACAACCTTTCAGAAAAGAAAGAGGGAAGATGGTAAACTTAGACAATGACACTGCAAGTGGAAGGAAAGACAGAAAGCAAAAATGGAATGCAACAGAGAGAAATACAATGAGCTGCTAGCCCTCACCTCCATTGCAAAACCCATCACCGGCAAGAAGCTTTACAATTGCACCTTTAAACGGATAGATTCCCACCACCCAAAATGATGCCACTAATGCCATGTAGGGATTTTCTATACTCTATATATGTGGCTTGCCACATAGGATTCTTTTTACTTGCCCTAGTGTTAAACATCAGTAAACACAATCCTTCAAATTATTGGTTTAATTTGCAGCTAAGTGGTTCTCCAATAAGTTCAAAGAAAAAGGAGGATACAAGACACTATATGAAATAGAAATTGTAAATATATCTTGCTTATAAGTTCAAATAAAAGGGAGTACAAAATATAGAAGAAACCCACCCCCCCCCCCCCCCCCCCCCCCCCCCCCCCCCCCCCCCCTCTTTTCAAATTAGCCTTTTTTTTTTTTTTTTTTTTTTTTTTTTGCATGCCCATATTTTAGAGTTTATAGTTGGCTAGTTGGCCCCCTCAAATTTTTGAATTGGTCCAAATAACCCAAAAGAAACTAATCACTTAACCCTTTATTTAGACCCATGGCCCCTCCATAGTCCAAATACAACACAACAAAAAATCCACAAATCACCAATATCATAATTCAATAACTCATAACTAAAAAAATCTCATAGAAAAAAAATTCTCTTACAAGGGTGACAATAATTTATATAACTTTTTAATTGATTTATAAATTATGGGAAAGTCAATTACAATATTTAAATTTTTTTCAAAAGATAAAATGCAAAATTCTTTTAAAAGCCAATATTGATGATGTAGCATTGTCAACTCTTCATATTAATATCCCAATTTTTTAAAATCCTCAAACAAAGTTTTGAAAACTTCATTAGTATGATTTTTAGTTGCATCCAAAAGTATGGGTTTATCATATTGGTGAGTTGGTCAATGTGATAAAATCAACATATTAATTCCAATTATCCAAAATTTGGAGATCCAAAGTCCTCTTCTTTTTTTATTCTTCTTCGAAAATGTTTGAATATCATATTGTAACTTTTAACTTTTTTGGTTCATATTATTTCCTTATTGACTTAAATATTTATGGTAATAAAGTGCAATTGTTTTGTCGACCATGATTTTTTTTTTTTTTTTAATAAACCATGTCACTTGAAATTTTTTTGGTTCATGCTTTCGCCCCTTCTAGGTTCAAATCCTGGTTCCGTCCTTGTTGGCTATGACACCTAGACTAATCAGAGCATATCAAGAAATTTGTTCGAAGAACCAGAGTGTGTTGTGATCAAGGATCTGTTTGCTTTGATTTCTCCTCTCAAACAGTAATTGAAACTGTAAGGTTGAAATTTATCAACCATCTTGTTGGCTTTATTTCATACCAATTTGCTTGTAATTTAGCACTTAGTAACTCTGTATTTAGGTGGGATTCATGTAAGGGTAGTGTGTGAAGAGAGTGTGAAGAAAAGCTCAAGTTTGTGCAAAGAAGCAGAGTTTCGCGGTTAGGAGCTGACTTGTGACTGGCAAGCCGCCAATTGCAGGCACGTGAGAAGCACACAGGGGAGCTGAAGGGTTGCGCTAACTGTCGCACTACAGGACAAAAGTCCCAGGCTAGCCAGGCTGTTATCTCGCGACTTAAACTCGTGACTTGGACAAGCCGCGAGGTCAAGCCGCCAACTAGCCCTGTTTGGCAAAAAATTGACTCTTCGTATTCTAAATACACACCACTATATATAGACCCTTATACCCACGAAATTTAGAGAGCTTCCAGAGAGAATTTTTGAGAGAAACTCTAGAGAAAAACAAGATTGATTCATTCATAATCTTTACCTTAGAGTCTCTACAAATTCCTCTACTCTCTTCCTCTCCATTGTCATACCCTTGAGAGGTTCTTTACCAAATCCTTATCTCACTATACCCACGTCTGTGAGAAGGTTTATTTGGTGCTTTTGGGAAGCAGTTAGGAAGGAACCAATATACATTGGTTGATGCTATGGTCTAGTAGCGGAATCCGGGAAGCTAAAGAAGAAATAGGTTCGGCGTAACCTCGTTGGAGCAAGAAGCTTGGAGGGCTTAGGTACTTGGGTAGATTAGGCTTGGAGGGTCTTCTGCTGTTTATGTATCCCAATTACATTCTTTAGTGGATTATTTCACCGCTTGGAGGGCGGCAGAGAGGTTTTATGCCGGAGACTTTAGTTTCCTTTTCGATAACACATCGTGTGTTGTCTGTGTGTTTGCATCTTCCTTCCCTTTATCTTTGCCTTATATTTACTGATGTGGATGTGTTTATATTTGGCTTAGATTAGTTATTAATTCTGTAATTAACTTATGTTCATGTTCTGCACATTAATTGTTTGATTATAAACTTGAATTGATAATTTATAATTAGGGGTCTAAACATTCAAGGGTGTTTCATACCCATTTTGAACTTTTAATTGGTATCAGAGCGGGTACACTCACTGTGGTTTAAATACCTGAGTGTGATCCTTGACCCCTTGTTGAGATAGATAGGTCTCAATCTCTTAATGTACCACCATTTTTTGATGGTAATAACTATGCCTTCTGGAAAGTTAGAATGAGGGCATTTCTATGCTCTATTGATGACACCGTTTGGGATGCAGTTGAAGTAGGGTGGACTAAGTCGGAGGTTGCTAGATTTACTTGGGATAAGGCAGCTCTTGCGGCAGCCAATGCTAACATTAAAGCTTTAAATGTTATTTTCTATGGTGTGTCTCTAGATGAATTCCACAGGATTTCTCACATGACAGTGGCCAAGGAAGCTTGAGAGATTTTGAAGACAACTTATGAGGAGACTAAGAAGGTGAAGGACACAAAACTCCAAATGCTTACCACTAAATTTGAAGAGCTCAAGATGGGTGAAGATGAATTGTTTGATTCGTTCTATGGAAAGCTTAACGAAATTGTCATTGCTAAGCTCAATCTCGGTGAGAAGATTGAAGATACTAAGGTGTGAGAAAAATCTTGAGGTCCTTGCCTAAAAGTTTTAGAGTAAAAGTCATAGCCATAGAAGAGAGTAAAGACTTGGATGAGATCAAAATCTAGGAGCTGATTGGGTCTCTCCAAACATATGAACTGGGACTGCCTTCCCACAAGACGAGTAAATCGCTTGCTCTTAAAACCATCACCGAAAGAATGGATGATCCTTCCGAAGAAGATAGAGTGGAGAAGGAAGTAGCATATCTTGCGAAAAACTTCCGCAAATTTATGAAGATGAAGAACAGTGTGAAACCATTCAACAGAGGAAAATTTTCATCTTCAAGAGGTGACAGGAAAGAGTTTACGAGGAAAGAAGGGAAGGATTTTCAATCTCCTTCGGACATTGTGTGTTTTGAATGCAATAACCATGGACATCTCAAGAAGGAGTATCCCAATTTCTTGAGAGGGAAAGGCAAGGCGTATGCCACAATGCTGAGTGATACAGACTCTTTAAATTCTGATTCTGAAGAGAGCTGTGACGGAGAAGGAAACTACTCTGCATTTATGACCATTGCACATGTGGAATCATCGGATGATTTGGGTTCACTTGTGAAGGAACTTGGTAAACATTCTGATTTGGAGTCTATTGGGGTAGTTGAAGAATTAGAAGCTGAAGAAGATAAAGATACATCTAGTCTTCAAAAGAATTACACCTTACTCCTTAAGAAATCGGGTGAGTATACAAAGGTGGCAAAGGCGGCTATGAAGAAGATGAAAAGAGCTGAGGAGGATTATAAAAGTCTCCTGATCAGATACAAGGAGGCAAAGTGTAAGATTTAAGCACTTAATGGTGAGCTATCAGAAACTTACACAAAAGTGAGATTTCTTGAGCAAGAGATAGTGCAAGCTCATGCCAAGATAGATAGGGTCTCCTCCAGGAAGTTAGATGATGTTATTTCATCTCAAAAACATGCATCAGACAAGTCCGGATTGGGATACGCCGGAGGAAGTAGTTCATCAGCAAATGTCACTAAAGAAGTGAAGTTTGTAAAGGCTAAAGAGATAGCTGTGGATAAGCCTATTCCTGAGAAAGTTAAGGCTGCGAGGAAGAAGAATGCGGCCGATCAATGGGTGTTTAACAAGTCCCGCAATCAATCAGAAGCCAAATTTGGAAGTAGAGGAAGATCACTTCTAAGATCACAACAGGGTTCCAGAACGAACTATCTTTGTCACTATTGCAGATTGCAAGGACATACTAGACCTAACTGTCACAAGCTGAGAGCATTGAACAGTGCAAGCGCTCCTCGATCAAGAGGAAGGAGAAATGACAAGAGGTCTTGGGGTGGTGAGCAACCAAGAAGTTAAAACCATGATTCAGGAATGATGGACGTAATGAAGATGGTCGGTGCCTTCACCAATTGCCTGGAAAGCTTCATACGAAGGTTTGACAGTCCCAACTCGTACCCAATCCATCAAGGATATCACCCCAAACACACGTGACGTGTGGGTGACGAAGGGTACTCATGCATAAGCATTACAACATGTCCATGCATCAATACTTCCATGTTTGTGAATATGCTTGGTTGTGTGCTTCTTGCTAGTATTTAGGTTGTTATTTTGTTTGTGTGTTTGTCTTTGGTTCAAATGTTTTTACATTATTATTTATGTTATGTTTTTTATCAATCTTTACTGCTTTTGTGTTAAAAATTCAAAAACATATAAAAAGTAGAAAATTCAAAAAGTTTGATCGGCTTTGATGAGTTTTGTCTTAAAACATGTTTTGCCTTGTACCTTTGTACTTATGGCTTTGTGCATTTAACGAGCTTAGCTTGTCTCTTATGCACTTATATCATTGTAGGAGAAATTCTGAAATCTATGTGACTGTTGTAAATAGATCTTCAACCTTGTCATGAATGATTAGTGAATGGTTTTGTTGATCTTGAGACATGCATAAACTTGTGCCCATATATCTTCCCACTTTTATTTTACTACTTTACTCAAAGAGCTCTCTAAATGTAAATCTCCAAATGAAAAGAGATATAGAGCTGCAAAAGCCTGTCGCACATACTAGTATTCGACTAAGAAAAAGGGAAAGCGACCAAAATAAAATGTATAATACCCAAAAAGCCAAAGGCTAACTCATCAATTGAAATATCAAAAATTTCAGGCATCTATCTCACAATGAGGTTTTCTTTACTCAAAAAGTGCAAATGATATGTTGAATATGGAGCCAAATGAAAAACTTCAAAGTATTATACTCAAGTTTATGTGGGAGGTCATATATGCATACTTCTATAATTGAGATGGGCCACATTATCTAGTGCTAGTTGTGTATGCCTTGATTGAATTGATCATTGAAACTTCACATTAGATTAAGGACTATCTCATTTTTGATACCCACACATAACACATAAGTCTATGTTCAATGAATGTCATATTCATTTGTGTGATTGTACTTGTTTAAATGTGTTTTCACAAGCTCAATCTTTATTAATCAAACACAAAAAGATTTTTAAGTGTTTTAGTTTGTTTTTGGAAAGTTTTTTTTTTTTTTTTTTAACAAAAGATGTCAAAATTTTCAAAAACAGTGTTGCCCTGTTTTGGCGACTCAGTCGCGGGTAGGTCCAGTCGCATGCTCCAGTCGCGAAGCTCACTTTGAGATTTTCGCGGGTCACTGGCGAGTCAAGGTCTCAGTCGCGAAAAATTCTTAGAAAATTTTTCAAAATTTTGAGTTTTTATGATTTTTGCGGCTCAGTGTGGCGACTTGTTCGCGGGTGGAAGGTCCAGTAGCGAGGGGTACTCAGAGATTTTCGCGGCTCTTCTCACGATTATCTCGCAGGTAGACCTTCCAGTCGCAAAAAACACTTAGAAGATTTTTTGAAAATTTTGGTTTGACAGTGTTTCGCGGCTTAACCTAGCGTCTTACTAGCGACTTACTCTAGTCACGACAAATGCGTGTTTTGCGTTTTAAAGTCAGTTTTCAAAAACTTTTCAGTTTTTCCCTCGTACTTTGTGACTGTTCATTGTCTTTCCCATCTGATTGGCGACTTACTCTAGTCGCGAAAAATGCATGTTTTGCATTTTAAAGTCAGTTTTCAAAAACTTTTCAGTTTTTCCATCGTACTTTGTGACTGTTCATTGTTTTCCCCATCTCTCTCTCTGAAATACTCCGTGTTCACTCTTGAGAAACCTCCATTTCTGCATTTTCTTCTTCTCAAATCTTCAAGAAAAAGGTATGGGTTTTTTATCTTTCACTTCAGATTTCATGTTTTAAGTGTTATGTTCTTGAATCGGTGTGTTTTGATAATGGATTGTGTTTTGGGGGTTGGAATATGTTTTTGCTTAAAAATGCTAGGTTTGATTGTTTGGGTTGTTTTCCCTTGTTGCTGAATACGTTTAGTATCATGATTTTGCATCATTATTCTAGTAT
The DNA here is from genome assembly GCA_019022515.1 of Quercus aquifolioides. NCBI lineage: Eukaryota > Viridiplantae > Streptophyta > Magnoliopsida > Fagales > Fagaceae > Quercus > Quercus aquifolioides. The sequence continues at coordinate 94,375,550 of CM032328.1, read as the reverse complement.
TTGATCTGAGCTTGTTATTTGATACTATTTATACTCATTAGGCTTATGGGTTTGGGTTTTTCTGTGATTTTCTCTGAATGGGATATTTGGGATTACAAAATGTATGTCCTGTTTGTCTATGTGGAATTCATTGCTCTGTTTTGTGTTACCATATCATGTGTGTGGTTCTGCCTTGGGGGATTCTCTTGCACATTTCATATTCATTAAGTCATGTCTCATAAACATATGCTCTCCTCTGTTTGAATATAAGTTTCATCTATACAGACTGAACTTGTTTGATCTGTTGTAGTTCTGTGCTGACTTATCCTTCTTTGGCTATCAACTGTGCTTGGTCTGTGTGTTGACTGACACTCAGTTCTTCCTTTATAACTACATGGTTACTAATTTGTGTGCATTCCCACATATTGTGTTCTGCTCTTGCTGTGGCCTCTTCTGTGTGTTTACAGATGCCTCCCACACCTTCAAAGAAGAAGACTCTTGCTAAGAAGGCTAATAAAAGGATGAAAATGGACAACAATCTGTTTAGGTCTGTCAAGCACTTTGAGAGATACAGAGATTCATTCATGAAGGGTACCATTGTCCAGGAGAGGTTTGTGGACTTAAATGACCTGAAGGATACCTTCATTCCAGAATGCTTTAAAGGCAGAGGTTGGGATAAACTATTGAGTGGCCTACCTGCAGTGTGTGAGCCCTTAATAAGGGAATTCTATGCAAATGTGAATATAAGGGAGGGGAGATGAACTGCTGGATTAAAGGACATGAGTTCACCTTAGATGCACATGACATTAATGAGGTACTTAGTCTTGAGGGTTTAGAGGATTATGAGTTCACTAACTACAAAGACATGATGCTATCTTTAGATACTGTCCAGGCTTGGATTGGTGGTGTTAAAGAAGGGAGGTGTCTCAACACTAATGCCTTTCCTGCTGACATGAGGTGTTTGACCACCATCATGATATTCAACTTGTATCCTATAAGAGAGATGACTACTCTTACTAATTCCAGAGCTATATTCCTCATGGAGCTCAAGGAGAAAGTCATCATTGACATCAGCTCTCACATATTCGACACTATTATAGACGAGACTAGAACCACTTCTAGACCCAAGTTGGTCTTTCCTAGCCTTCTTATGAGGATCTTCAAAGCAAAGGGTGTTAGAATTCCTCAAGATATCAGTCCCATGACTCCATTGTTAGCAATAAACAAATTCACCATCGCAAGGATACAAAGTCGTCTTCCAGGTGATGAAGAAGAAGGGGCTGATCAAGAAGGAGGTGATTCAATGGAGACTGAAGCTGAGGCTGCAGGACAAACTTCCACACCTAGAAGCAGAACCAAGAGGAGCAGGGCTTCTACTTCATCAGCTGTACCTCCTGATGCATTTCAGATCATCCTGGAGAGGCTTGATGGACTCAGAGAGGTTCAAAATCAGCATACTGAAAGGATGACAACAATGCAAGATCAGCTTGATGTACTCTCAACCAAGTTTGACAACATTTACACCAACCAGGAGCAGTGACCCTTTGGCCATTCCGGTCAAAAAGGGGGAGAATTTTTGGGCCAGCACTCGAGAGGGAGTGCTTATTTGAGGGGGAGTTTTATAATCTTTGCTGTGTTCGTCTATAGTTTTGTTACTATGGTTTGGATAACTGTTGTTTTTACTGATTTGATACAATGTGGTTTTGGGTTAATGTTTGGCTTATACTTATGACTCTTGAATGTTTTTAATACTTTGCTTATATATATATATATATATATATATATATATTGATGATGCTTATTCAGTTAGTTGCTTGTGTATGGTCTGTTTGTACCCATATTGCTTTTGTAAGCTTTTAGGGTTTGTTTTTATGCACTTTGTAGGCCTTTGTGATTTGTATCATGCTTTTTGCAGCCTTTGTGCTTTGTTAAATCAATACTTCTAACTAAATGTTATGCATTTTCTTCTAAGTACTGTCACTCTTGTGCCCTTGTAGGATTTTTCCTAAATGCACATATTTCATGTACTGTACATTGGTTGAGTGTTGGTCATTCAAGTAATTTGCCTTGTGTTTGTCATCTTAAATGTCTGGATGTTCATTCCAAGTGGGAATGAGCATTGTCATCACTTGGTTATAGTGATTACCTGTTTTGGTCTTGCCATGGTTTATTGCTTTATTCCATTGTGCTTGATCACATTGTGCTTGCTCCATATGCATTACAGGTTTTCTGCATACAATGAATTTATTGTGTTGGTGTGTTTCAGGAGTACTTGTTCTTATGGTTCAAAAGCTTCATAGATTCTAGAGTTAGGTGCGAGTGAGTTTTCCAACTGTTCCTAACTCACACATTAAGTCTAGAGTTTTTTTTAGGGTTTTGTCACACAATAGTCAAAGGGGGAGATTATAAGGTTGAAATTTATCAACCATTTTGTTGGCTTTATTTCGTGCCAATTTTCTTATAATTTAGCACTTAGTAACCTTATATTTAGGTGGAATTCATGTAAGGGTAGTGTGTGAAGAGAGTGTGAAGAAAAACTCAAGTTTGTGCAAAGAAGCAGAGTTTCGCGGCTAGTACTCGCGGCTGACTCGTGACTGGCAAGCCGCCAACTGCAAGCACGTGAGAAGCACACAGGGGAGCTGAAGGGTCGTGCCAGCTATCGCACTATAGGGCAAAAGTCTCAGTCTGGCCAGGCTGTTATCTCGCGACTTAAACTCGCAACTTGGACAAGTCGCGAGGTCAAGCCGCCAACTAGCCCTGTTTGGCAAAAAATTGACTCTTCGTATTCTAAATACACAGCACTATATATAGACCCTTATACCCACGAAATTTAGAGAGCTTCCAGGGAGAATTTTTGAGAGAAACCCTAAAGAAAAACAAGATTGATTCATCCACAATCTTTACCTTAGAGTCTCTACAAATTCCTCTACTTTCTTCCTCTCCATTGTCATACCCTTGAGAGGTTCTTTGCCAAATCCTTATCTCATCATACCCACGTCTGTGGGAAGGTTTATTTGGTGCTTTTGGGAAGCAGTTAGGAAGGAACCAATATACATTGGTTGATGCTATGGTCTAGTAACGGAATCCGAGAAGCTAAAGAAGAAATAGGTTCGGCGTAACCTCGTTGGAGCAAGAAGCTTGGAGGGCTTAGATACTTGGGTAGATTAGGCTTGGAAGGTCTTCTGCTGTTCATGTATCCCAACTACATTCTTTAGTGGATTATTTCACCGCTTAGAGGGCGGCCGAGAGGTTTTACGCCGAGGACTTCGGTTTCCTCTTCGATAACACATCGTGTGTTGTCCGTGTGTTTGCATCTTCCTTCCCTTTATCTTTGCCTTATATTTACTACTGTGGATGTGTTTATATTTGGCTTAGATTAGTTATCAATTATGTGATTGGCTTATGTTCATGTTCCGCACATTAATTGTTTGATTATAAGCTTGAATTGATAATTTATAATTTGGGGTCTAAACGTTCAAGGGTGTTTCATACTCATTTTGAACTTGCAGAAACATTCAAGCACTGCAAAGAGCTTCAATTGCTAAGCTTTTTGGCACTTGAGGGCATGGGTCACTAAATATGGTAGTGGAGATTGGGATTGCACACCCCTCCTAGCCAACGCAAGCCTGTAAATCCTCAATATGTGAAAATCAATACTAAGCAAATAATTTTGAAGACAAGCTTAGGCTGAAGTGAGATAATTTGCTCGTACACTCTATATCAGACTCTAGTCAGGTTCCAAATCTATGTTCTTATATCCATATGTATATGCTATATATAAAAATAGTAGTGTAACATTTAGGTGCGGTTTGGATCTGCATTTGCGTTTGTGCATTTGCACGTTTTGCATTTTTTCCTTTTGACTATTCTCCCGTGTACTGTTCACAGGTCCCATAAACTTCACTTTTCAGCCACTTTTTTATTAAAAATGGGTCTCATGGCACTATTCACACATTTAAAAATTATTTTACTATAGTGTTTTCAGTTTTCAATTTTCAGTTTCAGCAAAATAAGTTCTATCTAAACAGATCTTTAATGTTGCTATACTTCAATTGTGCCACATTATCTACCACAACATCAGTAGCATTATCATTCTTTTCTTATTTGTTTTTTACTCCTCCTCTTTTTTTTTTTTCTTTTTTTTTTTTACAATATTAAATAAATGAATAGATGAAATTCACACATTCATCTTGAACTTAGGTGGTTTTAACTATACATATATCTTTGCCTTTATAAATTAATCTAACTAGTATGTAGTCCAGTGCTACCGCACAAGAATGGATATATTATTAATCATGAGTTTATTCATGTTTAAAAGGCTCAGTTAAGTCTAAATTCATATTATTAACTAGAAAATTTCATTAACAAAACTTAGCAATATATATATTTTACACAGAAAAATAAACTTTGGTGACAATGTTTATCCAAAAGATCCATTCACGCTTTTGAATCTTCAATTTCTATTGGTGATTGAAATTTTCATAGCTTAAAAAATTTTAAATTAAAAAAAAAAAAAAAAAACCCTCAGAGTTGTACTCATTTTGTAGTTTTACGATGGGTCATTTTGTAACATGATGGACATTTGTGTGAAGAAAAAACCTCTGAAGTTCCATGGCTGATAAAAGAAATTCTCTCCAATCTCTTTTTATAGAGAGATGGGCTTGTGCGTGTTTTTATACATCTTTCATAGTTGTATAATCACGAAGCAAGTCCAATGGATTTAGATTAGTACTACCGATTCCTAAAGCATGAGTGTTTAATCTATTATTAATTTCATCTTATTGGCTTCTACACATGACAACAAAATTAAAAATAATTAGATTGTACACGTGTATAGTAAAATTTGACTCAAATTTCAGATTCTAATTGAACAATTGGAATGATAATATATGATAGTGACAACAATAAGAAAATTCAAATAAAATTTTGAATTAAATTGTAACAATCTGAATAAGAAATTCTAGTAGAAAGACAGGGTGGAGTGATCCACTCCAAGAAGGCGACCAAACTTGCGTAAATATAGAATAATAAATATCTCTCAGGAAAATTTACATTATTCGTAACATTTACCTTTACTGAAAATTTTAAAAACATAGTGACTCACATTTGCCATCCAAACATCTACAGTCGGGTCCTCTCCAATTCGTGTGAGATTCCATTGATTACTAAGTTCCTTTGCAGCCTGCAAAAAGTATCATCCATCGGTCCACAGCATTGCTTTCTTCATTGTTATAGGTGTCAAACCTGAACAAAAAGCCAAATATAAGGATAGTGAATTTTAAGCATAATGTGCATCTAATCACATATTAGCAATTTATAACAAATGTAAAGAGGGATTTTTTAGAAAATAACTACAAAACCTAAACAATATTATTAGTTAGGCAACGTTTCAAACATATTACATTTCTAACAATTCGACTTCAGAGGAGTCGATTTTACTGTTCATATCACCTATTTTTTGGGCCACGTAGATAAAGAAATAGAGTCCTTTATTCTCATTTTTTACACATAGAAATCGACTACAGGGAAGTCGCTTTCAAGACAAAGAAAACGACTCCAGTGGAGTTGTTTTCTTTGTATTGAAAACGACTTCACTGAAGTCGATTTCACTCTGTAGGAATTCAAAGATCCATTCACGTTGTGACCTTCAAATCCAAAACAGACCCGAGCGTGTTGGTCAGAATCGGCGCCTGGATTCTTCGTGCTTCGCCGTCGGTATTGCTAGATTCGTAGAGTTCGTCGGCGCCTGGGTTCGTCGCGCCTGGGTTCGTCGGCGCTTAGGTTCGTGGGTTCGTCGCGCCTGGGTTCGTGGGTTCGTCGGCGCCTGCTTGCTCGTCGATGTTGCTCGTTGCTGGGTTCATTTGCTTCTTCTGTGACAACAACTGAAGCTTAACTGTGTGGAGTTCGTGGGGTTTTTGGGCAAATTGACTTCAGTGGAGTCGAATTCAATACAAAGAAAACGACTCCAGTGGAGTCGTTTTCTTTGTATTGAATTCGACACCACTGAAGTCGTTTTTTATGTATAAAAAATGAGTATAATGGACTCGATTTTTTTATCTACGTGGTGCAAAAATAGGCGATATAAACAGTAAAATCGACTCCTCTGAAGTCGAATTGTTAGAAATGCAATATGTTTGAAACGTTGCCTAACTAATAATATTGTTTGGGTTTCATAGTTATTTTCTAAAAAAACCCATGTAAAGATGCAAACTTTGTAGGTGAATAGTAAACAAAACTCAGTGTCAAAACCAAGAAGAAAGCACTTTAATCCGAAACTCAATGCAAATGTAAAGATGCAAACTTTGTAAGCAATTTATAACAAAGATGCAAACTATGGCTTTGCTATCTTTTTGGAAATTATGCAATGTACCCGAACCAAGTTCTTATCACCGATATTAATCTCTTTAGTTTTCACGTTTGACTGCAAAATAATAATAAAAAAAATAAAAAAAATAAAAAAACTTAATTAGCACAGTAACTCACTTGACCCGATACATAGAAGTGGTTTTAATGAGAATGAGCCCACATACATTTAGCCACATGATGCAAAATTCAACTTCAATTTCACCGATATTAATCTCTTTGGTTTTCACGTTTGACTGCAAAATCAAGAAAAAATTTAATTAGCACAGTAACTCACTTGACTCGATACATAAAAGTGGTTTTAATAAGAATGAGCCCACATACATTTAGCCACATGATGCAAAATTCAACTTCAATTTCACCGATATTAATCTCTTTAGTTTTCACATTTGACTGCAAAATCAAGAAAAAACTTAATTAGCACAGTAACTCACTTAACCTGATACATAGAAGTGGTTTTAATGAGAATGAGCCCACATACATTTGGCCACATGATGCAAAATTCAACTTCAATTTCAGATTCTAGACACATGGCACAAAATTAGGAATTCTAATTTGGTGTGTACACGTAGCACACAATTAGAGTTCTAATTTGGAATTCAATTTCACACTCTCTCTGCTTTACCTATTATTATATATATAGATTTAATTTAAAAGTTTATAACTAAAAATTGAAATGAATGAAGAATCAAAAACTTTGCCATTAAATATTCATCTACTTTGATTTAGATGTTTATAACTAAACATTGAAATCAATGAAGAATTAAAAGTAAAAGATATTTTCTTTACATATTCATTTTAGGTGGTTTTAATTTTACATATGACTTTGCATTTACATATTTATCTACTTTAATTCGATGTTTATAACTAAATAATAAAATCAATGAAAATACTGTTTATAAAAAGGTATTTACAAATCCTGCTTAATATTTGATGATAGAGATGATACAACATGTTGGAACATTTTAATATTAATTAATTAAAAATGATTTATATTTAACATAAATGTAAAGATGTGGAAGTTAATATGGAAGATAAGGAGTTAGTGAAAATGTTTAATCCCACATTGAAAGGAGAGGGACTATTTTATTCTTTTTAATTGTGGTGATTAATAGGCTAATATGAATTGATTCAGATATTGGGTTAGAAATGTGCACAAAGAGGAGGTGAGGTTGTACCCTCGTTGTTCTATCCTTAATTAATTATTATGTGTTCTTTGATGCAAGTTTTTTTTTTTTTTTTTTGGTTATTTTCTTTATAATGTTGAATGCTTTTAATGAATGGTGTTTATTGTTAACCTAAGTAGGGAGAAAATTAGATTATAATGTGTCTTATTTCATATTTTTGTCAGGTTTTAATTTATTTTGTATAACAAGATGTTGAGGAACAATTTGTGTAGTTAAAGAAAATTGTCTACACAAATTAATTTTGAGCAATTTCCTCACCGTGTTTAAATATTTTGTTTGAAAAATTAGTAGCAAATTGTATGCCTTTGTTATATGATATTCCTAGATGTCTAAGTTATTTTTTTAAGTATTTTATTTTGGTCATCATCTTCCTTAATTCATTATTGTCTTCTTTGAGATTTTTAAGAAAATAAATTTATTTTTTGTGTTAAAAATTTATTCATTTTTATGAAAATATATATTTTTTTTAAATCCTCACCTTTTTTCCCCTTTGGAATTGAACTTTAGAATTTTTTTTTTAAAATGAATAAGAGTTACAATTATTATGTATAAAGTTACAACTAACACTCTTGGGATCTGCCTATTTTTATTGCATTACTTCAAATTCAAAACCTTGCTAAAAATTTTGAATTTAATCACGCATTCTCAATGAGAAAAACAACAAGGATTCCAAAGCATACTAAAGTTTTTTTGCTCCCCAATTCTTTCTTCTTGTCTCTTATTCCAACTTCAATCTTAATGTCACATAATAGGAGTTCTAGTAAATCTTTTTGCATTTTGGTTTTGACTTGTAATTTTGTTGAGTTTTATCAATTTTTGAGATATATTTTCGGTGTTTTGGATTGTAGGAAGAAAAAATTTGGGTCTGAGAAATTTTTTTTTAGTGAAGGGTTTGAGAAAGTTAGTATAGTACTATAAGAATAATTTCCAATTTCCAACATTCTTTCTAATGATGCACAAAATGTTATAAATAACTATCATTAAGAAATGAATATATTCCCTAACTTACCTTTTGAATTCTTGAGAAAGATTATATTATTTTTCATTTTGGTATAGTAGAAATAATTTTACTATATATATTGAGCAACAATGGCGATTCTAAGATTTTTTTTCTAAGGTGGTAATTAAGAAACTTAAATCATACAAAATATAATAAAAAGAGAATTTGAATATATTGACATCACACACACACACACACACACACACACACAGACAAAATCTATATATCTATATAATAGGTAAAGTAGAGAGAAAATCCAATTAAATTTCAAATTGAAATTTAATTAGAGTCTAATTTTGCACCATGTGTCTCATCTAATCTAAAATTTAGAATTTTGTGCTAAGTGAGTTAATTTAGTGTAAAAATGGAATTTCAATTAGAGTTTAGTTTTGCACCACGTGTCTCATCTAATCTAAATTTTTGAATTTTTGTGCCAAATTAGTTAATTTAGTGTAGAAAACAATAAGTGTAATATAATAAACCATAAAAAAACATAATTATATAACTAAAAAAAATTCAAATTTATAAGGCATCTATATATATATATATATTAATAGGTAAAACTTAGAGAAAATTGAATTAGAATTTGAAATTATAATCCAATTTTGCGTCATATGTCCAAATTTATGTGGGAACTACACTATAATTATCCACTTAAACTTTTGTCATGTGTCTACTTAAGTTTTTTAATATTTGTGTCAAGTGAGTTAATGTATGCAAAATACTAATAATCTAATATTAATGAACAATAAAATATATAAATGAAACTCACATATACTCAATAAAAATCACCACATGTTTCTCAATAATTAAATAAAATAAAAATCGTCACATAGCAAAAATCACTACACGTTCTGTGGGGCCCGTGGGCCTGGAACCCCTGGGCCACCTTTAGGCTGGCCCAAGGCCCATGCCGAGGAGGGGACAATTATCCCGGGCAGTTGTCTAAGGCGTTTTCAAACCCTTTTCGGCCCCATGCCGAGGACACCCTATCCTCGGCACACCTAGTCTAACTCTGGGTAGGGGGCAAACCCAGGGTAGGCAGTCACATCTGTAGTTAATGTATTCGCCTGGCTCCCCAAGCCGCATTAATGACGACAAGACCTCTGAACGGTGCAACCTGGGGGGAGGCAACCCTCAGCATGGGGGAGAACGTGTTCGATGGGACAAGTTCAGAAGCAGTAGCCTGGATGGCCAACAGCTGTAAGGCCAGGATTCATCAAGGGGAGTATATAAGGCAACGAACCCCTCTCATGGGAGGGGGCCTCCTCGGATGCCAGCCGAGGAGCAACCCCAAGTAAAGAAAAGCTAAGGAAAGCTAGGGAAAAGATCCCGGAGGACCGGTGGGAGGCCGGCCGGAGCCAAGCCCTTCAACCCACTCTCTACAAATTTATTGTCGGGGGTCCCCTCCGAAAACGGAGCCCCTAAAATTGGCGCCGTCTGTGGGGAGGGTTAGTGTGCCGGCTGGCGCAACCGGCGGTCGTTTTAAAGCGAATGCTACGCAGAAGTTGGCGGTGCATTGAAAAAAAAAAAGGAGAGAAAAGGAAGAAGAAGAGACTCAACAGCAAATAAAAGGAAGAGTTCTTTATTATTTCATGAAAAGATTACAAATACAATCTTTATCATTTCACAAAAGAAAATTACAAATACAATCAGAGGCTCAGACAGGCGTGTTTTACAAAAAATCCTACCAACTAATCCTACAATCAGAGGCCCAGGCGGACCGATCCTAGAACTAGCTGGGCAAGAGGCTCGCAAAGAATTAATATCAGGAATGAGGGAAGTGTCAACCCGTGCTTTTATTGGCGTCAAGAGAATGGGAGAACTTGACAATAAAAGCACGGGAAGGGGGCTTCCCCGGCGTTGGGGCTGGCTCGCCTTAAAGCCAAAGCTTGAACAAAGTGAGGAGCCGACCCAGGGGCCCCGGAACACCCTCCCTCGTGATGCTTCCTCGACCCCCTCAAAACTGCACGAGCGTTGACCGTCGGAGACGGCAACACTCGGGCACCAGCCATGACGAGAGTTCGCGTATCTCCTTCGTCGGAGGTGCGCTCGGGGGAGAGACGTTAGGTACTTCAGCGACGTCCCTCCTAGCCACCGTATAAGGCACTGCCAGTGTTACGCCCAAACTCTGCCGCGCCGGAAGCCCAGTGGGGGCTGCGGCCACGGCGGCCCTTAACCCCATATCCCCCAACTTTGGTCACAACTCTGGCGGTGGAGTTAAAGGGGCTCAGGGAGAATTAGAGGAGCTCAGGGAGACGAAGGTGCTTATTTTCTGGTTGTAGTGAAAGATCCAGGGAATGAGGAGGAACATTCCCCCCAGAACACCTTAAATAGAAGACGAAGACCAATGGGAGTTGAGCCATGCAGAATTCGAAGGGAGAATTGTCAAAAGGAATTAATGCTCACCCAATTCCAAGGGGCTTGCCAACCGCCGGATTCGTGTTAATTCACGAGGGCATTAATGAGGACGCGTTACACGCACCAAAACGTCAGGCGCGGGGCACGGAAGGCCAAGCGACGCCTCGTAAACCAAGAAGATGAAAGCGCGAACTGGAGGCGAGGTCAACGTCACGCGTGAGGTCACAATCCGACCTGAGGAAAAGCAGCTCCCAGAAAATGACCCGTGGACATCTTCACACTAAAAGCAAAGCTCTCGGATCCGAGGACGAATTCCTATTGAAGGCAACTGTGTAGTGGTGGTACACTAACTCTTGCTCCAGAAGCTTACAAGGGGTTAGTGGAAGGGACTTCTATCCGATGTGAGACTGAGTTGCCCAAGGAGGTGAACACTGTGTCCTCACACTCAGGGACGAAGGCGAAACCGCGAGGGCAGCAATTGTACCTAGGACTTGCATGGTCCTCGGACCCAAGCCTACGGGGAGCTAGCCACTCGCTTCGAGGGCAGCAATTGTACCTAGGACTTGCATGGTCCTCGGACCCAAGCCTACGGGGAGCTAGCCACTCGCTTTGAAGGCAGCAACTGTACCTAGGCCTTGCATGATCTACGGACTCAAGCCTATGGGAAGCTCGCCACTTACCATCGAGGGCAGCAATTGTACCTAGGACTTGCATGGTCCTCGGACCCAAGCCTACGGGGAGCTAGCCACTCGCTTCGAGGGCAGCAATTGTACCTAGGACTTGCATGGTCCTCGGACCCAAGCCTACGGGGAGCTAGCTACTCGCTTTGAAGGCAGCAACTGTACCTAGGCCTTGCATGGTCTACGGACTCAAGCTTATGGGGAGCTCGCCACTTACCATCGAGGGCAGCAATTGTACCTAGGACTTGCATGGTCCTCGGACCCAAGCCTACGGGGAGCTAGCCACTCGCTTCGAGGGCAGCAATTGTACCTAGGACTTGCATGGTCCTCGGACCCAAGCCTACGGGGAGCTAGCCACTCGCTTTGAAGGCAGCAACTGTACCTAGGCCTTGCATGATCTACGGACTCAAGCCTATGGGGAGCTCACCACTTACCATCGAGGGCAGCAATTGTACCTAGGACTTGCATGGTCCTCGGACCCAAGCCTACGGGGAGTTAGCCACTCGCTTCGAGGGCAGCAATTGTACCTAGGACTTGCATGGTCCTCGGACCCAAGCCTACGGGGAGCTAGCCACTCGCTTTGAAGGCAGCAACTGTACCTAGGCCTTGCATGGTCTACAAACTCAAGCCTATGGGGAGCTCGCCACTTACCATCGAGGGCAGCAATTGTACCTAAGACTTGCATAGTCCTCGGACCCAAGCCTACGGGGAGCTAGCCACTCGCTTCGAGGGCAGCAACTGTACCTAGGTCTTGCATGGTCCTCGGACCCAAGCCTACGGGGAGCTAGCCACTCGCTCTGAAGGCAGCAACTGTACCTAGGTCTTGCATGGTCTACGGACTCAAGCCTATGGGGAGCTAGCCACTTACCATCGAGGGCAGCAACTGTACCTAGGTCTTGCATGGTCCTCGGACCCAAGCCTACGGGGAGCTAGCCACTCGCTTTGAAGGCAGCAACTGTACCTAGGTCTTGCATGGTCCTCGGACCCAAGCCTACGGGGAGCTAGCCACTCGCTTTGAAGGCAGCAACTGTACCTAGGTCTTGCATGGTCCTCGGACTCAAGCCTATGGGGAGCTAGCCACTTACCATCGAGGGCAGCAACTGTACCTAGGTCTTGCATGGTCCTCGGACTCAAGCCTACGGGGAGCTACCACTCGCCTTGAAGGCAGCAACTGTACCTAGGCCTTGCATGGTCCTCGGACTCAAGCCTATGGGGAGCTCGCCACTTACCATCGAGGGCAGCAACTGTACCTAGGTCTTGCATGGTCCTCGGACTCAAGCCTACGGGGAGCTAGCCACTCGCTTTGAAGGCAGCAACTGTACCTAGGCCTTGCATGGTCCTCGGACTCAAGCCTATGGGGAGCTCGCCACTTACCATCGAGGGCAGCAATTATACCTAGGACTTGCATGGTCCTCGGACCCAAGCCTACGGGGAGCTAGCCACTCGCTTTGAAGGCAGCAACTGTACCTAGGTCTTGCATGGTCCTCGGACTCAAGCCTATGGGGAGCTCGCCACTTACCATCGAGGACAGCAATTGTACCTAGGACTTGCATGGTCCTCGGACCCAAGCCTACGGGGAGCTAGCCACTCGCTTTGAAGGCAGCAACTGTACCTAGGACTTGCATGGTCCTCGGACCCAAGCCTACGGGGAGCTAGCCACTCGCTTTGAAGGCAGCAACTGTACCTAGGTCTCGCATGGTCCTCGGACTCAAGCCTATGGGGAGCTCGCCACTTACCATCGAGGGCAGCAACTGTACCTAGGTCTTGCATGGTCCTCGGACTCAAGCCTACGGGGAGCTAGCCACTCGCCTTGAAGGCAGCAACTGTACCTAGGCCTTGCATGGTCCTCGGACCCAAGCCTACGGGGAGCTAGCCACTCGCTTTGAAGGCAACAACTGTACCTAGGTCTTGCATGGTCCTCGGACTCAAGCCTACAGGGAGCTAGCCACTCGCTTTGAAGGCAGCAACTGTACCTAGGACTTGCATGGTCCTCGGACTCAAGCCTATGGGGAGCTAGCCAGTTACTTCAAAGGCAGCAACTGTACCTAGGCCTTGCGTGGTCCTCGGACTCAAGCCTACGGGGAGCTAGTCATTTATGACAGAACCAAGGTATTGCATGGTCCAAGGACCCAAACCTGTGAAAAGCTGGCTACTTACTGAAGAAATCTGAGTCTCGATCCAGCCATACGAGGAGAGGCCAGCCAGTGGAAGGCCTTCATGAGGGCCGTGGTTTTCAAAACCCTCCTCCCCGTCTGAGGGAACATGCAGCAGGATTTTGAGGGGTTATTGTGGGGCCCGTGGGCCTGGAACCCCTGGGCCACCTTTAGGCTGGCCCAAGGCCCATGCCGAGGAGGGGACAATTATCCCGGGCAATTGTCTAAGGGGTTTTCAAACCCTTTTCGGCCCCATGCCGAGGACACCCTATCCTCGGCACACCTAGTCTAACTCTGGGTAGGGGGCAAACCCAGGGTAGGTAGTCACATCTGTAGTTAATGTATTCGCCTGGCTCCCCAAGCCGCATTAATGACGACAAGACCTCTGAACGGCGCAACCTGGGGGGAGGCAACCCTCAGCATGGGGGAGAACGTGTTCGATGGGACAAGTTCAGAAGCAGTAGCCTGGATGGCCAACAGCTGTAAGGCCAGGATTCATCAAGGGGAGTATATAAGGCAACGAACCCCTCTCATGGGAGGGGGCCTCCTCGGACGCCAGCCGAGGAGCAACCCCAAGTAAAGAAAAGCTAAGGAAAGCTAGGGAAAAGATCCCGGAGGACCGGTGGGAGGCCGGCCGGAGCCAAGCCCTTCAACCCACTCTCTACAAATTTATTGTCGGGGGTCCCCTCCGAAAACGGAGCCCCTACACGTTCTATCTTATTAAAAATTAGAAAAAAATGATCATAAGTAGTATTAAATTTAGGTAAGAATTTTAATATGTGACTAATCACATTTACTTTAAAAATATAATTTAACTAATTATCTATATTTTATGATAAAAATTATGTTTAATTTTTAATATATCTATATGTATGCATGAATGCATTTGTTAGATGCTTTAAAAAAATTAATTTGACTAATTATTTATATTTTTATAATAAAAATTTTGCTTAATTTTAAATGCATTCATATGTTTGCATAGAGTTACATGCTAGTACATATAGTTTTACCATTTCTTTCTATTGAAATGAAAATTCAACTCTAACTTTAATTTTTGTAGTTGTAATATTTTTGTTATGTTCATAGCATTATTCTATTAAAAAGAAATTTTCTTAATACTTTAATCAATCAATATATATATATATATATATAAGCAGAGACCTCATGTGGAGATGGAGATGCATGAGGTTCTCCCATGTGACGTTCTAACTTTGCACTTAGCCTTGATAATTAACTTCTTGCTACTATTCTTCAAAATGTTATAAACTTCATTAAAGGCAGAAGCCCATTAAGGTGAAAAATTAGAGCAAATTACAGCCCAAGCTAACTCTACTAATAATAATAACAATTCTTATAAAAAAAATAATAATAATAACACTAAACACTTGATTGTCCCCACGTATAGATTAGAGTAAACACTAAACAGTTGATTGTATTCCCACGTTTTGCTTCTTTCAAAATTATAATTTGCAGTCTCAATGTAGTGAACGGTTTAATCAATAAATTTTGAAGATTAAAAGATTTCAGCATTTTAGTCTCTTGGACTTTAGTCACTTTTTCATATTCTTTTTTATAATTATACAACTTATTCGACTCTTCCACTACTAATTTATTTATATTTATGAAATCAAAGAGTTTCTCCCATTATTTGCATGTTATAAAATCATGTTATAGCTGACAAAGAAAAGTGAACCTCTATCCCACTTTGCCCTTTCTTTCTCACTCAATGCCAATATGCTTTGAAGCTTATATCTTCCTCTAATAGCTGTGCTTCTGATCCAAACTTAGATCTACATTTCATTCTTTCTTGGCTAAACTCAAGGTGTTCTTTGCCTTTTATTGTTTTCTCTCCTTTTTTATTATTTAAATAGTTCTGTTGTTTACTTCAATATCAAATGGGTATACGCAAAGTGTGTTAAAATTCTTGAGTGTTTTGCTCTAATTTTTTTTATAAAAAAAATTGATTTTTGATAACATACCTCCTATTTCATTTTACCAACCCCTAATATAAATGAATAATAGGATGAAATTACCCTAAACTTTTAACTTTTATGATTTTACTTTATTGTTATATAAATCTCCACATGGAACATAGTCTCAGGTTAATTAAGCTTTACTCCACTTTATTGCATTTGAACCAAGGAAGTCAATACCGTACCAGAGGCCGTATCGGTTTGGCTAGCGATACGATATATTTTGGATACCGGTCAATACCGGTGTACTGTTTCGAATTTATCGCTATTTTATATATATATATATATATATATATATATATATATATATATATATATTGTATATTTATAAATTTAATTGTTTGGTAAAAGTTAATTTGTTAAGCAGTTAAACTATTTAAGCTTATAAGTTTATTAAAAAAACATAAGACCAAAAAATAGAAAATCAACAAAAAGGTTTGGATGAGATAAATAGGAAATAAGTGGGATGGGTTTGGTAGAATCAAATAAAATATTTATAAAAATTTGTTGGTGATAAAGCAAAGAACTCAAAAAAAGCTAATGTGAGCTTTTAACTTTTCGGTTTTCACATTTTCCAAGTATCTTTTGTTAGTTCTTTACTCCACCACACAAGTTAACTTCTGATCACTTCACTTCAACTTCTCATTTCATTTCACATAGTTCAAACCTCTAGGCCTCTCTCTAGTCTCACACAGTTTTTCACTTGTTACTCTACCCCATGTATCTCTTCCCATCAATCAACACACATTTTCAGATTAGATCTCTCTCTCCCTTTCTCGCAGATCAAGCATTCAACTATGTTTCGCAGCCTCAATGAATGCTAGTGGTGCCGTTCACCGCCAGCCAGCTTCGTTGTCACCACTGTGAGGCCAAGATGAAGAGAACGTTGCCACTGCAAGCCAGCTTCTAGACCGCTTTCTCTAGTCTCACACACGAGAACGTTGATCGACAACGTTTTTGGGTCACTATGGGCGTTAAGATCAACAGCTTTTTGTTCCGGCCGGTATATATTTACTGGCCAAAACAGCTGGATTTTGCCAGTACGGCTGGTAAGCGTCCGGTACGGTTGGTATTTTTTCCGGTACGAAATAGGGAGTGTACCTGTACCGGTACCGGCCGATACGGTACGGTATTGACTTTATTGATTTGAACCATTTGCACAATAGAGTGAGCTTAGAAACCTTTTGTTGTGTGTGGTAATGGAAGAAGTGAAAGTAGAATGCATGGATTTTTTAAAGCTCTCAGATTTATTATTTTTTGTTGTTGCTTATTGTATCGATGTTAAGGACTTAATGACAAACTTATTTTGTTTAGGTATTATTGTTTTAGTTGTGTGGGCAAAATTTGATGGGTTTTGACGCTTGTTCACAAGTAGAGGGATTTCGCTACACTGGAAGTGAACGGCAATGCTAGGGCCTCAGACAAAGATGATGAGCTACATGTCTTCGATATCAAGATTTTTGATTTCCTTTTATTGGTTTCAGTTTTGCTCAATATTTTTTTTTGTTAATTTTAAATTTTTTCTTTTCAGTTATTATGCAAAGATTAGTCATTTTTTTTCATAATAATTATGTTAGTGATATGTCTTCTTTTGTTTTTGTATAGATAAATCATCTATGGTGGTGATTAATGCTTTCAAACATTGGAATCTAATCGCAAGTAGCATATGCAATTAGTACTTTCCTAAGTCCAATACATTCTTCTTTTCTTTTTTGTTTAGTGACATTTAGTGTTGCTCCTATTTAACTAAAAGTGAATAGGTACTTCATTTTTTGTTTTATTGAAGTCATTTGCAATTTGTGGAGCTGAGGATAAACGTTATGTTAATGGAAAATTGTATTGATGTAGCATGTAACTACAACTTTTTTTCGCTCAAAGGACAATTAGTGTTGCCCTTATTTAACTTCAAGTGAGTTTTGTTTTATTTTTGAAATCAAGGATAAATTCTATATCAAGTAATTCTAATTGAAAATTTAATTGCAATTTTTTTTTGAGTTGATAAAAATGTATTACTTCATGTTATTACTTTAACATGTGTTCAACATGCTACTTAATTTTCTTTTATAGCAGCTTACAATATTATCTGCGCATCACACAATTAACTTAATTACTGGTTTTTATAATATTCATAGCATTACCCTGTTAACAATTTAACTAAATTAAAAAAAAAAAAAAATGTTGTGAAATTTTTGTTGTGTCCACAACATTATTTTTATTGTTACTCAACTTATTTTTTTTTTTATCAATAATTATATGTTGGCAAATATGCATTAGAATATGGATACCTAATTATTCTTTCTTCATGCATTTTTATCTTTTATAATTAGGACTTGAAATATGGTAAGCCCAATCAATGTGCTTGGTAGTGGCAAATTGAATTGACTAATTAATATCAATTTTGATTTTGATTACATTTGTATTTGAGAAATAAGACACCATGTACAAAATAAAAATTAAATTAAAAAGACAATTCCAACAATTGATGTCCGAGACAGTTTTCTGAATTTAATGGATATTAGAAAACATAATTTTGTAGGGATTCTCTTTTGTAAATCAGGGAAGAATTGGAAATATACGACAGGAATGTGGTGCCTTGTAGTGATAGCTTTAACAATGGCACGCACGAGAAGAGGCAAAATATATTTTGACATGTAACTACCATGTAGTTTTTGTCCCTATATCTACAAAATTTGAAAATCACACAAAAACCAATGTTCAATCCTAAAAGTTGTTAGACTCTTTTTTATGTCTTCAATAGCTACTTCGTCATGTCATTTTGAACTGCAATTAGTAATCATGTCTTTTTTGTAATAAATAAATAATGGAGAAAAAAAAAATTGTGATAAAAATATCATGGAGTTGGTCCCCATAACAAAAGTCAATAGTTACAGAGGGGATAAAAGTACAAAACTACAAATCCTGAAAGAAGTTTATTATAAAAGGTGCTGATAACATTATGAATCTGTCTCATAATTGTCAGCCTAACTCCATCCCACTTAGGAAAGACCCTATATCACAATTCACAAGGGTAGAGCCCACATATGAAATAATGTGATACGGTAAACAATTACAATGAAATAATGGGATATTTCCATGGGCTTTTCTATAGATAATCATAATGGGCTTGTAGGATGAATAATCATCATGAGTCTTGTTAAACATAATTTGATAGTTTTTGTTAAACATAATTTAACAATTTTTGTTAAACATAATTTTTTAAATTATGTTTAACAGGTTCTTGAATATAATTACTAAAGAGGTGAGTTTTTGAGATATAAGATAAATAGTCACCATGAGATTTTTCAAGATAAATTCCATAGATTTTCAATAAGTTATGAAGTAAATAAGTATCATGGGTTTAAGATAAATAACTATGACTTTCCATGGGCTTTTTAAAGATAATTGCCATGGGTTTTAGAAATAAATATTATAAATGTTGTGACGTAAGATAAATAGTGACCACGAGTTCTTATATAAATTTCATGGGTTTATAATATGGTATGAAATAAATAAATGTCATGAGTTTAAGATAAATAATTATAACTTTCCATGAGCTTTTATAAGATGATTGTCATGAGTTTTGAGATTAAATAATTTCCATAAATTCCATAGGCTTCAAATATTATAGTAATAGGTTTAAGAATTTAAAACATTGTTTATCATTAGAGTTTAAGTGAAATACTTATGATATAGTATTTCCCAAGTGGTAATAACCTTAGGCTTTTGATAAAATGGTGTTATGTAGCAATGAGCTTTTAATGGTGACAAATAATTAGCTTGGGCTTTTGATGGTGCCAAGTAGTTAGCTTGGGCTTTTGATGGTGCCAATAAGAATTGGGCTTTGATGTTGCCAATAAGAATTGAGCTTTAATGATGTCATGTAGCAACAGACTTTGATGTTGTCTTGCCAATAGGAATTGAGCTTTAATGATACGCCATGTAGCAATGGACTTTGATGTTACTAATAAGAATTGAATTTTAATCAATAATCTGTCATGAGTTTGAATTCCATTGATAAAATTACCATGGGTTTAAACCATGGGCTTTGATTATGAGATTTGAATTCCATTGATAAAATAGTTCTGTCATGAACTTGAATCATGAGCTTTTGAAATATTTCCATGCATAAGTAGTCTTGGGCTTTAAAAAGAGTGAGATGTATTGGGCTCATATGGCTGATTTTGGGTTTAACGAAATAATTACAATGAAATTAGATAAGATATGAATAATACTATTAAAAATAGTTCAATTTTTGTGAACAACAGATTATCTCAATAAATTTTAGAGAATAAATTATACATTATATTATATTACAAAATAATTATATATTATTACGTATCACGTGGATCTGCGACTAATTCTATTAAAAACAAAATTGGTGACTGTTACTCGTTGTCGCATTGTCTCATTAGTATGAACAAGCGACGGTGTCTTTACCTGCTGAACAACTAATGTCACATTTACATGGCAAATCCCTGAAGTGAATGTACCACAGTTTCCCCTAGGAGTTCCAAAGCTTGCAAAGTTGATCATGTTGATGTGCCATCCTTGTTCACAGTTTAGTCGAACTTTAGGGATTTGAGACTTGAACTCCAGGTTTGATTTTCAAGAATCAGCTGGCAGAGGATCAGGCTATGATACATATGCACATATCTCTTGGCCAGTTCTTGTTAACAAAGAAATCTTTGAAAGGTCACCACCAAGGTCTTCATGAAGAACCAAAAGGTTCTCTCCATGATGAAACAAGTACGTGGGATATGATACCTGAACATTACTCTCTTTTCACGATTTGTTATGAATTTGCCGGAGAAAATGGGCTTTTACCCCTTTCGCCCAAAACAAGTAGCAAAATGTTCATGTTCTGAAATTATTTAGCAAAATGCCCCTATTTTGAAACTCGATCTTTAGAAAATCGAGTTTCAATGAAAAACTGGATTTGGCGAAAATTGAGTTACTTGAAAAAAACTACATGGAACTCGAGTTCCATTTAGTTTTTTTATTTTATTTTATTTAAGTTTAATCGCCTATAACTTGATTTTCTAAAAATCAAGTTTTTCATTGAAACTTTAGAAAATCAAGTTTAAAACAGGAGTATTTTCCTAAATAGTTTCAAAAAAATGGCATTTTGCTACATGTTTTGCGCGAAAGGGGTATATCCCCATTTTGGCCTGAATTTACCTATAGCATACACAAAAGACTCTAGTACTGATGGTGATATATTAAAGTAAAGTAATATAGTTTGAATTATTTAAAATGCCAAAATGTTATAATGTTGGTTTTGAAGAGACAAATCAATATGTTAACAAAAGAAAGTATATGCAAAAGTTGAGGAATAAACACATCGTGTCATGTTCATTGAATGATTCAACTTACTATTCTCATAAAGAATTACTTATAAATTTCATCAATTGGTAGATATATGATATATCTATTGCATTCCTTTGTTATTTTTCTATTCTTTTTTCTCATAAGTGTAATAACTTCATTCTGATAAATGAATTAGTGCCCTCAAATGGATAGAATAAACTTGATGCACTATCCAGCATGAAGTGCACTAGTCTAATCACAAGGTGCAGAATAAACTTGATGCACTATCCAGCATGAAAGTGCACTAGTCTAATCACTGGATGCAAATACGACCCCAAATTTTAATTACAACTTGATTAATTCTAAGCCAATCACAATTAATGCGGAATTTACATAATTAGTCGATTAAT
The DNA here is from genome assembly GCA_019022515.1 of Quercus aquifolioides. NCBI lineage: Eukaryota > Viridiplantae > Streptophyta > Magnoliopsida > Fagales > Fagaceae > Quercus > Quercus aquifolioides. The sequence continues at coordinate 94,354,137 of CM032328.1, read as the reverse complement.
CAACCGAACCACCTAACAATTGCATGGATGAACATAAAAGTGCAATGCAATAAAGTAAATGGCAGTAGGGAAAAGAATGTCAAACCTAAGATAACACCCGATGTATTATCAAAGGGGAAAACCAAAAAACTTGGTGTAAAAACCTTTCTATGGCTCTCCAAGCTGGAAATGATCCACTAGGCACTAGTAAATAAGTTGGAGTACAAGGATAATCAAAGAGTCCCTCCAAGTTAATCTACCCAAAGTATTTGAGCTCTCCAATCTCCAGCTACCAACGGACTACTCAAAATCTTGTCTTTACTAGCTTTTTAGATCCCGAAATACTGCCCAATTGCACCACCACACCTTACCAGCTGAATATGTGGTTCTGCACACAGGAATGTGATCTAATCATCTTTTATAAAAGAAAGAGGGAAGATGGTAAATGTAGACAATGACCCTACAAGTGGAAGGAAAGAAAGGAAGCAAAAATAGGATGTAAAAGAGAGAAATACAATATGCTACTAGCCCTCACCTCCATTTCAAAACCCATCACCGGCTAGAAACTTTACAATTGCACCTACAAATGGATAGATTCCCACCGTCCAAAATGATGCCACTAATGCTACGTAGGGATTTTCTATATTATATATGTGGCTTGCCACATAGGAATCTTTTACAGTACTTGCCCTAGCGTTAAACATCAATAAACACAATCCTTCAAATTATTGGTTTAATTTGCAGCTAAGCGGTTATCCAATCATCAATATCAACACACACAAATATATATAAACAGCAAAGACCTCAAGCAGAAGAGCATGAGGTCCTGTCAAGTGGCGATTTGTACAAGTAGTATTTCGCTTAGCCTTTTACCCACCCAAATTCTTATCCATTACCTGTTTAAGCTATAAATAGAGAAGATTAAGAGATTTAGTTCCACCCATTTTCCAACTTCTTGAACTTTTCCACTTTTAATTTCATTAATTTCAAAAATGAAAGGTTTTCTTCATTTAATGTTAGTTTTTCATGTTATAACACCCGTTATTTAATATATTCCAATTTCACAAAATATTGAGGGGCCAAAAGAAAAGTAGGAGAGAGAGAGAGAGAGAGAGAATTAGTGTCTAGAAGAGTATGAAACTGGCTTTGGTTTTAGGTGCATATGATCTAAACCTCTTAACAATACTGTCAAAGCTTGAGACAATGCTTCAACAATATTTGAGATTTCTAAAAGGTATGTTTAGGGAAGACATAAAGTCTTTATATGAGTTATTTGTTTTATATATATATATATATATATATATATATATATATATATTTTTTTTTTTTTTTTTTTTTTTTTTTTTGAGAAGTGTTTAATCTTTGTAAGTGATTGAGGTACTTAGATGCATGTAAAATAATACTTAAGATATGAAATAGTATAATTTTATATTTCTTTGTTCAATTGTTGTTATATTTTTAATCTTTTGAATTGTATATTTATTTTTGCAAATTAAAAATTATAAACCTTAAATCTAAATGTTCAGCCTTCAAAAATTCACATGTTTTCTTAAAAAAAAGTACTCCTAAAAAAGAAAAATAAATAATAAAAAAATTTATATTGAAAAAATCAAATGTAAGAACCAAATATACATGTACACTTGATAAAGAAAAATCAATAGGCATGTAGTGGCATTTTTAGGGTCTAACACATATGAGTATTATAAAATAACTAATAATGAACAAGCGTCTACGTATCACGTGGGACATCGGCTAGTAAGTTCAAAGAAAAAGGAGTATGGAGGACACTATGAAATCAAGATTGTAAATATATCTTGCTTACAAGTTCAAATACAAGGGAGTACAAGATTTAGAAGTAAAAAAGCTTGAAAATTTGGAGATTGACTGGCTTAGGAAGCTTATTTTGGCGTTGACATCTGGACTAATCAGAGCATGCCAAGAAAACTGTCTAAAGCACCAGAGTGTCTTGGAGTCTTGTGATCACGGATCTATTTGCTTTGACTTCTCCTCTAAAGCAGTAATTGACACATTCAAGCACTGCAGAGAGCTTCAATAGCTAAGCTTTTTAGCACTCGAGGGCAAGGGTCACCAAATTTGGTAGTGGAGATTGAGATTGCACACCTCTCCTGGCCAATGCAAGCCTGCAAATCCACAAATATGTGAGAATCAATACTAAGCAAATAATTCAGAAGACAAACTTAGGCTGAAGTGAGATAGGCTGCTCGTACGCTCTATATATAACCCTTGTAGCTGCAGGTTCCATATCTAAATCTATATATCTATATCTATATGCTATATATATAATAATAGACAGTGGCGGTTCCAGAAATTTTGTTTAGGGGGGTCATTAAAAAACTTATATAAAAAAAATTAATAAAAAGAGAACTTGAATATATTGAGTTATTGACAAAAAAATTTTTTGAAATTTTACAATTTCCTTTTACAAGTTTTCAAATTTTGAATTGTTATATGATAGTTCATTATAAGTATTAATTGTCATTGTGGGTAGCTATGACCATTTTATTTTGTTAAGTTTGTCTAACATTTTTATTTTTATGCAGTTGTTATTATTTATTTGTCTTTGTTTTTATAAAAATATTTTAAACTAAATGGATAAACTCAACTCATTGGTTTTGTATTAATTATTGACGCACACAACCACATTCATTCATACATAAATAATACAGTACGTGTCTACTTAACCAATAAAATACTTGAACAATCACTATTTTTACAATTTTTTTTCTTGAATTTTTCTTACTTTATAACAAAAAATTATTATAACATGATAACGATACACACACATGCAACAAACCTTCTCTATTTCCTAATTACTAAATCATATAAAGTTATATTATATTTATGGTCATGTTAACGGATACCCTTAGGACAATTGTTATATTTCCCATGAAAGTAGTGACAAAAAATTTCTCTTATATTTATACTGTACACACAAACTTCCACACACATTATTATTTACATAAATAACATTATAACAAAAAATAATGCACACAATCAATATTAGATACACTCATACACATATAATATAAAGAATAATGCTAGATATACAAACTATTTTACAAAATTTTTTACAAACTACTAATGTAGTGAGTGATTATTGGTAAATGAAAAAGTGGATATTAATGGTAGGCCTAAATAAAAACCAATAAGAAGTTGGCCACATCAACATTTTGTAAAAATTGTAAAATAGTTTGTGGTTGTAACATTACTCTAATATAAATTTATGACAGAGTGACACTTACAATATAAAAACACTTATTCTTACTCTTAGAGTTGGAAATATTTGTAATAAGGGTGTATAAAATTTAAGTCAGGATGTGCAAAAATAATATTTTTAAGAAAAAATCTAAGTATTAAACTAACAAAAAATATATATTATATATATAAAAATAAAAATAAAAAATGAAGTCAGGGGGTTCATTTGAACCCCCTGAACAAAGTATAGCGCTGCCCCTGATAATAGAAGTGTACCATTTAATGTTGTTATACTCCAATTGCATCACCTCATTTGCCACAACATTGATCACATCATCATTCTTTTTCTAATTTGTTATTTACTCATTCATGTTGGACGGTTTCAACTATACATATAACTTTGGTTTTATGTATTCATCTACTTTAATTTAAATGTTTATAACTAAACATTGAAATGAATGAAGAATAAAAAACTTTTTCCTTTAAATGTTCATATACTCTGATTTATATGTTTATAACTAAACACTGAAATCAACAAAGAATCAAAAACAAAACAAAAAAAAAATACTATCTATTCATATTCATCTTGGTGGTGGTTTTAACTTTACATATTACTTTTCCTTTACAAAATCATTTACTTTAATTTAAATGTTTATAACTGAACAATAAAATCAATTAACTTATTTTGTTTATTATAAAGAGGTATTCACAAATCTTATTTAATCTTCAATGATGAAAACGATACAGCCTAACAACCACCCAGCAGGAGGGGTCCAAATCAAGACTGTCATAGATGTACAAGAGGTTGTACCCTCATTGTCCTATCCTTAATTAATTCATATATGTTCTTTTATGCAAGTATTTGTTTTGTTATTTTATTTACAATGGTGAATGCTTTTAATGAATAGTGTTTGTTGTTGGCTTGAGTTAGGGGAAAATCTGATTAAAATATGTCATATTTTGTGTTATTGTCAAGTTGTAGTTTATTTGTATAACAACAAGATGGTAAGGAACAATTTGTGGCCTCCATAAATTAATTTCGTTCAATTTTCTCGCTGTTTTTAAATATACTTTATTTGACAAATTAGCAACAAATTGTTATATCTGTCATACAATATTCTTATATGTTTGAGTGATTATTTTAAGCATTTACAAATATTTTATTTTTATCTTCATCTTCCTCAATTCATTATTGTTTTTTTAAAGATTTTTAATAAAAAAATTCAATTTTTTTGTTAAAAAAAATTATTTACTTATTCATCCCAAGTTGGGTTAGAATATGGCAATATTTTTCTTCTACCTTTTTTTCCTCTTTAGAATTGTACTCTAGGATTTTTTTTTTTTAAGGGAAAAGAGTTACAATTATCATGTATAAGGTTGCAACCAACATTTTTGCTTGAAATCAGCCACCTATTTCTATTGTGGGACTTCAAAGCCTTGTTAAAAATGCAACATAAATTATATTTCCTAATTTTGTTTTATCTCTTGTTTATATATGATTATTCTCAATAAGAAAAAAAATAAAGATCCCAAAACATACTAAATTTCTTTTTTTCTTTTTACCCAATTCTATTTTCTCATTTCTTATTCTAACTTCGGTCTCAATGTCATATAAGAGGAGTTGAAGTAAATCACTTTGCACTTTGGTTTTGAATTGTAGTTTTATTGAGTGTTATCAATTTTTGAGATACATTTTCGGTGTTTTGGATTGTAGGAAGGAAAAAAAAATTGGGTTTGAGAAAGTTATTTTAGTATTAAAAGAATAATTCTCAATTTCTAACATGCTTTTCAATAATGCACAAAATGTTATAAATAATTTTTTCAAGAAATGAATATTTTCCCTAACTTACCTATTGAATTATTGAGAAAGATTATATTATTTTTCTTTTTTGTACAGCATAAATTATTTTACATAATATATTTCGAACAGGTCCATGACTAGTTACAATTAATAACAATATACATAAATATAAACAAAATAAACATCAACATCAACATAATATTAAAACTAATAATGATGTTAATCTTGAAGGTGATATTTCTTGATTCTTAACCTTAAGCCTTCATTATTTATTTTTTACCAATAATTATAAGTTGGCAAAGGTGCATCAGAATATGGATACTTAATTATTCTTTCATTATGCATTTGCAGCTTTAATCATTAGGACTTGATTTGATAAACCCAATGAATGTGCTTGGTAGTTGCAAATTTAATGGACTGGTTGATATCAATGTTGGTTGCATTTGTATTTGAGAAATAAGACTCCATGTACAAATAAAAATGAAATTAAAAAGGAGATTTCAAGCATTGATGTCCAAGACAATTTTTTGAATTTAATGGTTGTTGGAAAACATGATTTTTAAGGGACTCTCTTTTGTAAATCAAAGAAATTATTTGAATTTTAAAAAGATAAGGAAAAAATTGCAATCCCAATTTTTATAATGGAGAATAAAAAATAACTTTTATTTATAAAATATCTTTTAATATCATGAAGTTGGACTCTATGACAAGAGCGATAAATTTGTAATTCTATAAAGCTTGAAACAGGTTTGTAGTGAATCTATATACCGTGTCATACATTACAAAGATAGAAAGTGAAGATTGTAATGATGAGTACAACAATTTCTTTTTTGATTCCCCTTTCATAGCTTCTCTGAAATGAAGATTGCCAAGAAAAGGGTAATGACTTTGGGGAGCCATCCCATTAGGAATATTAACAAGGCCGATGCATCTCCATAGATGGTGGCCCCCTCATATACCTCTACCCTCGAATTATTATTATTAATTTTTTTTTTTTTGAAGGAATTAAATGGAACTCTTTTCTTCTACTTGCACTTAGACAAAATCTAGCCGACCATTAAATATTCTTCGTTGAGATTAAAATTTCTATTTTATTTGCTAAACTTTCAATAATATATCACTAATGAGTGTTTTTAGGGGGCATGGTGCTACTAATAACAATACACATAAACATAAACAAAATAATAATAAAAATCAAAAAAAGATAAACTAATGATCACCCTAAACTTCCAATTTTGGCTAACGTATCTTTGATTGTTGAATGAAAAATATTAAAACTATTGATGATAATGATGCCCATAATGTTATTTCAAATAAAAATGAACTAGAAGATTAAATTTGACATAAAAATAACCAGAGAAATGCATAAAGAATGAAATTGGATAGACATAATATGCATGATTGTAGTTACAGGATATTTTAGAGTTTTTTTCTTTCCAATTCCATTAAAAACGAAATTAGTGATGGTTACTCATTATCTCGTTATATCTGAACAAGCAATTGTTTCTTTACCAGCTGAACAATTGATGTCACGTTTACATGGCAAATCCCTGGACTGAATGTACCACAGTTTCCCCTTGGAGTTCCAAAGCTAGCAAAGTTGATCATGTTGATGTGCCATCCTTGTTCACAGTTTAGTCGAACTTCAGGGATTTGAGACTTGAACTCTTGGTTTGGTTTCCAAGAATCAGCAGGCGGAGGATCAGCCTCTGATACATGTGCACATATCTCTTGGCCAGTTCTTGTTAGCAAAGAAATCTTTGAAGGGTCACCACCAAGCTCTTCATGAAGAACTAGAAGGTTCTCTCCAGGAGGAACCCAAGTGCGTGGGATATGGTACCTGAACATTACTCTCTCTTCACGATTAGTTATGAAGTTACCAATGGCATACACAAAAGACTCTAGGACTGATGGTGATATATTAAAGTAAAATAATATATTTTTAATTATATCACTTGCCAGTGTTATAATTTTGGTTTTGAAGAAACAAATCAATATATAAACAAAAGCAAGTATTTGCAAAAGCCGAGGAATAAATGCATCCTGTGTTGTTGATTGAATAATTCAACTTACTATTCGCATAATGAATTACTTTATAAATTTGATCAACTGGTAGATATGTCCATTTTATTCCTTTTTTATTTTTCTATTCTTTTGCTCATATGTGTGATAACTTCATTCTGATAAATGAATCAGTGCCCTCAAATGGATAGACTAATGTCTCTAACTTGATGCACTATCCAGCATATATGACAATTTTCATCAACTATCAAGAATATAAGAAACCTCATGAAAATGGGAAAATAATACATTGGGCCTCTGTCTTGTCTGCAGCATTAGGAAGGTAAATAAAACATGCAATGTGTTGCACACTTACAGAGTTTGAGCAGGTTGACCACAGTCCTTTAGGCATTTATATGGGTCATAAGTTCCTCTATAATCACAATTGTCGGTGCAGCCAGTTGATGGTGAGAGATACGCGGTCCAATATCGCCCTATGCTCTGACCATTAACCCAAGCTTGACCCTTCCCCATGCTAGCAAGGTTTAAGGCCAAGGGTCCCTTCCCTTCAGGTGGAAGGATGGTAACCTGAGGAAGGAAAAAATATAAATAAAAAAGATATAAATAGACAGAGAAAAATAACATCAAAACACGCATCAGTATCTTTGTAAGTAGAATGACTGAACAAAAGAACCCAAAATAACAATTTTCATCATGTAATATCATGTGCTGCCAAACTCCAACCATAAATATCTGTTTACAATATCAGTAATTTTTTATGTGCTAAAGTCTGCTGAGAACTACGTGATGACAGCAAGAACATATATGTTGAGTTGCCATTTGCTAAGACAAATGTTTCTGTAATTTGTGGTTGCTTCATTTGAAAGGTCTCAGCAGGCTTAGCACAGAATAAGTTCACTACTCAAAATTGAATGCTACAGAGAATATTAAGACGTTGACTTGATGCCATGTGCAATCCATAGAAACCTAAAAATATGTTTGGATACTAATTTATTATTTAGTACCATGATTTATTACCACATCCACCTACCTTGTACCATATCAAACTATGATTAACTGGTAGAGCAGTCCCCTGAGTCCACAGAGAACTATTTGCAAGACTAATTTTATCTAGTCCAAGGTATTCTCCTTCAAGTCCCACCTGAAAATAAGGAAACATGTGGAGTTATATCATATTTTGAGCATCAAGTAGAGATCCTCTAAATGGTGAATATATGTGAACCAATATTTTCTCCTTTTTTCCCTTTTTTAACTTGTTCATTGTCCAAGTATGTTTTTCTTTTCAACAAAATGAGATGTGCATAGCATGCAAGGAAACTGTGACCCTGGCTCATAATCTGTGTTTGTATAAGATTGTATTCAATACCTGTTGAACAACAATGAGGGAGCAAAAATCTACCCAAAGAAGAGAAATTGGTCTCACAGTCCCACCTAGCATTTAACCAGGCAACATTATTTTTGCAAGTTTCACCCATCATAACCTCCTTTTATCTGGTTAATATGATTAGCATCAAATTTGATATTCTTTCGTCATATTCTCATCAGAATGATCTGGCGTGTTTCCAATATACTAGTGACATCTCACCTTTAGTCAATCTACCAAGCACAGTGAGATCAGGAATGACACTCAAAATAATTTACTTCCATTTGTCAATTGCTGTACAAATTTATATGTATCCAATGGCAAGCTATTTTATTAACATATATAATCTGACCTGATAGGACCATTCTCCATAAGACAGATCATTTTTGCCATCCATTAACACTAAGAATGACAGAATAAATTCCTGCTCCTGCAACATCAAACCACGGCCCATAGTTCTGCAGAAAAACAGAGATAGAAGAGCTTTAGAATCCTGACATGAAGAAAGCAAGATCCACAATAGAAATATTAGCTAGTTTATAATTGCTCCACAAATAATGTAGTTTAAGCAAGTAGACCATCCCACCCTGAACTATCATCTTGCTAGAAGTATTTTCAGAATTAGCCATAATATGTATCATATTAGTGTCATTGCAGTGTAAAAATGGGTAGTCTGCTGAAACTTGTAAGGTTTCCATTTTGTGTTTTAAGTAGCATGTAACAAACACTAACATATGGTTTTCCTATTTATGTCCAAGCAGCTCTACCAGATTATAAATACATAATTCCCTTATTCAAAGATATATTAAGTCATCAATTAGCCAAAAAGGTGAGAAGAAACAATAGCTTAAGCCTATAAAGAAATGTTTTCAATATGATGCACTCATCAGTCTCACCATATTTCAGTAATATGTTCTTGTTGCATTTCAGGCACATCTCAATTTTTGCATAATTTGCACATTGAAATTCAGCCTGTTTCTGACTGATTATACCAATTTTCAATGGAAAACAACCAAATGTTATACTGAGAGCAGACTTTTAGCCTTTCTTTATATTATTTTTTGGACTACCTATTGATATATTTTGCTCTTGGGTGATAAACACTACACATGAAGATGAAGCATTATGAACAACCATGTCGAAACTACTTTTAATTCGTAATCTGCATGTATAACTTCTTATAGCCATCAAGTAGTGGTTTTCAATTTGGGGAGAATTCAAATGCAGGAAAAATATATCGGAGTCCATGATCATTTTATTGAGAATGGACATCCACTAATGGATAGGCTAGAAATTCCAGCAGACTGATTCCTATATGTTGTAATCTGGGGCTTGCAGAAGCTCATTTCACGGAAACAAAACATAAAAAGCATCCACACAAGATAACAGTATTTAACATGGTTAAGCTAACTCAATTTACAACCATAAACAATGTCAACCAAAATCCACTACAATTTGGTTATAATCACTAACATACTCTCACAAAAAACACTCAGAAACCTCACAAATACTTAATAACCTTACAAAATGAACGCTCTCACAGTCCAAAGCCCCAATACACCCAATGGCGCTCCCTCACTCAAAAAATAAACAAATTATCAACTCTCATACATGGGTGTCTTTCAATCCCCAAAGAACTACCAAACTGCCCTTTTAAAAAACCTCACTCCGTACTTTCTAAGAGTCTTCTCCTTTCTGTAGATGGGAGGACATCTTGGGCCAATACCACCGAACCTTTTACACGACAATTTATATATAAGACTCCAACTTCTCTTCAGTGGTGGACAAGAAATACTAAATTACTTCATTGACAAGGAACAAACTTTCCTTCCCCACACCAAGAATACTTAATAGATAACCAAGTCCAAATAGGATTTTGAGTCAATTTGTAGCACAATCTTTGTGTAAAAACTAAAACTAAACACAACACACAGAAAAGATGATGCGTATGTGCAAGATATTGGTCAAGGTGATATTATGAAGTGAGGAAAATTTATATACCTGTAGACCAATCATCATACTCAGAACATCCAGAGTATTGTTTCCATGGTGAAAAGTAATTTTCTTAGTGAGGTTGAAGCTTTCATCCTCATGATTACCATATCCAAATCCTGCATTATATTCCACATACAATGTTATCAATCATTATATTCTGATATTCACACACACACACACACACAAACACACACACACAGTAAAACAGTTTCCAAATCTGCAGTCCAACTGGAAACATTGCAAGTAAATAGTAGATGGACATAACTATGAACCTTGAAGCCTTTTGTTTACAAAAACGAGCTGCATGTCCCAAACTCTCTATGTGCAATAAATAATCTTTCTCTTTACCCAGCATAATGTCCTCTTCCACATTGATACTGCCAGAATAGTGACGCACGTCCAGAAAAAAAAAATGTAACAAGAATTGAAATGTCAATAAAAATAACAGAAAGACAAGAATGCCAAAGATTTGTGTTAGATAAGCCTGATGAGCAAAACACTTTATTGAACTTATATATTCTTTACAACAACTAAATTAAATTAATTAAAAAAAAAAAAAAAAAAAAAAAAAACACATAGATATGGGAAACACATTGTCAATTATTGATCTAGTTTCTTATTTGAAATCATTTTTATCTTTTATCCCACCAAATGAATCATGAATATTCAGAAAACAGAAAGAAGAAATTCTTGAATGAACGTAACAATCTACAATCTACAAAATATAACCGTAAAAAATTCTCGAATGACCTTATAAAAATTCAGAGCATAGAACTATGGAAAATTTGTGCTTCATAATAATAATCAAAGCAATATCAAACTCATCGTCAAAATTTGGTAGGTTGGAAATTCTTGCCCTCTTCTGGAAAGTGAAACCTTTCATTAAGATTTTATCTCCACACATACCGGCATTGCATAACTAATAAGAATGATTAAAACTGAAAAATTACCTTGTTGTGTACCATAAATAATCACTAGCATCTTTTGTTGTATCTATATGCTCCAGTAAACCGGACTCCACAAATGAGTTGTTACTCCAGATACCCACTTTTTCTTTATACCAACTCCATGTGGATGGTGCCCGTAAAAGCTCATTAACACTGGAGGCATGGGCAGATGATATAACTTGAAGATTTCTTTGTGCAACAACCTAGAATCATAGCCATTGTTGCAAGAAACAAACTTAATAGATATGACATATTCAAACAGTTTAAAACATAAATTCTGAGAAATATCTGACAGAGATGTGAGAGATAAGGAAGACTGAGGTAAAAAAAATTATTCAAGTGATATAGATAGAGTCAATTATATGTATCTCCAATCTGGTAAGACAAACTATTTTAAGCCATGTCTTCTACTTGCGTCATTGGAATTTGAGTGTACATCAGTTGTAGGTTCAATAAATCCTATAACATATAGGTTCAATAAATCCTATAACATATTTTCTATGCTAAAATAAATGCAAATTTGATTGACCAAAGGTCTAAAGAAAGAACGCTGAAGTAGATTAAAAAATGCACCTTTGCTGTGTTAAAAATGACATTCTTGCAATCTGGAAGGATGCTCACTGACCAAGCAGGAAGGAAGTATGAATTCCCATTAAATGTGACATTTGCATCTAAACTGCAGTCATAATTTGCAAGGAAGGCCGCACAGTCATTGGAAGTTTTGGAGTAGATATGTGCCTAATGAAAGATGCAACTATGGTGTCAATTAATTAGTTGGAAGCAAGAGAATATAATAGTGATAATTATTAGGGCCAAAATGCATAACTGCAAGTGATAATCCCATTGCTATCAGCATGAGTTCCAAAAGGAATGGCACCCAAATAAAAAAATAATGGCATCTAATAAGAGAAAACTGAAGAACCATTTGTCCTGAGAACACAGGCAAGCACTTTAAACCAGATTATGCAGAAACTTGAGAATGTCATATAATGTGAACTAGAACTTAATTACATCAGCAAGCTTGGCCTACATTGCATCATATTTCATGAATAGAATAAGATCATCATATCCTTTTGTGACTGGATGAAGGTTAATAGGTAGTCAGCTAGACACCAATAGAAAGGCTAAACACTGTGCATATAAGAATCTATCAGCCCATAGGTAGTCAGATGACTTCAATCTTATTTTCTTGAGACAGCATCATATACATATAATGTTATGTTCTCCACTGTATCAAAAGGTGATCAAATAAATGCAATACCAGCATCAATGGAGTAAAAGTGAATATGAACTTTACGCACCAGGAGAACAGAAATGTCAAGCTTGCGTTACAACAAGAAGAATGCAGAGATTTGCGTACTCTACAATACTTTGTAAATGAGGATGTTCTACATTTTTTTTCTTTAGAAAGTTTGAATATTGTTTACATTGATTAAACGGTCCCCCTAGTCTTATACAAAGTCTTTCTTCTATTGTTCAATCTCACTCATACTAGGACTTTTCATATAAGTTTAGACTAGAGAAGAACTGCTAGAGCTTCAAGAATCACTGCTTACAATTTAATTTGATGGCTTCTTTCAATTGTACATAGACCAGTTACATTTAGAAATTTATAACATGTTACATACCTCTAGATTAGTGCCAAGTTGCACTTGAATTGGATCTGAGCTGATCAAATGTTCTTCACACAGCTTTATTGTCTTGTGCAAGTCACGTAGGTGACTCCACTTTGGTTGTCTAATATAACCTAAATACAGTATTTCATCCATTAAAAAATAAATAAATGCATAAAACCTAAATATAGTACACTTCACAAGATGAACATCTTCAGGTACTTGTAAGGTAGTTCTGAACTTAGCCATTTCAAAAGGTTGTCAACTGAAATTCACATTGCCTCTAAAGGTTGTACACATGAAGTATCACAGAAATTGCATTGCTCAAAAAATTGAAGGCATATTCTTATACAGTCAGGCCATAACATTACATTACTCAGTTGGATTGTCATTTATCAGATTCTCGACTACTTGGTAGTTCTGCTAAAGATTAAAAATTATTCTAAAGAAGAAACATTAAAATGCAGCCCAACCAGTTGATTTACTGGTTGAACAATCTACTAATTTTGAAAGAGCATAAAATTTTAAATTTCAGGTGCTGCAAAATGTACCATATTCATCTATTGGAGCATCATAATCATAGCTTGTTGCTACCAGAGGGCCTCCAGCCGTTCGTCCAAAGTTGGTCCCACCAAAATACTGCAAGGAAAAATCAGCAGAAAATCATAATGATGTTGATGAAGCTTTTACAAATTTGAAATAGAGAAGTTGTAGCTTACCATATAATAATTTTGAAAAGTGCCTCCTGTTTCAAAAAACTGTGCAACAGCAAAAGCAAGGTCCTCAACAGGTCGATAAGGAATTGCATTGCCAAATGCAAGGAACCTACAACACTAGATAGGATACTTAACACTATCTCAGATGAATCAAAAGCTAGAAATCTCGGCTACATTAATACATAAACAAACAAGCTGATTTAACTAAAGTCCATTACCATCCACTGTAGTTCTCTGTCCACATTTTAGGTTTGGAAGGGGAATTTGGGGAAAACCGATCACAATAAAATCCATTGCATGTGTTTATCTGCAGGTAAATTTTAGTTAGAGAAGAATTGAACACAAATATTGGAAAACAAGAACATCAAGGAGGAGAAAACATGATGCATTGGATGTTCAAGGATAATACATGTTAAAATGATGAGCAACAGCCAACAGCTTTAGTCCATGACAAATTAATTAAATCACTTACAATTGGATCAGGTGCATCGTGCTGTGCACACATCACCCAAGGTACAGTCATGTTCAAATTAACAGCAGTTCTGCTGCCCATTTGACATATAACTCTCCACCAACTCCATATGACCCCTCAACATTTCCATATTCATTCTCAACCTGTCACAGCACATATGAGATGTGAAATTAAAATAATAATAATAAATATCCCTAATTTTTTTTTTTTTTTTTTTTCTGACAATTAATTATCATAAACATGAACTGGAATGCTTAAGATGACAAATCATGCAAGCAATTGTGCAACTAAGCAGAAATGAAGCTCCTAACCAAAAGAAAAGGAGGTATAACTGAAGCCTCCAACCAAAAGAAAAGGAGGTATAAGTATAACTGAAGCCTTCAATAGGACACTTGTAAAAATATAACACAATATAACAGAAAGCTAGTTATTAACATGATAGGATAAGCACTCAGCAGGCAGCATGTTATAGTCAATCATACAAATGCTAGCAAATTCTACTTCTGATATGCATACAAAGAATTTCTAGCAAGATTCACTCGATCATATCTACTACCCATTGCTATTCTAAAATACAAAACAAAAACATAGCGAGTAGAAAATGTGACAGAATCCAGTATCATGTACTTTTTGTCTGGGTAATTATGATGTCATTGATCAAAAGATAAAGTTGAATCTATTAAAGAAATCATCAAATATTGATTGGTTTTTAGCATACATTCATTAACTATGAACTTTAATAAATCCAACATGACTAGATACAATGTCTGAGCAACAGCGCCATGGCATGAGTGCCACTCTACACTTTGATCCCTGATTAAGATAACCGTCAACCGCTACAAAATTAAGTATATCACAGTAGGTTATGCACCGATTCAAACAGCTACATGGAAAATTTTTTTGAAGAGGCTCATAACTATTAAATATAGCCTGTTCCATTAACAAGAAACAGGAATATACTATTAATTAAACACAAAGAGTCTAAAAGCATGTTGGAAAAAAAAAATGACTAGAATCAATGAGTTTGTACCAATACTTGGCTATAATATAGCAGGTTTACCTGTGCCAGAATTATTGGCCCTCCTTGCGATGCAAAGAGATTCTCATCCTTCATTAATCCAACAATTTTAGCTAGAAAAAGCTTCATTTCTTTCTGCACTCACAATTAGACGAGTTGTGTACAACTTACGCAAACTGTTTTTGAAAGCAAAAACAAAAAAGAGAAAAAAAGATCTGCAAAAGATCAAATATATTAATACCTTGAAAAGGTTATTTGTTGTCCGAAACTGAATTCCAGGAATGAAATGTAGCCAAACAGGGAATCCCCTGCTAAAAGAAAATGGAGTTTAAGAATCTGCGCACAATAATTGGAGAGAATTATTTCAGATTCAGATTTGAAGCAAATCTCCAGAATTGACTTTTATAAAAAAAATCTAACAAACTCTTTTTGCCAATATAAATTTAAATACCATGAACATATGAATCTACAACATTAGCTTGACTATATAACAGTGCAGTGATCAACCACATATTTTATAGTTAGACAAACCAAGGCCAGACACAACACATTTTCAGTCATTATGATTGGTAAAATAGTAGAACAGGAATAAACATACAAAACTATGAGAGAGAGAGAAAAAGAGTGAATGTACAGCATCACAAAAAGAAAGCATGTAATAGAAACAAACCCATAGTTCCATTCAGCACAAGCATATGGGCCAATCCTCAAATGCACCAAAAGTCCAGCTTCCTGCACTGTCTTCACAAACCTTACCAAGTCAAACCTGTCTTCAAAGTAGTACTACCAAAAGGGAAAAAAAAATCAATCAACAAGAATAATAATATATTAAGAAAGACAACTGCCATAATTATCTATTAAAAAGCCAAATAGACTAGGCAATCAGCCATTGTAGACATAATAAATTGTTCCATTACATTTAGAGAGGCCTGATCTCCATACCTTTCCTTTCACCGGCTCATGATAGTTCCGGAAAACGTAAGTCTCGATGACATCCAACCCGCCTTCCTTTGATTTCTTAATAATATCCGGCCACATCTACATTGCATCCCAATGTTTACAATTTAAATTAATAAGTAATGCAACATCTAACAATACTAGATATCGCCAAGAGCCTTGTAGCTCAGTGGCATTATCTAGTTCTCCCATTCCAATAGAGTTGAACTTTACTTTCACCCTCCCCCACTTAATGTAAGTACACACACACAAACAGCTTTCAACTTAGTCAATCAAAAACTCCATCTCATAGTAAGAAATAATGAATATGAAAAAATTCACCTCAGGAGTGCTTCTTGGATAATGAATAGAACCCGACTGCAAAATCCTTCTCTTCCCATCAATAACAAGTGCTTTATGGTCATATGTCACAGTGGTAGAATGTCCTTTCTCCCAATAATAACCTTCGAAGACTAAAACAACTAGTAGAGCTATTACTCTCACTTTCTTGCTTCCCATAATTTGAATTCACTAAAGCTCACAGTACCCAGAATGGCAAATATAGTGAAGTCTAAACAGACTAAGCAAGACAATCCAGACAGCTCAGCAACAGCTTCAACCAATACTAGAACAAGGCTGTTTTCACCAACATGAGCAAAGTTTAATACTTTAAAAAAAGACCCAAAAAAATTTAAATATTTTTGAGATTATAATAGACGTATATTTTGATGATTGAGGTCTGTGGTGATAGTGGGAGTTGTTTTGTTTCATTTGTTAGCATCGAAAATGTATATGCCAGGGCTACAAAGGTTGCTTTTGGTCCCTTTGGAGTGAAGCTGTGGTACTTTTACTGACCCAGAATTGTAAATTTAAGGGTTGCTTTCAAAGGGAGAGTACAAAGAATATGGAACAAAAGGTAGCATTTACAAGCTTCTTCAGCTTCAGCCGCCAGCTGAGAACTAAAAGACAGTACTGTTCTTGTTCTAAAATATTTTAGGAAATTATTGTGGTAAGATTCTACACGTATGATATTGATAAGGCACATGCTCCAAACTAGAATCTATATCAAAAGAGACCAATGCAAGTCCACAATGGTATATACAAAGCCTAATAGGACCACACTCCTAAGCATTATGTGACTAAGAAATAACCTACTAGTGCTTAGAAGACGCCGACATATAGAACAAAAGACAACACATTTTCGAGGTGCCTGTGGCTTCCATTTCAATTTGAAGGGAGTAGCACTGTACCAGACCTTATATCCATCCATATAGTTTTAGGTTTTTTGTCATTTGGTCTGTAATAATATATAATTAATTATTACTTCTTTTCAGATCCGTACCTTAATAATGGAGTATATTTAGAAATGAGGGGGTGATAGTTATACACTTAGTGTACTGTGTACATACACACTTTTTGAAAACACAATTTGACATCATTTCATAATTATAACTGAAATTGTGTTTCAAAATACAATTTCAGTTGTAGTGTGTACAACAGTATGTAACTTAGCATATGCAACAATAATTAAATTTTAAAATGGTTATTTGGTGAATCAAATAATTTTTTTTTTTAACAAGAGTTTTGAAAGTGGAGTAATTATTCACTTTGGAAATACAAGTCTTAATAATTAAATTCATAGTAAAATCTATTATTTACATGAAATAAGATCTGGGGTTCAATCTCCGCCTACACCAAAAACTAATTGATGTCTTAGTATGATAGTAAATAATTATCATCAGGAGCAAACGTCATAACTTAAAACTCTCTTAAAAAAAAAAAAAATGACACGTTATGAGATATAATGCCCACTTTATTTCAAATATTTTAATAGTATGGATTTTTTTTTTTTTTTAATAACTGTTACAACAACAAAGGGATTCCAACTAGTGATTACAAAAGGGAAGGGGATACAAATAGTCAGGAGCCATGCCCTCCTCCCTCCTCTAGAAGGATAAAATACACAGCACAATTTTTTTTTTTTTTTACTGAGCAAATACATTGTACAAGTTTTACCTATTAAAATATAAAAATATGATCAATGATCAATCAAATTAATAATTAAATCCTTCTAAAAAAAATTAATAATTAAATATAAATATTAATTATTGATTTGGCATTTATTATATAATTTATATTTATTATCACGTCATTTTTTAATTATATTCTAATAAAATTCATCCTAAGTTAAGCATTTTTCTTAACATTTTCCTAGTTTCAAGATTCAAGTTCAATCTGGTGCAGAGGAAAGTTTTAGTTGACGACACTTGTGATCACTGCCACCATGAACCAGAGGATGTTCTTCATGCTCTTTGGCTTTGTCCTCTATTGGATCCTATTTGGAGTTCAAATCCTTGCTGGGATTTTCGGGCTTCAATCCAGTTCTCTAGTTATGTGGAGTTAGCACAATATCTGATAAAGGAAAGCTTGAACATTGGGCTGTTTGCTCAAACCTCTTGGACTATTTGGTTCCGTAGAAACCAATTGAGGACTAGCACCAAACCTTTTCCTGTGGAACAAGTTGTGCCTGATGCTCTTGCTGCACTTTCAGCCTTCATTCGTGCAGCCCCCCCAAAACTTCCTGCCCATGTGATTCGGCCTCCCCATCACATCAAGTGGAAGCCACCTGATCCTCACTGCCTTAAAGTAAACTTTGATGGGGCTGTTTTTAGAGATGAAAATACTGCTGGTGTTGGAGTAATAATTCGCGATGAAAAGGGTCAGATTATAGCCTCTATGACTGAAAAAGTTCCTCTCCCCACCTCTGTGGCTGCTCTTGAAGCAGTTGCAGCTGTCAAGTCCCTTATTTTTGCTGCTGAATTAGGCATCTCAGCTGTTGTTGTGGAGGGTGATTCAGAAATAGTGATTAAGGCTTTGCTCAATGAAGACACCTCATATGCAGATCACGGACACCTGGTGGAAGAAGCGAAAGTCCTATCTGCTTTATTTTCTTTTTGTAGTTTCTCTCATGTTAAAAGGCAAGGTAATTATGCCGCTCATCACTTAGCTAAACATGCTAGACATGTTAGCTCCCAGTTGGTGTGGATGGAGGATGTTCCCCCCCAACTTTTAGCTGTAACTTTAGCCGATATGGCTAGTTTATATTAAGTATACAGATCCTTTTCTCAAAAAAAAAAAAAAGTCCAGTCAAAAAAAAAAAAGTTCAACTAGTCCACTTTTAGACGTTGCCACATATCAGTCAACAGTCAACACAACCATACGGTGGCCCACATGATGAGTTGGCAAAATCTTACTCGCTATCAGAATTGTAATTTCAACAGCAAAAAGCAGCATATCCCACCCCCGTCCCAAACATCCTACTACTCTTCCCGTCTATACGAAGAAAAAATCAAAATCCAAATCCAAATTTATTTTTATATTGTTGATCTGAATATCTTTCAGCTTTCTTCGATCCACTCGTTCCAGTGATTAAAGGTGAGTTCAGTTAACTCTTCGATATTCTTTGTTTGCAGTTTTAATAATATTTTCATTGCTTTAGAAATCAAAAAATAAAAATAAAAAATTGCTTATATTTTTGCTTCAGAATGCAAAATAAGTGCTAGCTGAAATTCAAAGTGATACCCAAATGGTTACTAATCAGAACTTTCTTATATTTGCTGATATTTAACCGTGTTGGGTTCTTTCAATTTTGTGTATTTGTTTGATGAGTGTCAATAATCACAGGCATAGCAAACTTGATATTTCACAATTGAAGATGTTTGATTCAGTAATCTTAAAAGTTAAAATCATGTAGTTTTAGTTTAGTCGAGTGGGTTTTTGCACTTGTATGGTTTTTGTTCTTTTAATCTGACACACATTTAAATCTGAGGTTATAATCTTTAATGGGTGTATAAAATAATTATACTATTTCAATGGTTTTAATGGTACTCGAAAATTTTGGGACTAAGGCTTGGTTGTTGTTATTGTAGAATTAACTAGCAACATTAACTTATCAAAAAATAAGAATTCACTGGTAATGTTTTATGTGTTGATTTCTCTTAGACCCATGTTACTTTTTTGTTTACAACATTTGGGGTTGAGGGAAGTTGAACCCAGATTCTCCCCATGGAGAGAATTAGGCAATGCCACTTAGCCATAGAGCTCTTGGCCAGTCGGACTCTTAAACTCGTATTATAGTTGTGCCTCTAATAAGTATAAGTGCAGCTACAGCACCATATCGATTAGTAACTGTGCTGTCAAAAAATGGAATTGGGTTTGCAGGATTCAGACGGGGTAACCATGCCGCTAAAATAACATATGGAATGTAGTGATGAATGAGATAGCTTAACAAAATAAATTGTACATGCTGCTAAAAGCTTTTCATATGATGACTTAAATACATCATAATTTAAACTTTACATTTTGTTCTTGCAAACTCTCCTAGAATGGAGCATGGTTTTGTCTCATTTTTCTAGTTTTTCCCTTCCTGTTTTACTTGATCATTGTAATTTTGGTTCCTAATTTTTGCCCCTTCAGTACATCTCCAATGTACTTGGGTTGGCTATTTTTTTTAATAATGTTTTACATTACCTATCAAAAAAATTTAAAAACTTAACATTCATCTCCCTAGAAGCAGCAGAGGATTTCTCATCCACCATCACCTTCTATTTTGAAATCAATTATTTTGAGGGTTAATGTACTTTTATGCATATGTTATGAGCATAAATATGTGGCTGTGATGTTTTCAGTATGACTTAGTTCAATTTTTTGAAGCTCAAGCATTTTATTCTCCAACACACTTAAAAAAGATGAGTAGTAATTTTTATGGTAAAGATTTAAGGCAGTGGTTAACTTTTTGGAAAATGCAGTGTCAACATCCTAATGTTGATATCCTTTTTAAGTGTGGCACATGTTCCTATAGAATGGATGAGAAAACCAACAGCCAAAATATAACCTAGAAGTACTAACACAAACATGGAGATTGCTGGAGCCTTATATGATTGTTTCTGTTATGAATATATACTTGGTTTCTTCTCCTTGATTCTGCCACATTACTTGGTATATGGCTGAATGCTTAGTTCCTTGCATAAGAAAATGAACATATAGATCCTGATTTTCTATTTTTTGAACTCTGTTGCAGATCCTGAGTTAGGTTCTTGTCTCTCTGGTTAACAATGGATATAAGTAAAATGAGTCGGGTAGAAATGACTCTTTTTGGATCTGCGTGTTGTTCGATGCTTACGATGCATTTCACAGTACAGTTATTGTCACAGCATCTGTTTTATTGGAAGAACCCAAAGGAGCAGAAGGCCATAATAATTATTATCCTTATGGCTCCCATATATGCAATCGACTCATTTGTGGGGTTGTTGGATATCCAGGGAAGTAAAGCATTTTTCTTGCTTTTGGATTCAATTAAGGAATGTTATGAGGCTCTGGTGAGTGCCTTCCACTCAGTTTTGATTTAATTTTGTTTTTGGCTTACCATCTCATGTCTAACGTTTCATATTTCTACTTACAGGTGATTGCTAAGTTCATGGCTTTGATGTACAGTTACCTGAATATATCTATTAGCAAAAATATTGTACCAGATGGCATTAAAGGAAGAGAAATTCACCATTCATTTCCAATGACTCTTTTTCAGGTGCAAAAGTCAGCTTCTACTTTGTAATATTCTGAATTTATTTTGTTATGGGAACTATATTTACAAATAGTGTATGCTAGCATCATGAATGGGATTTTGGCCCACATGGGGACATGGAAAGTAAACAATTATGTTTTCAAGATTGTGTCATAATTGCTTCATCATAAACTTATCCAAATTTCAGTTAGGAAGGGACTGAAGCATATCATTCCTTTAATGCTGGTGTTTATTAAAATATTATTTTCTGAGCTGATGTGTTGAAACATGTCAGATCTAAATACATTCTGCATTATTGTAAGCTTTTCCTTTCTTGACAGCATCGTTGATCCAATCTCTTGGGTCCATTTCTGTTTAAGTCTATGTAAGATAATTGAAATGTAGTGGTTTCACAAACTGCAGCCTCACACTGTCCGGCTTGAACACCATACCCTAAAGCTCCTCAAGTATTGGACATGGCAATTTGTCATCATCCGCCCAGTCTGCTCCATTTTGATGATAGCACTGCAAATACTTGGGATGTACCCCAGTTGGTTGAGCTGGACATTCACCATCATTCTTAACATTTCAGTTTCATTGGCCTTGTATTCTCTGGTGCTCTTTTACCATGTGTTTGCAAAGGAACTGCAACCCCACAAGCCACTTGCAAAGTTCATGTGCATCAAAGGGATTGTCTTCTTTTGTTTTTGGCAGGTAAATTTTATTTGTGTGTATTCTTTGTTGTTTGTGGTTATGTTTTTTAGGCTACTTCATCTTCTCTGATTGAAGCAGTTCTCACACTTAATAAAGATTTCTTACCAATCGAAAAAAAATTCTCATCCCATTCATTTTTTTGGCATTTAAGCGTAATTCTTCACACAACCCTTCTCCCCCTGAAAAGAAAGAAAATTACTCCAAAAAGGATAGAATGGAAGCCTAACACAAACTTATGAAATGCACCAAGGACACAAAAGAACTCCCAAAGTTTGGACAAGAAATCAAAGCATCTCCGAAAACCTAAAAGTTGGACATAAAGACACCAGCCTTTTGCAGTACCTACAATTATAGTTTATTGCCTTTATAGTTGCAAGACCTAGGTGAAGATTTTTGAGTTTCCAAGGTTAAAAAAAGGCTCCTAGGATTTGGTGCCTCTTAGATATAAAAACTAAAGATAATATGCACAAAAGTCTACTTCAAATGCACTCCTCCGTGAAACTCCCAATGACCAACTTAAGCCGATGGTTCTAACCATTTGAACTTTTAAGGACTATTTAACATGCTTGAATTCCTTTCACCTCCAGGTGGCTGAATGAATATTTCTAAGTGAAACATCCAAATTGGGCACCTGAGGTCTTCACTATTATTTTTCCAATTTAGTCAGACTCTCAAAGTTCTTGTTAGCTTGGTAGTTTGTGCTTATAGACTAGCACCCAAGTCTGGCTTGAATTGATAAGATGCCTCAAGATTCTTTAAAGATGCAAACTAGCATTTGATTTTAAACATCATATGCCTTAATCTTTAACATATTTTCAGGTGCTTTCATGTAAACTTATTATACTATTGGAAAATTAGTGTAGATGTTTTCTTTTTTAATAGAGCAGAAAACTTAAGTGATTCTAGTAACTTATACCTTAAGGGTAAATCCTGGAACATTTTGTTGATCCAGAATACCCAAGCATTGTCATTTGCACTTTGAATAAATGGTTATTATCTGATTACTTATTTTCTTAAAAAATGTATTCTCTGGGTCCTGGGTCTTTGTATTGCCTTAAATGACACTTAAACAGAAGATAGTGTATGACCTTTCTGCCTCAAAATTTTGTTCTGATACAACTCTCTCTCTCTCTCCCCTATTTATTTTTCCTTCTGTTTTTTTCCCTCTAATCTATTTTGAATTTCTTCTTTATAAGTATGGAAATAATATGTGGACATCTCATGTCAATACTTGTTTACAAATTTCTATCTTTGACCAAACGCAGGGAGTGGTGCTTAAAGTACTAGCTGCACTGGGTATCATTAAATCTCATCATTTCTGGTTAGATGTGGAGCACATTGAGGAAGCTATTCAAAATGTCTTGGTATGTTTAGAGATGGTTGTCTTTTCTGTTCTCCAGCAATATGCATACCATGTTTCGCCTTACAGTGGAGACGTTGAATCGAAGTTTAAATTAAATAAGGACAAATGATATGAAAAGGCTCAAGAGGAAGCAGGGAGAAATCTATAGTAATATTTGCTTTGAGGATGGTCTGACTCCTGTAGTATTGGAGACATGATCATGTGGATTTGAATGTAATCATGTATGTATGTATGTATTTTTTTTTTTTTTTTTTCTTTTCATAGTTGGAAAGACAAGGCTAATTCCAGACATTTTATACTGCATTTTTGGTGAATGTAATCATGTATGTCATATGATCACTTACTCTTCTCCTTATTATTTCATACTAGTTGCAAACTCAATAATAAAATTTGTAAGTTAATAATGCATGTCATTTAAAAGTATTTTTCATTTTTATAAATTTTATGTAATGGAACAAGTAATGTATTTTGCATAATTATAATTTTTTTTATATAAATGGAGAAGATGTTATTAAAAGGAATTTTTTAATAATATATCATAATTGGACTAATTTGAACATATCCAAGATTATTTTCAAAAAAAAATGTACACTCATATTCCATAGAATACATGTAACATGTTACATTAACCCTACAAAAACTAGATAGTCTGCAGTGAGTCCTTTAATAAGTTATCCAATTAACCCTACAAAAACAAGATAGTCTGCAGTGAGTCCTTTAATAAGTTATCCAATTCAGGAACAGGGATGAAACAGTTAACCTAAACAACCTTTAGTTGATGTTGTACCAGATCTCCAGAGCTTTCACAAGAGATAGTTGTTTCATTTAATAACAAAAAATTTGAGTTTCCAGATTATACAAAACACGTTTAACATCCAAAAAAACTGAAACAATAAGGCTACACATGGTAATTCAAGGTCTTTATACAAGGATCCACATTTTGATGAAGTATATCCCTTCTGTACACAGATCGATCAAATCATTTCAAAAGAGTACTATTTTTACTAGTTGATAAGATGACATTAAAGAAAATGGTCCATGGGTTTTGAAGTTGAGTAGCGAGACAGAAAAGAAGATGGAGGGATCGGACCACCTCCGATGGTGGATGTGACAGATCAAGCCATGGTGGCTTGGCCGGTGTTTGGGTTGCAGTTGCAGATGAGAAGGAGAGGATAGAGAACGGGTTAGAGGAAGTTAGGAGAGAAAGAAAGAGAGAAGCAGGCGGGAAAGTGAAGAAGAAAGAAAGAGAGTTGATACTTGAATTGATAGCGTGTTTACTGGGTTTGTGAGAGAGAATGTGAAAGAAACCGAGTCTGAAAGAGTAGTTAGAAAGCGTGTTTACTGCGATGGGTTTTGTGGTTTGTGTGTGATAAAGATAGATTGCTAACCTAATGACCCAATGGCCGAAGCCCAAGGCCCCAAGCCCAACCCAAATTAAGTAGAGAAATTTGAGTTAATAGCCCGTATGGACCAAACTTTTTACAGTCCAAAATGGAAAACCCACGTAGCAAACCAGCCCATAAACAGCCAACCGTAGCCTCCACAAAAAAGTATTTTGTATCAAATAATACCATGTCAATTGTATCAAAACCTAATAAATGAGTGACATGTGTATAAAAATAACTACCCACTAACACATGTCTTTCATTTGTTAGTGGAATAGTTATATTTTGCTGACATGTTTCACAATTATTGAATTTTGATACCGCTGACATAGAATCATTTGATACCAAATACCTTCTTGGCCTCCACACCCTCACAGCTTACTCATATTTCATTTCTTATCTAATATCTCTTCCATCGCTTACGCTCAGCTGAGTTAGCTCTAAGGTCAATTTGTCTCATATAAAAATAAAAAATAAATTAATAAAAACAACTAAACTCACAATAACTCAACATCTCACTCTGTACTCTGTACATGTTTGAGAATATATATATATATATATATATATAGAGAGAGAGAGAGAGAGAGAGAGAGAGAGAGAGAGAGAGAGAGAGACACAAGTATAAGTGCTTGTGGGGCATGGGGGCAAGAGCTGGGATTCAAGTCTTAAGGAGGAAACTTTACACACATATACACTTAGATTAGATTAGAGTAGAATTTCTACCACACAAGTATAAGTGCTTGTAGGGCATGGGGGCAAGAGCTGGGATTCAAGTCTTAAGGAGGGAACTTTACACACATATACACTTAGATTAGACTAGAGTAGAATTTCTACATTGTATAAAAAAAATAGTTACTTTTTTTTGGACTCCAAACTTAATCTATCCTCTTTCTTTCTCCTTAGAAGATTAAGAATGTGCGAAGAAAAAAAAGGAAAAAAAGAAAAAGAAAATTAAAGACTAACATCATCTAGAATTATAAATTGGGAAAATTAAGATCATCCTAGGATCTATGGCGACAAAACAGAAAAAGGAAAAAAAAATAAAAGTTATAAAATAGAATAAAAATATGAAAAAAAAAGAAAGAAAAAAGAAGAAGTTAATATCAACTATTATGCTTTTTATTTATATGATTTAAGATTTTTGTTCATTCTAATATCCATTCCGTATATTGATAATCAAGGAGTTATGTCTAAATCTAGAAAATCATGGAGGAGCTAAAGAGGCAATTAGACCTTTTTTTTCTTTTTTCTTTTTTTTTTTTTTAAAGAAAATTATAAATGTTTTCAATTAAAAAAATAAGAAGAATTAGATTACACTACATTGCTACAATTTAAGATGTATTAGACCTATTTTTTAGTGTAGTATACGTTGTTGCAATTTAAAATGCATTCGATCTCTTTTTTTTAGTGTAGTATATATTTGTACAATTTAAGATGCATTAGACCTCTTTTTTTTTAGTGTAGTATACGTTGCTGCAATTTAATATGCATAAGACCTCTCTTTTTTAGTTTAGTGTATGTTGCTACAATTTAAGATGCATTAGTCCTCTTTTTTTTTTTTTTATATAATACACAACACATATATATATTTTTAAATTTTAAAAATTTTAAAAAAATTCTGCAATATGGTGAAGCCACTTGGTACAACCACGGTTTCTAAACTCAACTTTTCTTTTATATATATGTTGCCGCAATTTAAGATGCATTAGACCTTTTTTTTTTTTTTTTTTTTTAGTGTAGTGCATGTATATATGTTTTTAAAATTTAAAAATTAAAAAAAAATTATGCAATATGGTGAAGCTACTTGGCACAACCACGGCTTCTAAGCTCAACTTTTCTTTTATGCATTGCACGGTTTTAGTTACAAACTTTTAGTATAATTTTATTGAGAAATAATAAATTAATAATCACTTGAATTTAGATTATATAAATTGCATATAAATTATTGTTCTTAAAAGTATCAAGCAATCAAACATATTCATATGAAAAAATTTCTAAACTTAATAATTAAAAACCTATGGAAACTTAACCAAAGGTATTTCATTTGCCAAAAAAATATACATAATTCTCTTCTAACTTATCTGTTGTCTTATAATGACATTTTTTTAGTGCACACATATAATATTACTAACAAAAATAAAAATGAGAAATAGTAACATCAAAATTTTACTATTAAAGAAAATTAATTTAATATAATAATGCACATATAAGCATAACTCAAATACAACCTAGATATAAAAAATATGAAACCCTTGTTGTAGGAGGAAATACAAAATTTGATCATTCTTAAATAATAAATAGATAAAGCCTATAAGGGGGAAAAAAGATGAGTACAAATTAAAAATTCATAAATGCAAAACCAAAAAAAAAGAAGAAGAATTAAAATTGACTTTATAACTCATAAACATAACCATAGAAAACAAAGACAAAGAGAAGAAACATTCCTCTAATAATGTGGATGGTGGCTTTGATAAAACATTACACTACAAACAAACTCAAATTATAATTGATGTTTGACAAATCATAAAGGTGAAATATTTATAGAGGTTCATATAATTGATTTCATAGATTTAAAATTGCATTTATAACTCATAAGCAAAACCATAAAATAAAAACAAAAACAAAGAATTGAAACATACCTGTAATAGTTTGATTTTAATAAAGCATTCTACTGCAAACAAAAAGAGAGATACAAACTTATTATTAATAATGGGGAGAGAAAATAACAATGAATTAAAGATAATAATGAATTAGATTTCTGATTAATCTAATATTAATCTGAAGTTTTTTATTTCATTTTTTTATGATAACAATGAATTAGAGATAAGAATGAATTAGAATCATGATTAATCTAATATTAATCTGCAGTTTTTTATTTCATAAGGCTCAAGAGGAAGCAAGGAGAAATCTATAGTAATATTTGCTTTGTGGATTGGTCTGACTCCTGTAGTATTGGAGGCATGATAATGTGGATATGAGCGTGATCATATATGTATTTTTTTTTTCTTTTCATAGTTGGAAATACAAGATTTATTCCAGACATTTTATACTGCATTTTTGGTGAACACCCCCCCCCCCCCCCCCCCCCACCTCTGTATGTTCAACTAAATGAGACATGTCTCTTATATAAAATTATACTAGTATTATACCCGTGCGATGCATGGCTTAATCAAAATTCAAATGTAAACAATAAAATAGACAATAAAAAATAAATGAATATTTTACTTTTGAGTTATATAATGAATGCATATTGTGTGAGACTAAAGTGTTATAAAAGCATATATATGTCTAAAATAATTGAATGGAAGATGGTAGATGTAACTAATATAAAATGAGATACATAAAAGAAATATAAAAGGATTTTGCATAATATATTGAGATTTAAGGCTCAAGTAATATTTAAATGAAAACACCGCACACCCTTGGTGCGATGGTCACTCCACAAGTACAAGTGCTTGTACTTGTGGAGTGTGGGGGGCAAGGGTCGGGGTTCAAGTCTCCAGGAGGGAGTTTCATACACATATACACTTAGATTAGGCTAGAGTAGAATTCTATCTTGTATCAAAAAAAAAATGAAAAAACCTTAAATTTAATAATTAAAAGCTATTAAAAAAATGATTGAAAGTATATTTAAGTAGAAACCTCAATTCAGTAATTAAGAACAATCTAAATAACTAAACATTTAAAAATCTAAAGTAGAGAGACTTACATGAAAATTTAATTTTTGTTCTTGAAAGCATGGGAGAAGACACCGAACTTGAGTGATTTTCACCCAACCAAATGAAATAAATAAATAAATTCATTAGCATTGAGATATGATGAGAATTAAGAAGTGATACCTTTCAATAGTAACATCCTTTTTGGCCTTTACTTGTGAACAATAATCTATATTATTTGATCTCAACCTCTTTCTCTCTCTCTATTATTGACAAAACAAAATAAGTAGCACCAAAAAAAAAAAAAAAAAAAAAAACTACTTAGCATGATATTTGCTATATAGTTCACCTAATTAAGATTTTTCAAATAATGCTTAAACTACAAAGAGAATGGTAGGAAGTAGCTTCCCAGTTAACAATATGAGTAATACAAATAAATAAAAATAAATAAATAAAGAAGAATCAAAAAGACCAACAAAAAAAAGGTAATTGAGACATAAATATAATAGGGAAAATTACACTTTACCACCCTAAACTATACCCCATGTTACACTTACCCCCCTAAACTATACGGATGCACACTTACCACCCTAAACTATTACCCCTTGCACACTTTGCACCCTACTGTTTAGTTAACTGTTAATTTAGACAGAATTTAGACTCATGTGCAAGTCATGTGATAGCTGCAATAATCAAAAGACCAAATTGCCGCTTATTAACTGGTATCTTATAAACCTATATGGTCTTCACTGTTACGCATCTTCTTCCCCACACTCTAGTCTCTTTGTCTCTCACTTCGCTCCCCTAGTCCAAGTCTCTTGCTTTCATCAACTACAGAGATGAACTTCTCATCAACCAAAAAAGGTAAGAATATTGACAAATAAAAAAATGAATGAACACGGAACACCTCAAGGATAAAGTCATTTAATACTACTTTCTTCACTGTACAATAACCATATCTCTTTCCAAGTTCCAACAACTCCAAATGCAAAGATTAATAAAAAAAACAAAAAGCCTAACTTCCATTTAATTTGTTACAAACATCCACTTTCTCTAAATTTTAGCTCTCCTTTTGAATTTTTTGTCTTCTGTGTCCAAGAAAAAACAGAGCTTTAACAAGCACTTACAACACCCAAGTACATAAATTAATTAAAACCCAGATAAATATCAATTTTGATTTTAAAAATCTAAGCCAATTAATTGTAAAAGTTCAAGCTTTCAAACTCAGTAGCAATAAAAGCATACACAAAAATTAAACTAGACGACATATAGGACAAAGAAGAGGACGAGGAAGAAAGACATGAGTACAGAGTAATTCACATTCACTGACTTGAAAAATAATAAAATTTAAAAAAGTGGTATATATAGCCAAACGATGATGGGTAAAGTGGGAAAATTTCGCTAACGACAGCCACGAAAATGTCGTAATTTTTTTTAATTGGGAAGACCGGAGTCTCTGTAGTTGATGAAAGCAACAGTGGGAGGAAGAAGAAGCTAGACAATGAGTGGAAGTGACAGACTGAGTTTGAGAGGAACTGAGAATATCACGTGAGGGACTTTTAATTGGATGTTTTAAGAGACTTGGGCAATTCTGTCTTTTAATTGGATGCAATGCACTCAAAAGTCATGTGACTTGCACATGAGCCTAATTTCCATCAAAGTTAACAGATAAATTAACAGTGGGGTGGTAAGTGTGCAAGAGATAATAGTTTATGGTGGTAAGTGTGCATCCGCATAGTTTAGGGTGGTAAGTGTAACATGGGGTATAGTTTAGGGTGGTAAAGTGTAATTTTCTCAATATAATAAAATAAGGGAAGGGGGAAAAATGTCTTACGCAAAGAGAGTTCCACGAGCTTCTAAACTCATCAGTGCATGAGCTATGATTGTACCATGAGCCCATTCGTACCTGTTCATAAAACATAAAATACAATCGGGTTCATGACTGAAAAATGGATACAGCTGAGCAAAATCAACTTCAAGATCTACTTCGATTAGCAAAGCATCTCATGAATGTCATTGGTATATATCTCCAAAGCCTAAAGTCACCAAAACCTTTGCCAATAAAATCAACCTACTCTTTTGGGGCATGAATCAGAGAAATTAACTGAGGCTGTTCAAACTGGCACAGGTCAACTGAACAGTATTTCTATTATCCCAGCAATTGTGGTTATGGATTTTCAGATTATGGGGAGCAGTACTAGTGTGGGGTCTATAGTTGGCGAATTATAGCATTTATCTACTCTTTTCTTTTTCTCTTTTTTTTTTTAATATTTTTCATAAAGTGAAAGCTAATATCCATAGTATATAAATACTTGTAAGTAAGTAAATATATATATATGTATATATAGATAGATAGATAGATAATTGAAAACCAAGAAAATAACAATGTATAAGTCATGACCAAGTGAAGAACATTTGAGATGTTATCTAGCATTGCTGCAATCAAGGGAGAGAAAGAGACCCTTTAGACAAAACAGTTTCTACTTTAAAGAAGAAAAAGTCCATGAAAAAACTGAAGATCTCACTTCTCATAAAGCAGATATGTAAGAAAGTAATACCTGCTAATGCAAGAAAAATGCTTAAGAAAGTAGCTAGAACAACTCATACCAGTATATCATTCTCAACTAGTGTCCATAGAAGCATAAGTGGGACCTGGCACAAGTACACAACAATGTACTATCAAAACCACAATTTTCTTTTTCTTTTTTTGGCTAAGTAAAGGTTTTGGGGAGATTCGACTCTCAGACACGTCCCACTGCTGGGGTTGATGTGCCAATTGGGTAAAAGACCATTGACACTATCTAATACACATGTCAATCTAAAACACAATCTTGTAGACACTTACACTGTGTTTGGTTGGGATGAAAACAGGGAGGATGAAAAACAGAGGGAGGAAAAGAGGGTGGAAAACAGTGTTTTCCACTATTTGGCAAAAGAAGGAAAATGGGGAGGAAGGACAACCCAGGAGAAAGTTTTTTTTCCCAGGCCCACAATTTTCATCCTCCCAAATCGGGAGGAAAAGCAATGAAAAGAAAATCTGTAAAACAGAAAACACTAATAATTTCTGTACAACCTAATGATATCATTAAAAATGATGGATCTAGATATGATATTAGTTAAAAAGTTTGGCATGTCTGCAACTGTGGTAGTTCTTCAATTTTGGATGCTAAACATTTATACATAATACAAAATGTATGTTTAAGAACCTAATGACTGTCTTCATTTGTTGACATTAGGATATTCTATTGATGACACTATGTACTTGTTTATCTTAATGACAAAATGTTTTTATTTTTATATTTTTTTTATTAGTAATAAAATTTATTCAAAATGAAATCAACAAGTACACAGGAAGTATACAATCTGAAGGTAAAAGATTCATGTGCCATGTAGGATATCCTACAACCAAATTCAAGAAAACGAATTCCACTTTCTCCTGTGGTAGATAATATAAAAGGCATATTCACCAATATAATAATCACCTCTCTATATGGAGGAGGTATTTGGTATCAAATGATACCATATCAGCGGTATCAAAATCTAATAAGTGTAAGACATGTTAGCAAAAAATAACCAACCCAATAACAATTAAAAGACATGTGTTAGTGGATAGTTATTTTTATATGCATCTCTCATTTATTGGATTTTGATACGGATAGCGTGGTATCATTTGATATAAAATATTTTTTCCTATATATGGGGCAAGAGGAGCAACAGCAATAACTCACACAACTTTACCTAAATATATAGGCCTGTCAAGCTTATCTGCATCCAGTTTGGTAGTATTAAACCTATTGAACCCAAAAACAACAATTTTGACACAACAAATATAAATCAATGAGCCCCATAAATCACAATATTAGTTTGCTCTGAGCCATTACCCAGATAGAGAGAGGGAAAAAAAACAAACCAGCAGCAACAACAACAAACAAAAAGAAGAGAAAACAAAGCCAGCCCACGAACCTGAAAGAATACATCTGAGGTGGTTGGAGCATGTACACATGAATCATAAATAATCATGAACTGATTAAGTATCAAGTTCAATCCAAAGAAAAATAAGAGAAAAGGCTTAATCAAAAATCGATCAACAAAGGATGCACAGTGCTTTCAACCTGAAAACGAACACCAAATATTTGGAAGCATGATGATGTAGAACAGCATAGGAAAATAAAGATAAAAGAAGAATAAAAGTATAAACAGGACAACCCATAGGCTTCACCACCTAGAATCTGCCTGCAAGCCCTAGGCATCACCACCAAACAAAGAGAAAATCATCGAATTATTCTAATTCAAATTGTAATGCCTTTCACAATTACAAAAGCACTACTTTAATGGGGTTTAGGGATTACACCAATATGGGAAGTACTTAATTAAATCCCTTAAAATCCTCAACATTAGAAAAACTAAAAATTCAAAAACAAAATTCATTTCAAATTCAAAAATAAAATGATATTGGTGCTCCCTACATCGCATGAAACTCTAATTAAAGTGCAAGGTACCAATAAGATACTGGTGCATATTTTTGGCTAATGTCTGCTAGCTGGCTAGTGAAGCACTTTGAAGGAAAAACAAATAAAAGGCATCTCATCCTCAACCCTTTTGCCTTATAATCTGTTGGTTTCTTCCCTACAAGCTCCGGTTTGCAAAAATTTTAGAATTCTAGACCAGGTTGGCATCCAAAAACTTGAATCAAGACAAACTCTTTATTTTGTTTTGGTTTGGGAGATGGGGGGTAAAGATGATGAGAAACTAGTAGCTTAAGTAGAATCATAACTTAGGGTCTGACAATAAAGAGTTATAATAACTGTCAACTGCCCAAAACCTATCCTTTAAGCTCCGAAATAAAATTAAAAAAAAAAAAAAAAAAAAAAAAAAAGCCCCTGATTAAAATAAGCAAAGAAAATAATAATAAATAACCGTACAATGGAGCAGCAGGAAAGTGAAATGGCAACGAGATGAATGAAAATAAATGTCAGTAATACCTAATCTACAAACTGAGGCAAAGAAACATAGAGAAACAGGGAAAACATAGAGAAAAATAGTGGTTCAGCAATAAACAAAATCTAGGGATTAATCATCAAATCAGTACACTAAAACATTCTTGTGAGGAAATGAAAGGGATATTATCATCAGAGCTACTAAGTAAGAAACATATGCTAAAAAATAATAGGCGGGCAGTGCAAGTCTATCTCAGGATTAATACAATTATTTTACCACCAAAACAAGAAGAGAAGCTTGCACGACTACAAGCTGACTTATAACTAGTGTCTGCTATTCTCAGCTGCACTCTCTTCCTTCCCAAGTGCAACCACTAATTTTTTTCAGGATGGCTTCAGTTGGCTGGTGTGAATTCTCTACAGCCTTGGATATTGCTTGCCATTTCTCACCATGCTTAGGTTCAGCAGCAATGCATCTCTTTAACACATCTTTCTGGCTCTCTTCACTCCCATGCTGAAGTTCGAATTTATAATATAATGCCCAGAAATCTCCAATATCCGGGGCAAGTGTGACTGCCCTGTTAAGCCAAGTTCGAGCTTTATCTACCTTCCTATCATGCCAGAATAACTTGGCCACAGCAGCAATCACATGGGGATCATGATCACATTTCTTGAGAGCATCCATACTCTTGGATTTTCGTTGTGGACGGGGGACCATCTCAATTGATGCTGCCCATAATATACCACCGTTGGGGCACTCCTGCAATGCCTTTGCCATCAAAATATCAGATTCCTTCTTATTACCATGCCTCATTTCAGCTCGGACAGCAGCAAGCCATAGCTCAGGGTTCTGAGGATTTTTCTTCCTTGCCATGGTGAGGACAGCTCGAGCTTTACTCAATCCATTCATCTTCTCTTCCAGATTAGCAAGAGAAAGCCAAAGGTGTATACAATGAGGGCAACGCTTCAAACCCAACTCATAAGTTTCCTTGGCTTTCTCCAAGTGACCAAGCCTTTCCTCTAGCTGTCCAAGCATCAACCACAATTTAAAGAATGCCGGGAAGAGTTTCAACCCTTCATCCAACAACATCCTCTCCTCGTCGGTATTCCCCAATTCTCTCTCAACAATAGCAGATTTCATCCATACTCTTTTGGTGCCACCGCTCTTTCTAGCCTCAGTAAGAAGATTTCTAGCAATCTCGGGCTCATGATTCTCGAATTCAAGCTTAAACGCTGCGAGCCAAATCTCCTCAGAGTTAGGAATGGCAGCATAAGCTTCTTGAAGGATTGCTCGTGCAGCATCCACATCCCCTGCAAGCCACTTCTCTTTAGCACCCATAAGCCACAAAACCTCAGCCTGTGGCCTGTAAGTAACTGCCTTACGAAGCAAAGCATCAAGAGACTCCCTAGTCCCATGACTCTTCTCCAGCTGTGCTGCCTTAAGCCATATGCTCTTCTTTGTCAAGAACACATTCAGTGCATGAGCATAGATAGCTCTGGCCGTCTCAATTGAACCCCTCTTCTTACACTCCTCCGCATCTGCCACCCATGTCCTCTTCCTATCCTCTTCCTCCACACCAATCCCAATTGTATTCTTAACAATGGCTTGACAAGTTACCACAGAACCTGCCCGTTCCGCGGCCTCTGCCTCTCTCATCCATGCCTCCCTATCAATTGCCAAACCCTCTCCCTGCAAGGCCCTTATACCCCTCTCAATAATCTTCACCACCATTCCTGTATTCCCGTTTGCCTCTTCCAACTTTGCAGCAGTTATCCAAATAGCTGGCTCCTTTGGCAGCCTCTCCCTCGCCCTATTCGACACTTTCTTTACATGATCGTATGTCTCTAGTCTTGCCAATGCCAACCACAATTCAACGTGCAACGGACAACACTCCACAGCCCTGTGCAGTAACAGTCTGGCATCCTCCTCATTGGCCAACTCCACAACCGCCTTCCAAAGCCGAACCGAATCTGGAATATGCTCTAACCCTTTCCTTAACACTCTGCTCTTGTTCATCTCATCATGCTCCAATTTCGCTGCCTGTAACCACAGCTTAACTGAATTGGGTATGGATTTCACACCTTTTGCAATAACTGCCTTGGCCTCATCCGGGCTTGCTAATCTACATGCCTCCAACCACACATCCTCGCTCTTCGGACATTCCTCACAACCCTTTTGAATCAACTGTCTAGCTGCCTGAATCTTTCCAGCCACCTCTTCCAACCTTGCCGCAGCAGCCCAACCCGGTGGATGCTTAGGATTCGTTTGAGTCACACTCTTCAACAACAATCTCGCCTTCTTAATATCAGAAATCTCCGCATCACTCGTGATCTTCATACTCTTCAAATCAGTGAGATAACCTTTTGGATCCACCACAGTGTGTCCCGAAACCGAATCCGATAACCTATCCAACTTCAATGACAACACAGTACCTCTTCCTTCACCCACAGCAGTCAAATCCGTGACCGTAACATGCTCTTGCTCTTGCCTAGCTTTTTCCAATAGCGTATCCGGCACGGGCACGAAGCTCTCAAACCGCTTCTTCTTGTTTCGAAGCGAATAATCTCCGATTTCAGGAATGCTATCCCACTCCTGAGTCGATAAAGTACACAATTTCCTCTTCAAATCGGCAAATTGCTCGGTGACTTTTGGATTCGACGCACGGTACTTCTCGATTTCCTGCTTCAACCTAGCTTCTCTCCTATCCTTCCGCCGCGAATCCATTCGCTTATCAATCGCTTCCCAAACAGCATCAGCCTCCTTATCATCTTCATCATACTCACCATTACCAAACAGACCAACATCGTTTCCTTCAAACTCGTCAAACTTCTGATTCTCATCGTATCCTTTCTCGTCCGCATCGTCGCCATCTTCATCTTCGTCAGGCTTTCCTCCGCGGCCCCGGCCAGCCCCAGAGGGCCCGCCGATGGTAGTGGCGGTGCGGTCAGGGGTAGCATGGGCAGGACCGATATCGGAACGGGTGGTGAATCCGGTGGCACCACGGCCGAGGCCGGAGACGTAATTGGGCGGAGGCTTGGAGTTGAGGAAGTCGAGTTTGGAGCCACCGAGGAGAGGGAGTTGGAGAGAGAGAGTGGAGTAAGGGGTGATGCGGAGGCGGGAGAGGAGGACGGCGTCGTTTTGAGAAGGGAGAAGGTGGGATTGGGAGAGGTAGAGGCGGTGGAGGTGGTGGATTGGGATGTGAGTGTGGCGGTGGAGAGAGACTTTGAGGGAGTGGAGAGAGGTGGTGTTTGGGTCTAGGGTTAGGGATAGGGTTTTCTGGTTTGGGATGGTGATGAACACCATGGTTTTGAATTTGATAGAAGAGCAGAGATGGATCAAGAAGGAGAAGGGGATGAAGAATTGATTATTTGAATTTGATTCATTATTTGTTGTTTCTGTGTTCGTATCGTGTATGGGATTTGATAACTGTGTTTTCTTGATGGGTGTAAAGCTTTGATGATTTTGCTTTGATTTGTTTGGGGTTTATGGGTATGACCCGAATATATATAGTTGATTGAATAGGTGTCCTGCTTGGAGTCAGAGTGTGATAGGCCTCTAGGTTTTGGCATTAACTAAAAGTAAGTTCCAATTTAGTTTTTTTTTTTTTTTATGAGAAGACTAGATATTTTATTCATTGTTCCAAAAAGAGGAAACATCATAAGGACATGCAAGCTCTACGCATAGGCATGGGGGGTAAAGCTTGAGCTTCCTGGAGTTGCCTGACTTCCTTGCTAGACATTCTTCTTGGTGTGACCCATACTTGCATGAAAAGTACGAATGTTGATTGGACTTGGCCTTGGGAATGGGCGCTCATCTTCCGAAGGATGCACTCCTTTGAGTTTCAAGATCCTTGAGATAAGGCGACAGAAAGGAATGCAATTCCTTGAAGCAATCCGGTCAACTGTTTTTGCCAAGATGTGGAAAATATGAGAGCACACATCAATTTCTTCATCAGTGATTAAATCATGCAAGAATAATGCTCGACCAAGATTCATATAGCCGGTGCTTGACAAAGGGTAAAGGTTGCTGCACATGATCATTGTGAGAAGCCTCAATTCTAGAGAAAGGGATGCCACACTGATTGACTTCCTATTGGAGGAGAATTCCAAATTAGCTCCTAAAGCCTTTTTAAGAAACTCTTCATCCGAATTCAGCTCATCATATACTGGCGGTATGGGGAGTATTAGCCGGTTGATGTGTAGGATTTCCACTAAATAGACAGGTTTTACTGAGAAACTCTTTCCTCTCACCCAACACTTTATCTCTTCTCCGTTAACAATGGCATTTGAATAAAATCTGAATAGTTTAGGGTCATACACTTCCATTGAAAAACGTGTTCTTTTTTACCTTGGTGATGGTTCATTAACATCAATTATCGGCTCTTTCCATTTGCTGTTGCCTCCTTTCACTGCTGAGCTTTTGAATGGGGACATCTGCACACATGACCCTAGAACAAACACAAAATATGTGCAAAAACACAAAACACAACACATTATCTGATTAGATTTCAAGTTAGTCCAAATCAAGGTAATACAATCAAAAAAATCAGAGTATAACCAACTCAAAACAGAGCACATAAACTCAAAACAACATGCTAAATAGATAAATTAAGAAAATAAAGGCACAATGCATGAAATAAATTAGTTGTGCAAGTGTGTGCATGTGCTGATGCATGAGAATGCAGCATCAGATGCATGGGATATGCCTAGAGGGTGCCTAGGGTGTGCATGGCATGGCATTGAGGCACAAAAAAACAAAAGTGTGTAAAACACACACAAATTGATCAAAACATGGTTCATATGATCAAACAAGACCAAAACCAAAGATTGGAACTTAGTTGAGTCCAAAACAACACAGATATGTCATTTAGACAATCTGTCAAACATATGACATGCAACAATGCAAAGCTGTTATGAAAAATGCATGAACATATGGAAAAATGCCTCAATACATGCTCAAACTGCCACAAAGGGCCAACGTAGATGCACAAACACCAAATGGGACTAAGCCCAATCAAGAAATTGAAAAAAAATTTCACAAAAATTAGAAACCCAACCCAATTTTCAAAACCCTAAGCACAGATTCTACATAATCCAAAAATAAAAGATGAAAATAGTGTTAGAAACACATACCTTGAAGGGATTTTGCAAAGATTTTGCTTGAAAATGATGGGGTTTGAATGAAATAGTGATTTGGGTTGAAAGGGGTTCGAGAGACTTATGCGAGGCAAGTGAAAAGAGTTTGAAAAACTATCACATCTGCTACATAAAAATTGAAAACACACGTTTTTTGCGGGTTAGGCAGTAGCGACGCAGTTGCGAGGTAGTCGCGAAAAAGACCTCTGAAGCACAAAAACTTTCACGAGAAGCTTTAAGTCACAATACAGTAGCAATACAGTCGCAATAACTTTTGTCTGAATTTGGAAAAATCCAATTTTGGCCAAACAGCATTTCGCGAGAAGCTGTTAGTCACGATATAGTCGTGAGACAGTCACGAAAGTTTCTGTGTGAATTGTCAAAGAATTTTATTTCCCTTAAACACTTTTCACAGGAAGCTCTAAGTCGCGAGCTTCTCGCGAAAAGCACGAAAGTATAAAATCACTTTCAAAAACAAATAAAACATTCAAAAATATTTTTGGGTTTGATCATCAAGTATTTGAGCATACACATCACATTTGAACATGTACAATCACACAAATGAGATAAGCATTCATTGAATCAAAGACTTGTGTGTTGTGGGTGAGTATTAAGTGTGAAATAGTCCTTAGTCCAGAGTGATGCTTCAATGATCAATTCAATCGAGTCATGCACAACTGGTACAAAATCAAGTGGTCT